>VXAB01005143.1:6504-30357 GCA_013399175.1 Odontophorus gujanensis
GCTGCGGGGCGGTGCGGGGTCGCCGCACTACAGGTCCCGGCGCTCCCCGCGGCGGGACGGGGCGGGCTCGGCGCGGCGGAAGCGGCGGTGGCAGCGCGGAGCGGCGGGGGACCCGGCGCGGTGATCGGTAACGGCCCTCCCGCGACCCCCGCACATCGCCCCGACCCCGGCAGGCGGGACCGAGCCGGGGTGCGGGAACCGGGGCGGGCTGCGGTTCTTCGCCGTGCGGCCGGGAAGGGGCAGAGCGGTGTGTGCTGTCCGCCTTGCCCCGCCCCCGCTGTGCCGTTTCCCCTCCTGGGGCACGGCGCCGGGTACCCGCGCACGGCGCGGTTCCGCACGTCCCTTTCCCCGCTTCTCGGCCCAGTTCCCCCCAGCCGCAGTCGCTTCGTTTTCCCGGTCTGAGTCTCACCGCGTTCCCTGCCCGTGTTTCTCGGATGCTTTGAGTAATTTCCCTGCTCGGCTCGCTGTCGTCCGCAAATTTAATTACAATTCACCGCTCCAATGAAAGTTTGTGAGCTGCTGTAAAACGATACCCCGATGTTCGCTTGAATTGTATCTTGCCCGCCTTATCCTAAAGCGCTACTCGGTTATTCCTCCAAAATAACCCTGCTGGAAAGCCCACATCCCCCTGCACCTGCTGTTTGGGCACCAGGCACTGGGGCAACCTCAGGGTGCCCAACTGCAGCATTCCCATTCCAGTACCCGTCACTCTGCTGCTGCTTCGATCCAGCACTGTGAGCTGGGGTCAGCAGTGTGCCCAGGTGCCTGCTCTGTGCCGAGGCTGTTTTAGCTTCCCTGCAGCTGTTATGGTGAGGCCTCTGCCTCATTTGCGTTTTTCTGGTTAAAAACAGTAACACTGCCCTTTGTTTTTGATCCGTCATTAATTTTCTCTCCCTCCCTATTTATTAATAGCCCTCGTCCCTTTTGTGCTGAACCTGCCCTGCTGTATTTGTGAAGCCCTTTGCATTCCCCTCCGCCTGTAACTCCATTTGCTGCTGCGCCGTCCCTTTTCTCCCTACAGCTGTCGAGGGACACTATCGCCCCATAAATCACCTCCTGTCTGCGGCGCTCCGGGTATCTCCTTGGAGCATCAGAAGCATGAGGCACGATTGAAATCTCCCTTTTCTCTGCGTGTCTGCCAGCACACCGATGTCACAGCTCTGGTGTCCCCATGCGTGCCGTCCTCACTACTGAGTGTGTTGCTCCCCAGAGCAGGACAGGGATGTGGCAGTGGGGACAGCTGCCTGCCATCCCCTCTCTGGGTGCGGCAGCATCCTAATTGGGGCTGTTTAGAATCCCCTCGTGGCTCTGTTTATTAGGGTAGCAGTATTATTTTTTTTTGCCCAGCATGCAGCAGGCTATAAAGAGTGACATTGCCAATGCATGGTCCCATACGGGCGATCCCGCACTGTGGTGGCCAAGGTGTTGCCGTCTCTTGCTGTCAGGGCTGTAGGGTTATGTGCTCTATTGATGGCAGGATGGATCGAGTGGAATTAGAAACCTCGAAGGCTAAAAATACAGCGCCCTGCCAGGAAATGAGGCAGCCTGCTGGGAGGGCGCTGGGTGGCACTTCAACTTTTCCGGGAACTGGCACGCTGTGCTGTGCCGTGTGCTTGCACTGAGACCTCACAGCCTCGTGCCAGAGCTGTGCTGCAGGGTCAGCACTCAAACTCTGGGAGCTATGGAAATGCCCTGCCCTGTGCAGCGTTGAGTGAGACTCGTAGCCTGCATGCTGTGCCCGAGGAAGAAGCTGTGTGTTGGCACGGCTGTGCATGCAGAGGGTGCTCCCAGCACCGTCTGGCTGATGCAGCACCATCTGCTTTGGAGGGTGAGGCAAGGTGAATGGCAAACTTTTGAGGAGCCCATAAATCCCGCGTGCCTTGGAGGTGACTCAGGATGTGCGCAGAGCATCCCAGCTGGCAGCATCCCAGTGCTGGAGATCCCCACTCCCGTGGAAGAGCTCCATGACCCCGTGGCGATGGGCTGAGCTCTGACACCTCCAACTGTCTGTCTGTTCAGGTGAGGTGTGTTGTGTGGGCAGTCCCAGGTCGGTGGGTCCAGCTGATTGTTGGGCACTGCAGCCCACGAGGCTCCGCCACCCGTCCCCGAGGCTGTGCTCGGTGTGGTTGGCAGGGAGGGGATTGCAGCCTAATGTACCGGAGGTGCCGCGGAAATGAGAGCCTTGGATGGATTCCTGGCCCTATTGATCCGCCGGCAGTTTATGCATCCTGACATTCATAATCTCAGTAGGCTCTGATGTTCCAGATTAATGGGCCCAGGGGCTGTCCATCCGTCACTTCACATTAATTACTGAAGAGGTGTTTTTCCAGTGATTTACCTGACAGCGGCCCGTGATGAATACCCCTAAACAGAGTGGGCAGTGATTAATCACGGGGCCCCGGCCCGGCCCCACTCTTCCTTCCCCTCAGCCACAGCGCAGACCCCCACACCATCCGTCTCCATAAACACTGCTTGATGCATATTTATAGGGGCGCGGGGCCTGGCAGGTAGCTGCGTGCCTGGTTGTGCCAAAGATGATGAAAAATAAATCTTCACCAGTACAGGGCAGCCTGGCACAGCCACAGCCCATTGCCAGGATATCCTCATCCCGATGCACATCACACTGGCACCATCGCGGTGTGGGCACAGTGGTGGTGACAATTCTCTCCCTTGCAGGTGGTGGTGGCACAATGGAGGCTGAGGGCGGCCGGGCACGCCGCAGGAAGCCTGACATGGCCCTCTATGTGCCCAAAGCACGGCGGGAGAGAGCGGCACAAGCGGCAGCCGCCAGCCACCAGGAGCCCGAGAAGCAGCGCCCGGTGTCACACATCCCCAAAGGTGGCTCCGAGGGGCAGAGGCAAAGCCCAGGAGCCAGGACACATGTGGGCAGAGTGGCTGGCAGGGAAAGCAAGACCAGGGCCAAGGAGTCACAGGCAGTCTCTGCTGGGGACAGACAGGCAGCACCCGATGTGCAGGAGCCAAGCCTGGAACCAGCTGCTGCACAGCCCTTGGGCAAAGGTTCCCAGGATGCAGGGCTTGGGGAGCACAGCCATGGGGTGAAGATGGTGCCGGACCCTCTGGGTACCCATCCTGTGGTTCCCTCTGAGCATGGTGGAGATCCCGATGGTGTAGTGGCAGCTGAGCTGAACATGGTGCATCGGACAGAGCTGGGCAATGTGCTTTTGGGGCGCAGCAACCCAGGTGCAGCTACAGAGTGCTCGGGGTGCATGGAAGAGGTTGCCTTGCAGCAGGCAGGAGAGGGGAATGTGGGCAGTGTACCCCAGCTCAGCTGGGAGAGTGTGAAAAGCTACAAGGAGGAGAGGGAGCATGACGAGTCTGTCCTTGTGGGACAGAGTGAGGGCTGCTCCCCTGACACTGAGGAAGAGAGGCAGAGGAGCAACACCGTGGCTACCCCAGGAGGAGCTGCCTGTGAAGCTGGGACAGGGGACACCACAGCATTCCCAGACTGGGACATGGGCAGCACATCTCAGCTCCTGCCAGAGCTCGTGGAACAGCTGCCGCCCAGCGAGGAGCAGGGCAGTGCTGGTGCTGGACGTGATGGAGGGGAGGGCGTCCTTGCGTCCAATGGGAGCAGCGAACTGGGTGCTAGTGAGGTGACAAACTGTGCTGGGGGGACAGAAAGTGGCCCTGGGGAAGGGGATCCCCTGGGCAGCCCCCGGCCCCTGAAACCCATGGAACTGCTGTGCCACAGCATGGAGCAGCTCTCATCTGGATCCTGGGCTGAAGAACCGGCACGAGCAGATGAGGATGAAGGCTGGCAGCAGCAGCCCCGGGAGGAAGAGGAGGAAGAGGAGGGACGTCCCCATGGCAACTCCCTAGAGTCACATCAGTCAAATCAGCCTGGTGCCGGGACCCCGAGCAGCCCGGGTGGTGAGGAGAGCTGGGACGCGCTGTTCAATGATGATGGGGACTGCCTGGACCCGCGGCTGCTGGAAGAGGTACGTATGTGGGATGGGCTCTGTCCTTGGAGTGTGTCCTGCTGGGATGTAGGGATGGGGTGTGCGGGGTGTAGGTGTCCCCATGGCCGCTGGGGTAAACATCATGGTGCACGGCCCATGCGTGTACCATTACCTCCAGCTGTACATGGCATGAGCAGTGCCATGAGGACGCTTCTGGGACCTGCTTGGTGCCAGCAAGGCTGGGGGAGTTCTTCCCCTTACCAGTACGTAAAGTGCAATCAGTAAAACGTGCTCGAGAGCCGTAAACCGCAACAGCACCCTCGTGAAAGCAAGGCCGGTAATAAAGAAACGGGCCGAGACGGATGGGCTCCCATTGAAATAGCAACGTGAAGTTTCCTGAAAACTACTGCTTCTTAATCAGCTGTGGCTCATTACCATCCCCTCCTGCAGGCGTGGGGCTGGATTTACTACAACGAGCCGCACAGCGCCGGGAACCGTGCCGCTTCCCCGCCACTCGCGAGGAAAGTGTGTCTTTTTGCAGCCAGGCTGGAAATCCATTATTGCATTTTAAATCAGTGGCATAAAAACGGGTAATTTTTGGAGCGACAGTAATGTTGCTGGAGTAACAAACAGCGCTAATATTGTCAAGAAGGAACGTCCAGCACTGACTGAACGCCGTGTGGCCGGGGGTGGTTTGTGCCATGCAGCTTCAGTGCTGAGCTCCGGAGCACCCTTGTTGGGTGCCCCATGTGGGTGCTCTGAAAAAGGTTGGATTTCCAGGGAGCTTCCCCAGGTGGGTGAATAAGGACCTGAAAAAGGGATTTCTCAATGAGAAGTGGCCATTTTCACCCCTCTACCCCTGTTGCTGGTGACTTCCCCACACCTCTGAGCTGCTGGGAGGCAGACATGTCCCCTCGGGGAAACAAAGCTGTTGTTAATTAACAAAAAGGACAGGGAAATTAGTAGTGTTCTTTGTCATAACCGAATCCTTATGCACTGCGGAGAGCCGGCAGAGAGCGAGATTTATGATGTTTTGTGAGGAGAAGAGATTTCTGATAGCAGACGGCTCTTTAATCTAGCAAGAAAAAACATCCCCAGATCCACTGGCTGCAAGCTGAAGCCAGACGGATTCAGACTGGAAATCAGTGGAGGGTAATTAACCACGGGAGCGATTTCCTTGTGGCCACGGCGGGTTCTGCTTGCAAGGGACGGCACTGCCATCAGTCCTCACACTGATGTGTGTGCTCCAGCCCTCACCACACTCAGTGGTTTGTGAAGGTCATGGGCTCCACTCAGCAGCCCTGTGTCCCCTGGGGCATCGTGCAGGTGGGGTGCTGGACCCCAACGAGTGCATGCTGCTGCCTGGGATGGGGGATAGTCCCGGGTGGTGCTGGGCTGCCCCGCCAGCTCTGTAACTCAGCTCTCCCCTCCATCTTCACCTGCCCATGAATCCATCTTCTCCATAAAATTGTTGGAACGAGCGCTTTTTATTGACTGAGCTGGCTGGGATTTATGGGCTCTAACCTTCCAGCCGTGGTGCGCTCAGCTACGATCACTTGGGGGATCGGGCTGAGGACCTGGCTGAGTTATGTGCCCGCAGCCCCACACCCCGCAGCATGGCATGTTTGGGAATCCCATTGGCACCAGTGCTGCGGGGGGCAGCATGCCCCCCCATGTTGCGATGTTGGCAGGGGGAGACTGACGCACATATTTTAAACTGAAGGGTGAAGAATTGGAGAGGTAGGAAAGAGCTACAGCCATCATCTTTTGGGGCTGTAGGAAAGGTCCCGCTGTGAGGTGCTCAATGAGCACAGCCCGTTTGGTTTATTGAGGGGCAGGTGGGGAAGTGACTTGATTACTGTGAGCAGTGCTGTCACAGGGACCAAGGGCCCTTCCATCCAGCAGAGAGGCAGAGTGAGAACCAACAGCTGGAAACCGAAGCCAGACAAATTCAAATTAGAAGTGAGCCATCAGGTTTTAGCAGCTCAGGTGCTGAACTGGTGGAACTAGCTTGTTGGGGTGTGATGGCTTTTCTTTTGCAGTGACTGGAGCAGGATGCTGGTAAGGAGCTTGCTGGGCTTCTGTAGGGCAGGCGTATATGTGGCTTTCCCCTGGTCTTGCAGCTGTTAGGTGGATTTTAGGTACTGTGCACCTGGCCAGCATGTGTCTGTGTCTGTGTCTCACCGGGATGCTTGTAATAGGAAAAGAGCAATGGGAAAATGTGTGAGCCCCGGTTGATAGCTCCCAATACCAACTACTATTAATCTAGTGGAGCACCAGTGTGCAGCACTGGGGCAGGACACCCCCAGGGAGCCCCTGGGATTTATGGGCTCCCAGCACTGGGTGTGGGTTGCTCAGCACCATCCCTGTCCCCGCAGCTCTCTGGGGGCCCAGTGCACCAGCAGAGCCTGCAGGAGCCCCGCTTCAACTACTACAAGGCTGAGCTGGCTGCGCCGGACCTCAGTGATGATGAGCTGCCCCACGTCATTGAGATCTATGACTTCCCCCCGGATTTCCGCACTGAGGACCTGCTGCACATCTTCTGCAGCTACCAGTGAGTGCACGGCAACGCGCAATGCCACCGTGCTGTGTGCAGTGCCACGGTGCTGTGTGCAGTGCCATGGTGCTGTGCTGACCCTCCATCTCTCCGTCAGGAAGAAGGGTTTTGACATCAAGTGGGTGGACGATACGCATGCTCTGGGCATCTTCTCCAGCCACATCACAGGTACTGCGAGCATCCCGGGGGGTGTTCAGTGGGTGTGCAGGGGGCACTGTGTGCGTGCATCTCTTGGCTGCATAACACTGTGCTGCTCTCCCCACAGCGCGTGATGCCCTCAGCACCAAGCACCTGATGGTGAAGACTCGCCCGCTGTCCCAGGGCAGCCGGGCTGCCAAAGCCAAGGCAAGGGCATACGCTGGTGAGTGGGGGCAAAAACGGGAAGACTCCGCACCGTGGATACCCCAGTACCCTGGTACCCTTACTGGTGCCGTGCCAGCCTCCCATGGGGGTCCCCATGCTGACACCCCCTCTTCACCCCCCTCAGATTTCCTGCAGCCAACCAAGGAGCGCCCTGAAACGTCAGCCGCGCTGGCACGGCGCCTGGTCATTGGTTCCCTGGGGGTGCGCAGCAGCCAGACCCCTGCGCAGCGGGATGCTGAGCGTAGGAAGCTGCAGGAGGCACGGGGTGAGCTCTGGGAACCTCTCTGTCTGTGCCATGCCGTTGCTCCCACACTTCAGGGCTGGGGGAAGTATGGATTTGGGATTTATCCTCTTTTCCCACAGAGAGGAAGCGCCTGGAGAACAAGCAGCGGGAAGATGCCTGGGAAGGCCGGGAGTGAACATCCTACAGTGGGATGGTGCTGGCCATGCTGCCAGTGGGACCCACACCTGGGGATGGAGCTGGTTCTGCCGCTGCCCTGTGGGCTCTGTGCCCAGCCAGGAGGAGCAGGCTCACAGGAAGGGGCCAGGGTGCAGCTGCACGGTGCTTGAGGGCTGGTTGAGGTCTTGCCGTGTTGTCCCAGTGCTGTCCCCAGGGCTGTGGTGGCACATGCCGTGTGGGTCAGCCACGGCCGCTCTGAGCATTGTGAGTGAGAATGTCCTTTATTTTGGTAATAAATACCATTTATTTTGCTTTGCCTTGCTTTTGAAGAGGGGATGCAGCACTGTGGGAGGAAGGGCTTGTCCTGCTGGCTGAGAGCATCGCCTCCAGCTGCAGTGCGTGTCTGTGCACGTAGGGGTGCCCTGGGGGTGTGCGTGCTATGCCCCACTCCAAGGCAGGGGGTTTCCCCTCCAGGGTGGGCCGAGCAGGACGGCCTGGGGAAGGGCTGGAATGTGCTGGCAGAGGGACCCTGTTTACATCCGCCACCCTGAACAGCACGATCCTTGTCTGGCTGTGGGAAGGGCCGGCCCTGAGCGCGCTCCAGGCTGTGATGTGGGCTGCGCTCCCCACCCGGGGGCTTCCTGCCCTGCCCCGGGGAGCGGTGTGGGCAGCCAGGAGCTGCCTTTCCCTCAGGGCTGCAGTGCTCTCTGTATCACCTTACCACCCCAAACCCTCCCCTACATTCCCTGCATGACACAGAGTCTGTTCTACCACCCCAGAACTCTTGGGGCCATCGTCTGTGGGGCTCTCATACCCTCAACAGCAGGTGTGGAGCGCTGCCATGTATCACCTCCACCTCATCCCGGCCACCCCGTGTCCCCTGGCTGTCCCCAGCATGGTGGTGAAGGAACTGGTCACAACCCTGCTCTGCGGCTGCTGGCCCTGCTGCCAGCTGGGCTCTGTCTCAGCCAGGTGGCCTGGCCAGCGGAAAGTTTTGGGGCGAGAGGATGCTCTCACATGGAAAGCATCTTTCAGCTGTCCGGCAGTGAGCAGGGGGGTTTGGCGCAATGAGCCTCCATCAGCACGTTCCCTGCCACGGGCTGTGCTTGGGGTCACTTGTCCCTCGTGGCCCCTCCACGTGCGGGGACAGCACGTGGGGACTGGTTGTGGACAGAGCAAAGCAGGGGCTGGAAGCCCTATGTCCTGTACTGGTGCATGGGGGTGGGGATGGGATGCAAGCAGGATGGAGTGGCAGAACCTGGTGGCTTGTGGGATGGGATTCTCATTTATTTCCTTTTTGAAGAAGGGGAAAGAGACAGAGTAGGGGCACGCTGTTCTTGTGTCTCCACCCTGTGCCCATGAGCAAGGGCTTCCAGGGGCAAAGCTGTTCCATCTGTGCTCCAGGGATGCAGGTAGCTGCCAGGAACAGCCTGGGAAAGCCCAGCGTGGGCTGCACCGTGGCAGTCAGGGGCTGGCTGCCGGCCCGCTTTGCCGCAGAGCTGGCTGCCCTGCTGTGTGCATAGAGTCAGCAGGGTCAGGGACAAAGTGCCCCAGCCTGCGGGTACTGCTGGCCAGGAGCCGGGGCTGTCTGGCACCAGACCCACAGGGCAGCATGGGAACTGGGCTGGAGGGTTAACAGGGTGCTCCATGTCACCACACAGCATTCCTGTCCCATTGCACAGCACCTTTATTGAAAACATAACTGGTGCACAGGTGGCAGTGCCTGGGGCCAGGCAGGCTGAGGTAGTTGTCCGGGGGGGAGCACCAGAGCCCTGGAGCTGGGGTCCCCCCGGCAGCATGGAGCTTGGCCCCTGCACCATCCGTGATGCTCATCTCCATCCTCCGCAGCAGCAGAAATAAATAGGGCAGGCGTTGAGTCCCTGAGCTCAGGCAGGTGCTGCTGCTGCAGCCAGGGCAGGGGCTGGGGTGCCCCTGGGTGCAGGGTGAGGGGTGAGATGGGGGCTTACACCAGGTTGTTGGCCAGGCGCTCACGCCGCTCCATCTCATTCACTACGTCGGCACCGTAGGCATCACCTGGGGAGAGTGGTGGCGGTGGTGGGATCAGGATGTGTGGCACCCCGTATGCGGTCACCCTCTGGTGCCCCCACCCTCCTTACTCGTGTGACAGCCATGCATCCAGATGCGCTGCCCATCATACTTGCACTGGCACCGCAGTACGTTGTTGGAGAAGTCTGACTCGGCCACCTCGTGCTTGGGGTTCACCACCACCTGGGGAGGGCGATGGGCACGGGGCTGGGGGCACCACACCTGCTGCACTGCACCTTCGTGGGGATGCCAGCAGTGCCAAAGGTGTCTGGCCCTCCTCTCCCAGAGCAAGGTCCCTCCGTGCCCATACCTGGAAGGTGTAGCTGCCTGGCAGCACATCGGTGATGTCAATCCATTGGCAGTCAATGTCGTGCCGGTAGGTGTCCCAGCAGCCCACGCTCACCCCCTGCTCCCCAAAGTTGGCACAGGCGAAGCGACGCTGCAGCCCTGGGGACAGAGAGGGGACATAAGGGATGGCGGGGCTGGGGGTGTTGCTCTGCCCCACTGCGGGTGCCACCTACCCTCGGGGCAGTTGGTGTCCTCCAGGCAGAAGCTGGCCTTGTGCCCCTCTGCCACCTTGGAGCCGTTGAGTGTCAGCAGGTCATAGTGGGTGAAGACCTCTATGCTGTGGAAGTGCCTGTGGGGACAGAGGGTGAGCGGGGCCAGGGCAGGACAGGCAGCACCTAGAGAAGAGCAGCTCCGTGCAAATTACAGCTTTGCATCCAAATAAAGCCCTAATGACAGTGCCAGCCCGGACGCTGCTAATTACTCCGGGCGGGATGGTTTCTGCCAAGGGTGGGGGCTGTGTAGGAGGGACACAGCCATGAGGGACGGAGCTGCCCGTCCCCCTGGTTCCCAGCCTGGCCCCAGGACATGGGAGACTCACCGGTGACACTGGTGCCAGGTCCAGGCATGCCGTCCCATCCGGGGTCGGAAATCGGCTCTGCCCAGGTTGTGGATCTGGGAGGAGAAGCGGAGCAGGCGGCGGTGGCCGTAAGGCCACTGCATGGTGTCAGCAGAACGGGACAGGCAGCGCTCCTCGTGGGCGCAGTACAGCAGCCCCAGTGGGCGATCCTCTAGGTAAGCTGTCTCCTGCACCAGCTGGGCGTTCATCACCAGATCCGGGGCATCTGGCACAGAAGGAACAAAGTCGGTGGCCCCCACCATGCCACCCCCTTCTCTGTGCAGGTCTGGGTCCCACCAGGAGGATGGGTACCCCTGGGTACTCACGGGTGGTGCAGGTGACCCCTGCCAAGAAGCGTCCCCCACCACTGGGGCAGTGCACGGGGCCGTGACGCTGGCACTGATGCAGGGCCAGCTCTGTACCCGTGCAGCGCACCCCACTCATCAGCACCTGCGAGGCGTCGGGGCTGCCTGCCCAGTACCAGGTCTCCTGGCAGAGTGGGGCACAATGCTCAGATCAGCCCTCATCCCCCACTGACAGTTCCCAGCATCACTACCAGCACTATGAGGGCTTGAACATACGTGCCCAAGGGCTGTCTTCAATATGAGTGCACCCCAGCACACTCATGATGCTCACCTGTAGGGCATGGCTGGCAAAGCCCAGCCCCAGCTGCCTGCAGACCACCATGGCTTCGTTGAGTCCCCACTGAGCTCCACACACCACGCCCCACTGCAGCCTTCCCTGCACTGGCACCAGCACCTCCACAACACCCTCCTCGGGACTGCGGCCCCCAGCCAGGCGCACCTGTGGGCAGAGAGGGGCTAGGAAGGGGCTGTTGTGGGGCAGGAAGCCCTGTGCATCCTTCATCCCACGTGACCACTTTCAGCATGTCCTGTAGGCCCCACATCAGTGTGGCATGAGTTGCTCTGCTTGTCCCCATCCCCTTGGGCTGCTCCAGGCTTCCATAGCAGGAAGGGAGCTGCATGGAGAGGCTCTGCAATGGGGCTCTGCATGGTGGTGCTGCACAGTGGGGTTCTGAATGGAAGGGCTGCACAATGGGGCTCTGTATGAAGGGCTGTACAATGGGGCAGAGGCTCACTTGGCTCTGGAAGTCCATGTGGGGCACGTGGCAGCGGACGGCCGCATCGTCATCATGCCGGCACCCGCTCTGCTCACCCTCCTGGAAGCGGCAGTCACCCAGGGAGCGCTCATGGCCAGTGCAGCGCACCTCACTCATGTGGATGGGCCCCAGGCCTGGAGCAGAGGGAGCACTCCTGCCTCTGTGCCCACTCCGGATCCCCCTGTATAACCCCAGACTGGGGGACAGGAGAGACCAGGGGAGGGGGTCCTTGCCCTTCATCCACCTCACCTTGACCCATCTGTGCTCCCAGCAGTGCCTGCCTGGCCGTGCCGTAGCCCAGCTGCCGACACACCACGCTGGCTGCTGCCAGGTCCCAGCGCCGGCCGCATATGGTGCCCCACTGCCCATGACGTAGCACCTCCACCCGGCCCTCACCAGCGTGGGCACCCGCTCGCAGGCGCACAGGAAGACCCTGCCATGAGGAGTGGGCACTCAGTGGGTGCTGCCTGGCACTGGGCGCCTGTCTTGGAGTTGGGGAACAGGGCTGTGCCAGGGCTCACCTTTCCCAGGGAGGCTTTGCGGGGAGGTTTCTTGGCCCTGTTCTTGTCCTGCTGGAAGGCAGGGCCAGGCACGCAGCTGACAACAGCATGCATGCCATGGGGGCAGGCATGCTGGCTGGGGGCTGGGGGAGCCAGCTCCATGGGGCAGCGAGACAGGTGGGGCTCTGTACCCCGGCACTGCACCCGGTGCACCCAGAAACTGCTCTTCTGGCTCAGGTTTCTCAGGCTGCCGGAGGAGAGCAGCAGGAAGAAGTGTAAGTTTTTTCGGGGGGAGGGTTCCCGTGCTGGTGACCCCTGCCCAGGTCTGAGCCCTACCTGGAGCTGGTGTCCTTCAGCTTCATGTTCCAGAGCTTCCTGCAAGGAGCAGAGCCAGGAGGTTTAGGGGTTCAGCACCACTGTGCCCCTATCCCTGCCCTCCCTGGCACCCCACTGCACGGTGGGGTTCTACTCTCAGTGACAATCTTGTGACAAATCCTGCTGTACTGCATGCCCAGGCGGGACGACATGACGCCTAGCACCAGCAGGGACTCATTATGGGCTGTATTTATAGCACAGCACAAGGCTTGGCTCTCCTGAGCCCGCACCCATGCTTCACAGGACAAAGCAGGAAAGCATCCCGCAGCCCCTGGCTGCTGCTGAGCCCATGCTGAAATCCCAAGGAAGGGGACACAGGCATGGACACATGCTCCACGCCCCCAGATAAGAAGTGCGTCCCATCCCTGGCAGCCTCACTCCACCATGCCTCAGGTCCCCATAATGCATCCATCCAGCCCTACCGGTAGAAGCTGGTGTTGACATGCTTCTCACGGGGGAAGCCCAGCGTCCCACACACTACACGGCTGTTATTCTGGGTCCAGCCGGCGTCGCACACCTGCCTCCAGCGCCCGTTGTGCTTTACCTCCACCGCTCCCTCCATCACTGGCATGCTCAGCTTAGCTCGTGCCAGGATGGGTTTGATCCGCACCTCCTCCAGGCTCAGCCCTGGTCCCTGCCAAGCAGCCACAGTGGGTAATAAGACCCACCCGAGACTCCCAACCATCTCAATGGATGCATGGATCATACTCACCTCTCCCAGAACAGTAGGGACTGATGTCAAGAGAAGGTCACCACGCAGGCGCTGCCCTGAGCACACCACACCGGCATCCTCGCCATGGTGGCAGTCATTTGTGCCCCAACCGTTGTGGGCACAGTCAGCCAGGGAGACCTCATTGCCCCCACACTGCACATTGTCTAACCAGATGGGACCTGGCGGGATGGAGAACCGGTGGTCACAATGAAGGAATCACTCTAGACCCAATGTGTGACCCCATGCTGTCCCCCTCCTGCAATACCCCATGCAGGTTTCTCCCACCAGCCACTGTCCATCCAGATCCCACCCACCCCAGCTGCCCCCTACCTTCCCCCTGGCCGTAAGTGGCACTGTGGGTCCAGGTGATGGCTGCGGTGTAGCCCAGCTGCCGGCAGGCGACGGTGGCCACGTGGAAGTCGAAACCATCATCACACACGGTGCCCCAGCGGCCCTGGTACAGCACCTCCAGGCGACCCTCCCCAGCCGGTCCCCGAGGCCCTGCCAGCCTCAGCTGCACTGCAAGCGGCTCCTGGGTGCTGGGGGACACCTGACACAGCGCCAGCACCAGTGGGAGCAGGATGGGTTTTAGCATCACCATCGCAGCTCTGGGGTGGGATGCCTGGGGACAACATGACACTGAGCCCTTGGGGAACACAGCATAGGGGTGCTGCCCTCCTGTACCTCACAGCATGGTGATGGTTGGAGCTGAGTTATGACTCCTTGCACAGCAGTAACATCCCGATCCCTGCCCTGTACACAGCTTGCAGTGCCCCCTCCCTGGGGCTCAGCCCCATATCCACGCGCTGTGTACAGCCCCTGTCCCACACTCAGTGGGTGGCCAGCAGCCCTAAGTACTGCCCTTATTGCTTCATGTCTGCGCTCTCAGCTGTGGGTGAGGATCCCACAGAATCCCCTTGTTCCTCACTTGAACCCAACAGCCTCTCCCTCCTGCATGCAGCACCCATCTCCACCCCTCTCCCCCTGCATCCCTGCAGGCAGCACTAGGAACTGCTGCCCCCCGAGGTGCCTCAGCCCCTGCTACTCACTCTGGCTGTCGGTGAGGGGACCCGGTGTTGCTCCAGCCGCCTTCCACCAGCTCTCCTGCAGCGGAGCACCGCCTGCTGCTGCTTTTATGGTGCGGCCTCCCCGGGTGGGGGCACACGCAGCCCAGCCCAGCCCCAGCCCTACCCCTCCCTCCCCCCCCGCACACGAGGCTCAGAGCCCAGCCCTTCACCCTGCCCAGATGGAGCCTCGCTCTGGGGTAAAGTGGCTTTTGGGGGAACAGAGCACAGGATGATGAGCTTGCCGCCCCCTGCCCCTAGAATGAAGCCAGGACCCTAGCATGGGGGTCTGTCCCCCACCCAGCATTCATGGCACCATACAGCTGGCTGCAGCCAGGCAGAACATGAGGCTGCTGGATACATCACCCCAAAAGAACCCCCTGCGGTTGGGGGGGGGGGGAGGCTGCAATAGTACCAGTACTTGGGGAGCACAGAGAGCAGGGAAGGGGGCGGGGGGGGGCCCCAGGGGCCACCCCCCCCCCTGGACGCACACACNAGGTGCTACCTCCCCCATTGGACGTACAGACAGGGGATGTGCCCCCCACTGACGTGCCCTGGGAGCAACTGTGGGATGGGGATGACAGCGGTCCCCGGGGCAACCCGGCGTGGGATGGGGATAAACAGGAAGCACCCGTGCCCTGGCGGTGGCCACCGGCTGGCCAGGAATGTGCCAGTGGCCACTGGGCTGTTTGTTTGGAGTGAAAGCAGCCGGTTCCTGCCGGGAGGAGCCAGGAACAACACGGCCAGGAATAGCCCATGAGCTCATCGCCATGTCCTGACAGAGCTGGCAGCACCCCGGCACCCCACAGCCCCACACAGAGCTCTTCCCATGGCTGTGGCCATGCCCTGACACTTGGTGTGAGCATTGCACTTCGGGATGACCCCTCTTGTTGTCACCCCCGGGTGACAGCAGCCACCAACACCTGCAGCCCCGTGCAGCTGGTGACTGCGGCAGCTAAAAATAGGGCTCTGCAGCAGGGCAGCCCCGTGCGCGGGAAGCTGTGGGCAGCGGGGCGGGCGTGCGGGGCTATTCTCAGAGGAGTGCGGGACTATTCCTGGCCGGTCAATATTGATTCAGGCGGTTCAGGTGCAGCAGTGCAGCCCGGAAACACCATATTTAGGGCCCAGCAGGAGGAGAGGCCTGGAGCTGAATCGGGAGCATTGTCCCCAGGAGGAAGAGGGCAGGGAGAGGATGTGAGCTCTGTCATTGCTCTGCGTGGCTCTCAGCAGCGGCACAGGGCAGGATACTGGGAGCATGGCACACCCCAGCAAGGGGCTGGCTGTACTCATTCACCACTGGGTGACACATCTGTTCCCTACACAAGCAGACATAGTGCAAGCGGTCCTGCGCAGCCCACACTGGGTGACACGGGGTGTGCTCTCACTCAGGCCCCAGGGTATTGCAACCTGAAGTGCACAGGGAGTTGCACAAAGGGCTGAAAAACCACAGGAAGAATTCTAAATGCAGAAGCCATGGCTCGGTTTATTTCTGTGGGTGCCACAGCACTGGTACAGCTGACTCGTCTCGAGACACCGCACCAGCCTGCACTGCCCTGTTCAAAGGGGATGCTGACCCTCGTGCTTAGCTTGCTGCATGGATGGGAAGCAAGGTTCCTATGCAGGGTTCTGCACAGGGCCACTGGAAACAATCACAGCCACATGCCTGTGCAGGTGAAGTCAGTTTCAACGCTGCCACCATAGGTGCCTGAGGTCCCCAAGGACCACCTGGGCTGCGTTGCGTCCCGCTGCACCCATCACACCTCCTCCTGAAAGGCAGCAGGAATGGGGCTGCAGCGTTGGTCTGTGCCATTCCATGTAGCCCTTCCCTCTAAGCCTTCTCACCAGGATGGGCTCCGCTCCCACACAGATATAAGCCTGCAACTGGGGACCGGTAGGTCGAGTAGGATGGTGCTGGCCGGGCAAAGTAGAGCTGGTCCAGAGACATCTCTCCGTGAAAGATGTTCTGCAAAGAAAGCACACCCAGGTGCTGTGTCCCCTCCCCAGCTGGTACCGGAATGATACTCAGAGCCCAGCCTGCTGGCACCCACCCCACCGGGCAGCCCGAAGATCCTCTCCAGGTCAGGTGGTGTCAGGATATCCCTGCCAACGACGGATGCCTTGAAGCCCGGGGCATAGTCTTCAATGCAGTTGAACACTATGGAGGATTGGAGGCATTGGTAGCTCTTCCCATAGTCAGGGACTGGTGTATTGGGTGTTATCCTGCTAAACACATGCTTTACACACCTGTGTCTGCATAAGCATTCCGAGCCTGCTCGTCCCAGGGCTGCCCACCTGCCAGCTCATATGGGGTATATTGAGTGAAGAGGGAAATGACATGGCAGCCAGGAGGGGCCAGCCCTGGATCCAGTGTTGAAGGAATGCACAGCTCAATCATGGGCCTGGGGGAGAGAGACAGCCACAAAACATCCCCCTGGCACAACCAGGGCCGTGGGCAGCGGGTGAGTTGGGCACCTCCTACCTGCTGGAAGGGTGCCCGTGGGCAGCCTCAGTGTAAGCCTGGTGCAGGAGGTGCATGCCCTCACAGTTGAGGTGGATGGAGCAGCAGTGGTGGGGCAGAGGTTGGTTGTTGCGGGTGCTGGGGGCTGCCAGGAAGCTAGGCAGCCGATCCACTGCCACTGGGATGGGGACCATGGGGTGCATTAGCATTTCAAGCATGCCTGAGAGAGGATGGCAGGGTTGGTCCTTGTCCCTACCATTGATTTTGGTGACAGGGGAGCACGTGTTGAGCCGCTGGATCTGCCGCACAAAGTCTTCCGGCAGCTGCTCCTGGGATGAAGAGGGTCCTGCTGTGACGGGGTGACCCAGCTATGAGAGTGGTGCTATGCCAAGTGCTATGGTGGCCCCATACCTGGGGGGTGAGCTCCAGGAAGGTGTGCTGGGGGGAAGCGTTGGACAGCACCACTTTGCTCCTCACCTCCGTTCCGTCCTGCAGCACAACACCCTGCGCCCGCCCATCAGTTCCCAGCAACACACGGCACACAGCCTGGGCAGAGGGGAGGGCACTCCACCCTGTTCATTCCCACAGCCAGCAGCAGATTTCCCACAGCTCTCACTGAGCCCAGAAACCCCATACCTGCTCCGTAAAGATATGGGCACCGTGGGTGGCTGCCGCACGGGCGATGGCTTGGGACAGGGCCCCCATGCCCCCAGCCACGTAACCCCAGGCACCGGACTGCCCCTCCAGCTCTCCCATGATGTGGTGCAGCAGCACATACCTGTGGGTCAGTGAGGAGATGAGGTCCTCCATGGCAAGGATGCCCTTATGTGAGCTCCAGTGGCCAGCACAGAGCCACAAGACCCAGGCTGAGGATGGGACTCTCACCCACTACCAGGGGTATGGGGGCTGCTCATGGCCCCAATCACTGCATCTGTTGCCAGAGTGGCCTTCAAGGGCTCTGACTCAAACCAGTGATCCAGGATCTGGTCCAGGAGATAAGGAGAGGTTCAGGGGCGAGCTGTAGTTGAGTTTCCCTGAGCATACAGGGAGGTGCTACTGTTGCCAGCACACACCTTGGAGATTGGAGCTGTCAGTACTTCGTAACAGTAGGGCAGCTGCCGCCCCAGTGCCAGCCCTGTTGGAAAATGTAGCTCTGGGAACTGCACGGCTGCACCAGGAGGTGGCCACCAGCACCCTGGGCTGGGCCAGCCACCATCACCATGAGGATCCCCATGTCCCCACACACCTGCCTGCAGCAGGGGCCACAGGGCACGGAGCCTCTGCAGCAGGGAGCCCTGCCCTAGGGCAGCTGTATCCGCAGGGGGGGCATCCAGCAGTGGGCTTATGGCAGACACCAAGCCTCCCATGAACTTCTCATACTTAGGGTAAGCCTGAACGGGGACAGAGTGGCCAGAAGGAGATGCCCCACCATGAGAATCCCTACTGCTCTGTTGGGTAGGGTGGCTCCTGGGCCAGACACTGCCTCTGTACCTGAGCATCCTTCTGGGAGAACTGGGCAATCTGCCTCTGGGTCTGGGCCATGTCGTGACCCAGCAGCAGGGAGCGGCGTGGGTTCCTGTCCTCCAGCAGTGGGGTGAAGGAGTAGGGGTCCCGGGGCAGCACCCTCAGGCCATGCCGCTGCAAGGCATGGGGTCAGGATGGAACCTGCAGGGATGGCTGGGCAGCAGGCTCGCCTCACCAGCATGCTGGGAAGGGAGCAGTACCTGCAGCTCCAGCTCTGCATAGATCTGCGGGCGCAGCAGGCTGAGCAGGTACGAAGCCCGGGAGAACTTAAAACCTGAAGAATATGGGATTGTGAAAGATGCACTGGGTGGGCAGCAGGCAGGGGGACGTGGGGCATGCGGGGTACCTGGTACTATCTCTTCAGTGACAGCTGCACCACCCAGCACATGGCGTTTCTCCAGCACGGCCGTGCGCAGCCCTGCCCGCTGCAGGTAGGCAGCCTGTGGGGAGCATGTCGCACTGAGGGTGGCATGTGCTCCCCTCCTGCACACAGTGACCCCATCCCCTCACCAGGGAAGTCCCTGCTTCCCAAACCTCTGTAGAATCCCCAGTCCCAGTGCTTGCTGCACACACTCCTCCCAACACCCCCCACTGGGGAGGGAGATGAGCGTTCTCCTGTTTGTACTCACTGCCACCAGCCCGTTGTGCCCTGCAAGGAGAGAGGGGGGTGAGCCAGGACAGCCCCATGGCACCCTGCATAGCACTGAAATAACAGGACTCTGGACATGAACATGCAGGCATCAGCAAACGTCCTCGCCATCCCTACACTCCTGGACCCCAACATGTACCAGCTCTGCTCAGACCCCTGTGCCAGCAGCACACCAGGGAGCTGCAACACACACCCACCCATACCAGACCCGTGTACAGCTGAGGGCTTCCCCATCCCTACGAGCTCCCAGCCCCTTGTTACCTGCCCCAATCACCACCGCATCATACTCTCGCTGCAGCTGTTCTGTGGTCCTGCTATGAGCCAGGCGCCGTCCCCGCAGCCTGTGGGCAGCACAGCTCTTACTCAGCCCTGCACGGAGCCCAGATGCCATCTCCATGTGGTGATGGTAGCTCCTGGACTTTGCTTTCACGGCTGTGATTCTCACACGGCTTCCAAGGCACGGGGTGGGGACAGGGGGCCCAGGGCAGGGGAACGCCTTGGCATGGGGCTGGATGTTGTGTCTCAGGGTTTGTGGGAATGCTGGGCAGGACACAGCACCCACAGCTGAATCTCAGCCAAGCTTTGGCTGGGGCACATGGAGTGGCTGGGGAGCAGATGGGCACAGTCCCATGGTTAGATTCTGCCTGATACTTAAAGTCTATGGAGCATGGACAGATCCAAAGCAACTGGCTGGGTGAGCGGCCACTGAGTGCTGCAGGGAAGGGGAATGCAGCCCCTCCAGAGCAGCTGGGAAAGGGACAGCCTGGACTGGACTTGGCTCTGGCCCCAGAGCTTTGCTCAGCAGGGCAAATTCCTGCCCAGCAGCACAGGGCAAAGGCCCTGTCATGGCCCAGTGCTCCCCGAGCCACAGTGCCCAGTCCCAGCTGCGTAGGACAGCCAGAGCCCCTGGAGCAGAGGGAGCTCAGACCGCTTGCACATGCACTGACAGCAGATGTGTCTGGAGGACACATGAACTGCCTCAGCTGCACCACGTGCAGGCACCCAGCTCAGCACCGATGTGCCCAGGAGCTGCACACAGGCAGGGGTGTGCAGGATGCACCCCACATCCCCAGGCTTGAGTACCCCAAGCCCTATGTTAAGGGGTGAAGATGGAGGTCACGAGGTGCAGTCTGCAGCACAGATTTGGCTATGATATTTTGTTCTTTGGCCAAAGCCAGGTGGCGAGTCCAAGCCAACATCATAAATCTAGCTTTGGAAATGCACTTTTCAACAAGCCTGTGATTTGCCAAAAAGCTCTCAGCTCCACTCCCAGCCTGTCCTGGGAGACTGCTGGGTGCTTGCCAAGAGAGAGAGGGGGAGGGGCGGGTAGTGCAAGCCCTGACCGGGTTGCAGGACAGCGAGGCTGCACGTGGCTGCCTCCAGGCGCAGTCCAGCTCACGCGCAACCCCTGAAGAGACAGCACGAGGAGCACCCACACCCGCTTTAATCCTGATCCCAGCTCAGAGTAGGGGGATGCGGGAGGGCTCCCAGAGGCGCTGGGCCAAGTTGCAGGCTTGCTGGACCACCAGCTCAGATGGGATGATGCCCAGGTGGATGGTCAGCAGCTCATAGCACTTCACCACCTCCATCTGCTGGTTCTTGCTGTAGTAACGCAGCAGCTTCCTAGGAAGGAAAAGAAGGGATACGCTGAAGGGTATGGCACTGGCTGAGCCCCTTTGGAACCAAATTCCTCTAGGAAGCTTCTGGTAAGGACATCCTTCTCTGCTGTCCCATGATCACAGCACCAAGAAGGGAAGTTGGGCTGTGCTATCCAGATGGCACCACAGCACCGGTGCCACCTTGCTGGCCTCGGTGTCCCCAAGTACACCTATTTGCATGGGATGCCCATGTCAGCATGTGCCCTGTTCCCTCTACCCAATGACAGAGTTGGGGACTGCTCACCTGTAGTAGTCCCCTGCCAGCATGCCGATGGGTGCAGAGTCATCAGATAGAACTGGCACCTCCATCACCTCCAGCTTGTAGCCCTGGGGATAGATGACAGCAGATGGCAGGATTGTTCAAGGGAGGGGACAGACAAGGAGTCCCATGGTATGGGGAGAAGGGGGCTCAGCCCACTTACTAGTTCATTTTCAAACCAGAGGAAGTAGGAGCAGCAGTAGTCACCATCCTGCAGCATGAGGGTTGTGTAGCCCTTCTGCAGGTACCGCCGGGCCAGTGCAATCAGGGACCACACCTAGGAGAAGGGGGGGACTCAATGCCTGATGGCAAACCTTCATCCACTGCCCCCTCCCACAGTCCCAGCACAGTCCTCAGCACCCGGACCCATAGCAGCACGGTGCCTGGCCCAGGCACTGCAGGACCACTACCTTGCTCCTGACAAACTCAGCGAGGGGACCCTTGCCCAGCTCTGAACTGGACTTCTCTGTCACACTGAGCGACGGTGCCATCATCTGCCCAGCCGTGCGGTCGACATAGATGAAATGCACCAGGCCAGGAAAGTCCTCCAGGTATGTGAGGCTGGTTAAGGGTGTCCAACCATTTTGGTACCCCATGGAAACCTCCCTCTCTCCCTCCCACACCACCCTGGCCTCAGGGACAGATATGACACCATTGTGATATTGCGCCTGCTCTTCACCAGCAGGAAGTCTCGCCAGTCCAACAGCTTCTCCCTGCGAGCAGAGGTGCAGTGAGCAGCAATGAGGACCCCCAGCTGCAGGCACTCACCACACCCTGCAGCCTCACCTCATCAGTTTCTGAGCTCGGTCCCGCAGGCCCTGGGACAGGCTATGGCTGGTGGGGGTGAGGAAGAGCTGGCGATACACAGAGCAGAGCTGTCGCTTCACAGCGCCCAACACCTGCAGCAGCCTAGGTAGGGGGTGGGGAGGGGGGGTTAGCTTTGGGGTCTGCACTCAGGCAGAGCAAGGATCCCATTCTCTCTGGCTGCCCCATACTCACTCCAAGTTGCTCCCAGCCTCGCTCCTGGAGAATATCTTGTTCTTAAATTCTACCCAAGCATTCTGCAACTAGAGATGGGGCTCAGGGTCGAGCCACGGGGACAGTGGCATGAGGTCCCTACATTCCCACACCCACCTGCACATCCTGTCCGCTCAGCTTTTTCACAAACTTGTCCATGCGCTGCCGCAGCTCGGCCAGAAAAGGGTGGGCACGAGGGGCTCCCACCTCCTGCCCCTCTTCCAGCTTCTTCTCCAGCACCAGGAATCCATCCAGCAGTTGGTGCAAGGTGATGGCCACGTGGCTCGTGGGGCCCTTCCATGGAGAGGGGACATGGGTCAGGGAGGAGCCAGCCCAGCCCTGCTCCCCTCACCTTACAGCTCACCTTGGTCAGCAGCACCAGGGAGATGCCAGGCCACAGTGGGAGGCAGTGCATGGTGTGTGGTATCAAGAGGCAGCTGCCATCCCGCAGGCTGGCCTCCAGGAAGATCCTCCTAGGGTTTGAAGCTTCAGGGAGCAGAGGGCCCAATGTCTGGAGCAGGTCCTCTGCCATCTGGGCAGAGGGGAGAGATGCTCAGCCCCTGCATCAACCCAGGGACGTGGGGATGGAACCAACATCCTGAAAGCTGCAAGTACCCCACAAGAGCAGCAGACAGAATGGAAGCTGCTTGGAAACAGCGAACACCTTCTGCAGAGACCAGCAAATGCTTGCAAAGCAGTGTAGGGAAGAAAGCAGCCCAGAAACACTGAGGCAGCAGAGGGAGACACCAGACTGCTCTGAGAGCCTCAACCCTCTGCCACAGACATCGATGGGGATGCTACAAGCAGTACCCCAGAGCTGTCACACACAACACAATGGATGTGTCACATGTCTCCAAAAGCTGGGACACTCGTAGCCATGGTGAGGTACAGCAAGTGAGATGTGGCAAGGACTAGAGACAGCAAAGAGCACCAGAACAGGCTGGGAAGGCATGGATACAGGTGGAATCACGTTGCCCATGCTCACCTGGACATCTGCAGCATCTGCATCCCCATCACCCACCAGCTCAAGGCTCTCCGACCAGCTCTCACTGCCTGCAGGAATACAGCAGCTCCGCTCTCCCTGCTGGTTCCCCATGTAGCCCCAAACCTTCTGTGGGGCAGGGGAGCCCAGGGCACTGCCCAACCTGGCACTCACCTGTGCTCTGCCTGCCTGGCGAGGGCTCAGGTGTGTAGTAGACTTCAGGCACAGACTGATCATCAGTGTCCTGTTAGGAGGAAGGGCTGGCTCAGCTGTGCCATGACTACAGGGCAGCACTGCCAGCTTCCCACACTACAGCTCCCAGCTTTGTGCCCCCTGAGGATGTCACCACTCTCACCTGATCTGACTCCTTCTCTGTAGCCCCATGGGAGCTGGAGCTGCTCATAGGGATGCTCTGACTTCGCTTGGGTCCTTGAGGCAACACCTTCTCTGCTACAGGCTTCCAAGAGGAGAGATGGAAAATCAAAGCCTGACCCACAAGATATTACCCTTTGGGGGCACTCCAGCCCGCTCCCCCCACACCTGTGGGTTGAGCTCCTCATCAACACTCTGGCTGGGATACAGGTCCTGCACCAGCAGGATGAGGGTGAGCAGGTCAGCAGGGCGGATGGAGCTGGCATTGCGGCTGTGGGATGGAGAACAAAGGGGTCAAGCAGCAGGGCCAGCAGCTCTCCTGGGAGGGTAGTGGAGCCACGGCCAGGCGCACCTGGAGTAGAAGGCCAGCAGCTTGGTATGCACCAGAAGGAAGGCGTGTCCCACCTCGTCCCCACCACGCTCGGGGCTGGCGTTGATGTGCTGCACCACCTGCCGCTCCAGGAACTCGATGCACTGCTCACACAGCTGAGGGTGGATCAGCCGCTCCACCGCCTGCGGTGTGGGTTGGGATGAGGCTGCTGAGCCAGACAGACCCAACCGCACAGCACCAGGGCAGGGCTGCTCATCACAGACCAAAGATCCCCACTAGGGGCCCTTCCCCAGGACGCAGCATCACCCACTGCCAGCCTGGAGGAAGCCCTGAGATGTTCTCAGCAAGTCCCAAGGAATGGTACCTCCACGGCAAAGCTCTGGTCCTCCTCCCGCAGGCAGATGTATGTCTCCAGCAGCCCCCTCAACAGGCTCCACACGAGCTCCCGCCGCTCTGAATCTGCTGGCCGCAGCCTGCGACGGCCACAGAGCATGAGCCATGCACGAGATGTCCCAGATGGATGGACATCCCAAACCCCAGTGGCACACCAGCAAAGGAAAAGGCGCTGAAACTCTCACTGCCAGGGGGTACCAACTACGAGATACGCTCCCACCCTCCCACCCCAGCAGCTCCCCCAGCAGC
>VXAB01005143.1:30403-101531 GCA_013399175.1 Odontophorus gujanensis
GCATACCCCGGCCCGGCCCGGCTCCGGGACCCCGCGGCTCCGCCCGCCCCGCTCCGCTTCCTGCTCCGCCGCGCGTGACCGCCGCGCCCACGCGCGCAGCGCCTCCGCTGGCCCGGCGCGGCCCTGCAGCGCGCACCCGGAGTGCTCCGCTCCGGTTCCGCTTCGGTTCCGCTCTCGCCCCGCTTCGGGGTGCCGCCCCGCGGCGAACAGAAGAGGCGGGCGCGGGGGGCANCGTCCTCGCTCTCCGTCCCGTCACCGTTCACCGCGATATACAAGCAATCCCCAAACTGCAACCAGCAGCAGCGTCAGAGCACAGGCATGGCCGCCCCCCCGGCTCCCCCCGCCCNCGGCGAACAGAAGAGGCGGGCGCGGGGGGCAGCGCAGCTTTATTACCCGTCGCGCTCCGTCGCGGTGCGTCCCGGCTGCTCCAGCCCGCACCCCCCGCTCCCGCAACCTGAGCCGCCTCCGCCCCGCACGACGCGGAGCTCCTCGTCACCGCGGGCCTCATTAACTTAATTACCAACATTCACAGCCGTGGCCCCGCCCGCGCGGCTCCCCACGTCCCACGGCGTCGGGGCCGCGCTCGCGGAGGCAGCAGAGGGAGCTGCTTCCATGCGCGTCTGCGAGCTCCCCGCACGCGGGGCGAGCCCGGCCCCGACCCTCCCGATGGAGCCCCGCAATTTGGCCGTCCGTGCGCGGGGCGGAGCGGGCACGGGTGGGGGGAAGAGGGTCCCGGGCCCGAGGGCGTCCGGGCAGCGGGGAGGAGGTGCGGTGCGGTGCGGTGCCCGCGCCGTGCTGCCGAGGTGCAGCGCGTCCCGGGCAGCGAGCGGTGGGTCCGTTGCGGGCCGCGGGCTATCGGTAACGGCAGGCCAGCGCGTTCACGTTCTTCACCACGTAGAAGCTCATGGTCAGCGGAGGGATGACCAGCGTGCGGCCGGCCCGCAGCGGCCGGGGCTTTAGCTCGGGGAGGGTCCCGTCGTCCACCATGGCCAGAGGCTGCCCGTTGAGCTGCACCGACCTGCGGGAGCAGAACAGGGTCAAGGGTGCGGGACCAAGGGCGGGGTGGTCCCCAGCAGGAGCCCCGCGCTTACTTGGAGTGCAGCCCGTCTTTGCCGTAGGGCTGCAGCAGGTACTGGTGGACGATCTTATCCCGCAGCGTCCCTGCCAGTTTGATTTTCTTCCGGGAGCGATGCAGGTTGATGATGTACAGGGTGATGGAGCCCCGCACATAATTGTGGCTGCAAAGGGGAGAGCGGGGGCTGAGGGGCGTGTTGGCATCTGCCGCAAAAGCATCACCCCGGGAAAAGAGCCTGGGGCGTGTGTGCAGCCATCCGAGTTGGACATCACTCTCCGCAGGGAGACCTCCCCATCATGACAGCTTCCCAACTTCCCCTGCTCTCCTTGGCCAGAAGTGGCACTGCTCGAGGGGGTCCCTGCAGCTGGAGGCAGCCCTCCCCAGGACCTTGCAAGGAGGAGGCTGAGAACTCAGGGAGCTTGGTATGTGAGTGGCGTCTGCTCCCCACCACCCCGCGCACCCAACTGACAGCTCCAGACACTGATCCTCTGTCCCCGCTTAATCAGACAGCCCCAAACAAAGGCTATAAAGCACTTTGCACCTGTCAGTTACTGGACAAGGTTTCCTACCGAGCTGGAGGCATGTTGAAAGCATCTGGATTGTGTAAAGAAACAGCCTCTCCTCCTCCACAATAGCAACTTGTGTCTGCAGAGGAGGTGGCTGCCTCCCCCCTCCCCTCCCGTACGGCTTGCTGGGGCGCTTTGAAAGACCTTATCAGTGAAACAATGAGCAGGCTGGGCTCCTAGGCAGGTAACCCGACCGACCGGGGGCCCCTTGTGAAATCCACCCCCTTGATCTTTGCTGCCGGGGCTGTCCGGCCGCTGTCCCCGTTCCCAGGCGGGTGCTGCCCCAC
Organism: Odontophorus gujanensis; assembly: GCA_013399175.1. Lineage (NCBI taxonomy): Eukaryota > Metazoa > Chordata > Aves > Galliformes > Odontophoridae > Odontophorus > Odontophorus gujanensis. Next base: position 32,332 of record VXAB01005143.1, read on the forward strand.
GGCCCCCAGCCTCCCTCACTGTGCATGGCTCACTTGTGGGAGCTGGTGCAGTGCGCGTAAATGCGGAGCTTGTCACGGATCACCCTGCCTGGACGGGGCTTTCTCTGCAGACCGGCCACGTGGATGGCCAGCACCTTGGGTCCGATGAGCCGCTTGTACAGCAGGGACAGCCAGTAGTCCTGCAGGGCAGAGAGGAAAGTCAGCAGCACCAGTCCAGGAGAGTTTGTGCTGACTGGGTGAGAATATTCCATGCCAGATGTCTGCCTTGGGGTGAACTTTTATTTTTTGGCACAGATCAAACCAAAATGGCATAGCTGTTTCCAGGAAAGAGATTAAAGAAGGAATACATAGCTTTGCACGCTAAGAGACACCAGTGTCCTCTATAGGAACTCAGGCTGTGCAGCTTGGTGGAAGGCAGCCTGGATGCTGTCTTACATCCCATAGACCCACACACGGCCAGGCTGCAGACGCACACACAACCCACGTGGGACAATGACACCTTCCACTCCATTGCTGTGCAAGGCTGGAGACCCCCAGTCTCTCCCATACTCCACAGTGGTTCTGGAGACCGCATGTGTGCTCCACTCCCCATGGGTATTTCTCCTCCTAAAGCCACCCATGAAGCTAAGCACCCATGACCGTAGTGCAGGGAAGCCAAGTACTCAAGAAATAGGAAACACTCAACCCCTGCACACATGCCTTAATGATACAGCCTTTAATTACGTCACCACATACTATTTTTTCCCGCAGGGCATGGCCTCGCTCAGCACACAGGATGGGCCCCAGGCCCTGGGGAGGGAAGTGAGACTGTGCACTGCTGGCGGCCACCGTCTGCAGGGCCCCCCGCTCATCCGCTGCAGAAACCAGGAGGTGTGCGGTAAATGAAGCAGGGTTATGGGAAGGGAGGGGGCATTCTCAGACGGCCGCTCTGCAGGACGGAGTTCTGTCCCTGTCACTGCAGCAGCAACCGGCCAAGAGGAACACCCACCTGGCCCGTGCCAGCTGTGCCACTCGGCCTGGCATAGGGACATCCATACCTGCCTCCCAGTGGCTGGATCAGCTTTGGCCAGAGGGCTGGAGGAAAACCTCCTCCTGGCCTCCTCTTGCTGCTTCTGGCCAAGCCGTGGGGCATCGTGCCACGCCAATGTCATCAGCGCTTCCTCTCCAAACCCAGCTGCTGGCGCTGTTCCACACCCATGTTTGGGGTCTGCCAGCCTTTTCCTATCAGGGAAACTCTCTCCCTGCTTGGGCAGTGCTGGGGGCACCTCAGGAACATCGCTGGTTAGCAGGCAGCTTGATGGATGAGTAATAACGTGGGTTTATGGTGAAGCCAAAGGTGAACACAGACCGCTGTGTTTAGCCCCATGGATGTGAGCTGAAAATGAGTAAGTTCAGTGCCCTTAGCTGCCTGTTAGTTGTTCTTCCTAGCAGCATTGTGAGGTTTCTTGCCTTCTCTGCACATTTCCACCAGCAAGATGCTAGTTTTGCTGGCAAATTATCAGAGCAATAGATGCTAGAAGACACAAAGGGAGTCCTCAGGGTCTTGGTGGCCACCCCTCAAGTTCCATGTGCTGTTGACACTCCCCTGAAAGCTGTGGCTTAGCAGAGCCCTGGGTGCCATGGCTGCCAACCACCTTAGCAGAGATGCACAGGGTAGTGTGCAGACCACTGTGTCCCTTCTGCAGGAGAGGATGCACAGTGATTTTACCCTGCTTGGCAGGCAGGGTGAGCTCTGAAGCCTTACTTTCAAGAAGGATGTGGAAACACCAAAGAGAGTTCAAAGCAGGGTCAGAAAAATGACCCAGGGGCTGGAAAAGGAGCCTTTTGCTGCAGCCTGGAGGAACTCAAGCCATTCAGTTTGCTGTAGGGAAGCACTGAAGACAGCTGCAGCTTTTCGCATCATCACAAGCCTGCTTGCAGCAGGGGCCAAAATCATGTTCCTGGCAATAAATTACCAGGAGCCAGTGACACCGAGTATTTGGATGATGAATTGCACACGCACCCAGCATGACAAAAACAAAACCTCTGGGTGTGGGCACTTCCCCAGCTGCTGCAGGGCTTTGAGCACCAGTCAAAATCCCATCGGGGCTGCTGGGCACCTGCAGCTACAACTTGCTTTGTCTCCTGTTCAGATGGTCACCAGTGTGGGAAGATGGGTCTTGATGCCCATCTCTGAAAAGAACAGGGTGGCTTTTTCCCTAGTTGTGTCTGTCACCTCTTCCATGCATCCTTGTGGCCACCTTGCAGCAAAATGCCACAGCCTGGATGGAGCAGCGATGCCTGAAGTGATGCACAGCTCCGTCCAGCCCATTCACAGCAGGACCAGGGCCTTGGAGCCGAGAGCTCCTGTGGTGAGCCATTATACAGCCATAATGCTAGAGGAGGAATAGCAGAAAGGAATCTGGTTTGCAATTAGTCCTTGGGGAGCCAAAGGAGCTTTCTTGCTTTAATTACTTTGCAGACCTATTAAGGCTGCTGCTACAGTCCTCAGCGGGGCTGCAGGCTCCTGAGCAGAGACAAGCAGGAGGTCCCTGGCCAGGACGGTGGATTTACAGGCAGGAAGAGCCGCAGTCTCATGTGAGCTGATCTGTGGAGCTCAGCTCAACCAGATCTTCTGCATGCCACGGGGCTAGCAGAGGCTGAGAGCTTTCCACCAGACAGGCAAAGCCCAGAGGGTCCCGCTTTATCTCCTTGAATGTTTTAATTCATCACAGGAGCTTTTAGAAGCTTAAGCTTTTGGAAAGGCAGCTGATTAGTCAGTCCTTCAGACAGCCTCGCTAACCACATCTCCTGCTTCCAGCGCTGCTACAAAAGCGCTCAGGAACATCTCCCCCGCTCCCTCCTACAGGCAGCAAAGCTTCTTTACAGCCTGCCCAAGCCTGTCCAACTGCACACACACGAGGTTGCTGTAGCCAGGAAGCCTGAGTCTCAGACCTTCTATCTGTCTATAAGCGGCAGGTAGGCGGGCACTCAAGGTGTGCCCACAGCGCCCAGCCTGGTAGACCCTGGAACTATCCCATACCAACCCTAAAGCACGCTCGGGTTTTGGCAGTGTGCTCCATTCCTGCACTGTAACCTGCATTTTGACTAGTTGAGCAACCCTTGCTGAGATAAGGGACGTGGTTTCCCATGCCTCACAGGACAAAGGAGATTTTATCCGTCTGCTGAGCCCTGTGGCTTGTTTTTGGCAAAAGCCTCTTCCAGTGACTTGGTTCTGCAGGCCTGGTGGGATGGAGAACCGCCGCTTCCCATGGAACCTGTTCCAGCGGCTCAACATCCGCACTGTTAACAATCCCCATTTTCAGCTTGAATTTGTCTGGCGTCAGCTTCCAACCAGTGGTTCTTGTTCTTTCTTTTTCCACTAGATTAAAGGATCTTCAGCATCCAAGGCTCACTCCCTGTGGAGGTCCATGCATCCTGTTCAAGACACGGCTGGTCGTTCCTCCAGCAGGGCTGGGCTGATGCAGTTCTTAACAACACCCGTGACCTTGTTGTGTTTCTTGGACAGTTCAAGGCTTTCTGACCCAAATCCCACACTAAGTTCTGGCAGCAGCAGCCCCTTGGGCAGCACAGACCTTGCATGGTACAGCATCAGCACCAAGCCCTGCCTAGAGGTGGTTCCTGCACCCAGCAGTCCACTGCAGCTGCTGACATCTCTGCCTGGGATTGCATTGCTTTTGCTGCACAGCTCCTCTTCCTTCCTGCTATAACGGCTGTGAGTGCATCATCTCACCTCACTCATCCACAGCTGTGGCTGCGGTGCCTGTACTGTGTGCTTATGGGTGCTTGTTTCAGCCTGGCTGCTGGCTGGCCCTGCGGGCAGAATATCTGCTCATGGTTAGGTAAAGGAAACAGTCATGTTTTTCAATGGCTCTCCAATGAGTCCCAAAGCATGGCAGGTGGCACAGCCAGGAGAGCTGCTCCATCCCAAATAACCTGCTAACGTGTGCACATGGGAGCTGGGAGAACCACAGTCTCACCCATCAGAGCCAGCTGCAGTGCACTTGGGCTCAGCATCAGCTGCTTGTCCCATAGCTCTGGGTCTCCACAGCATCACAACCGTCAGAAGTCTGCCGAGCATCATTCCTCCATGCTTCCCCTCTGAAGCCTTTGCTCAGCCCTGTTCCCTCATCGCTGTCACTCCTTCTGTGCTGTGGAGGAAGCAGCCCTTGCCTAACGCTGCCTTTTGTGCACTGGCCCTGTTCAGGCGAGCTCTCTCCCCACGAGCAGAGCAGATGGAGCAGCAGTCAGAGCCCTTTTGTCATCACCTCTCCCTAACAGGGTCCAGGCAACAGAGGCGGCAGGAAGGGAGCGGATCTACAGGATCAGGCAGGTTGGAAACCAAATGCAATTTGTTTTCTGTTTTCCCTTCTTTGGCTACTTTTCACCATTGCACTACTTCCCTCCATTCTGCAGGTAGGTGCGTACCATGCTGTAGAGCACCTTGCTATTCCCATCACCCCTGTGGCTGGTGGCAGCGGGTGGCTGGGTGCACAGTGCATGCATAGCATGGTTCCTCCATGCACGTGTCCCACAGCCCCAGCGGGTGGGAGCCTGAGCTGCAGGCAGCTCACAGCTTTGATGCCTTTCAAAGTCCAAGCATACGCACTTCAGAGAATTTTTTTTTTTATGGCTCACGAAGAGGGAAAGGCCCCTTAACCCAATGTGACAGTGAGCAGAGTGCAAACGCTTTAAATCTGTCTTCTGGTTTGCAGATAAAAGGAGCCTCAGAGCAGGCTCAGAGATAGAGTGCAGCCAGGGTGCGAGGAGCAGGGAATGCTGCAGCCCTTGGCACATGGCACAGCCATGGCTGTGGGAGAAGCAGAGCCCCTCAGACCTGCACCAGGCAGTTCCCATGCAGCTTTGGGTGCTCACGTGGCCCCGGTTTTCGTCCCTCTTCTCAGCAGCCAGAGCTCATGTACCACACAAGCCACTTCTGCGCATCCTCTCTGCTCCCTTCTTTTCCCCGTCACCTGGGCGAGAGCCCAGACTCCAGTGTGTGGGGCAGATGGGGGTGCCAGACTCCCGTGCAGCAGACTTATGGTCACAAGGAATAGCTTCCGTGTGTGTGAGCTCCATTGGACCGTCTCTCTCTCTCTCCCCACCCTCTGTTGCTCCCTGCCTGGGGACACTGCCTTCCCGCTGCCATGTGGCCCCATCAGGCACCTGCAGCGGGGCAGGGATGGGTGCGGGTGGATGGGTGTGGCCCCCAGCCCTGAATGGGGGTGCTCCTTGCAGCACAGCACAAGGCAGGAGAGGCTTGGCTGGGGAGAAGCTGGGACCTCCAGCTGTAAGGAGCAGCGTGGCCGCCGAGCTGGCTCTGCTAATGAGTGCACAGGGGAATGCAGGCGTGCAGCAGGCAGGGAGCCCCGCTCCCAACCATGGCACCTTGGCCAGGACATGCAGTAACTTTCCCATTGAGTTCCTCAGTGCCTGTGGGCTAAGCAAAGGAGGTGAAAAATTACTGGCAGCATCCAAGCGTCCGAGAGCCGCCCCACCAGGCGCAACCCTCCGCACCGCCACGGTGCTTTCCCAAGGACGCCATCAATTCACACACAATATTACACTGTCTTTTCCTATCACAGCTGAGCAGGCAGCCTCTGCCATCGCTTCACCCTGTGATCCCTCAAAGCCTTTCTCACGCCCCCGTATGCTGTTTATTAAACTTAGATGCAGGAAGTTTTAGCACCTAATGCAGGAGAAGCACCTCTCTCACAGCCTTTAGGAGATGGTCCCAGGGAAGCCACAGTTATCAGGAAACTACAGTTTGGGTTTCAGCTTTGGCCTTTTCATTGGGCTTGTGTTTCTCTGGCCCTCCCTAGAAGCACACCCAATTTTTTGCATACATAGGTGTAACCTCACAGCACTTCCTTGTGCATTACTTCCAAGGATGGGTAAAACAGAGGGGAGTTCTGTATGGGAGGGGATTTGAAAAGTTTTGCATGCTCTAGCAGTCTGAAGAGATAGCTCACACTTACCTGGGGGCCTCTGCAATGAAATGAACGTTTTGCACCATCCTGGACTGCTTCAGAGTGATATTAACCAGGGCGATGTATTATGTCCACTGCATGCCTAAAAGGAGCAGATAGCTCCTAAATGCCAGACGGGCTTTTCAAAGGCACTGCCCCGTGAAGGGTGAATACCAGTGCTGTTTCTCCCCTCGCTTCCTCCACTCCAAGCTCCCACACACCTGCAGATGGGCTCAGACACATGCAGACAGACTTACGGACAGGAGAAGCTCTGCCTGAAGGGCTTCTCAAGCACATGCGATGCAGTCAAGTCCTGATTATTTTACGGCTGGCTGCCCCAATCACTCAAGAAGAAAAAACACTTCAGTGATATCCAACCAAGTTCTCTCAGAAATAACAAGGCATTAAAACACTTGAGAGCAGCTGCATTAAGCTCAGCAGAAGCATTTATATTCCACAGCCTGAGTGCATCCATACCCAGATCAGGGCACCCAATTTCTCCTTTTTCCTTCCCATTAGTTGAGAGAGAAGCCCATTTCTGCCGTTCTGCCCCGGGATGAAGGCTCAGCAGCATGGCCCATGGCAGCAAATGTCACCCCACTGCACACAGAGCTGTGTAATAACCTTTCTATTCCCATACACAACGATGTCTCCAGTGGTAGTGATGGCATGCCACAAGGGCAGCACCAAAGGGAGCAGGACCAGCAGCAAGCTGCCACACTCACTCGGGCAGCAGCACAGCCTTCTCTCAACAGCCACTGCCTCGTGCCTATCCCTCCTGCAGAAAAGTCTTTGTGACAGCAGCCAGGGGAGGGTTGGGTTTCACAGTGTGGTGACCCCACACAGGTCCATCCAGCCGCTTTCATCCCACTGATAGCTCCCACGGGAAAATAGCGGCCGCCGTACCACCGTGTGGGTCACAGTCTGGTCTCGACAGGCTTCTTTATGCTTGCAGCTTTGAAGCCCTGCACTAATTTGCACCTGCTTGTGGCTCTTTTAAAGCACAGGAGTGACACCGGTGCTTGTGCAGGACCATGGCACTGGGATATAAGAAAAAGATCAGCTCTCGAGCATGTGGGAGAGCAAGGAAGAGGCCATGAAGGGCATGGTTTCTAATTTAGTGGGAAAATTATCTTTAAAACAACAGCACTTTAAATACCTTCATTGTCTTTATCAGCCCAAGGCATATCCCTCAAACACTCCCCTGGTGTTGCCCTGCAGAAACCCTGTAAATTCCTTCCCAGGGTGAGCAGAGCACCCAGCTGCACTGCCAGCTTCTCCACTTACAAGGTGGGGGATTTACTAGGCCAAAAGAAAAAAGAACAAATCAGATGGAAAGGAAACCTGCTACTTTTAAAAGGATTTTGCATACTCTTTCTTTATTCTCACCCTTTGTGAGGGAAGCCCCAGCCATACAGGGGTTTTTGGAGAGCAAGGAATGCTTCAGGACACCACTGAGAACCACTGGGGTCGACCTGGTGATGGAGCTGTCCCCCAGCCTGTCCCTGGCATGTCCCATAGAGTCACTGACATTGCTGCTGTGGCACTGGCCTCCCTGCCATCCTCCCAAGTTCTGAGCATGGGAAGAAGTTCCAACCACAGTGGTGAAGCTCTCCCATCTGCCTCCAACATGCCGTATTTGACATAAACTAATGTCTCCTATTAACACTGAATCAAACGGATCTGGAAAAATTCATTTGCAAGCAGAGTTCAAACAGGCCACAAGGAGAGGTGGATTCTCAGCTGTGTCCTGGATATTTCTGTGGTGCAGCCAAGCATCTGCAAAAGGGGTCAGGGACAAAGGCAGCACATCATTCTGGGTACAGGGAAGAGAAAAACCAGATCCCCCCTAAAACCTGGCTGGGAGAAGGGTACATCTCTGTGATTGGCCCCGGGCAGACCTACCGGCAGGGGGTTGAAGTTCTGGTCCACCAGGTGGTTGTGACCATGGTCAAGGAAGGAGTGCCGCACCACCACGTCGATGCCTTGGCTGGCCAGCAAGCCCAGTGTGTTCAGCCACCTGCATCGAGGAGACAGGGTTAGGCCACCACAGGGAACCCAGCTTGTCCGTGCTCCCACCCATTGTGGTGTCACCAGCAAACTCAGCCAGCCCCAGCCCACGAGTCCTGGGCATGTTCCTATGGCTGCCCTCAAGGCAAGGAAAATCTTCCTTGACCTTTAATGATCACAGTTAACTCTGAAGATTGCAACAGGATTTGTGTGCTACTGAGCTGTGCCATTGGACAAGCCCTAGGATCCAGTAATAGCTGTGGCTTCTAAGAAGGGCAGAATATGTTTTCCAGACCTGGACCCTGTACTCTGAAGAGCTGCAATTGCCCAGAGAGGGATGTGAGGAGTGAATGCATGCAAGGGCATGTGGCTGCAGAATGGGAAGAGTGCAAGCCCTGACCCCAGAGCTGGGGTGCACAGGGGAGTGTTGGGCACAGAGCCTGTACTTGTGCCAGGAGCTGGTGTCACTCACAGGAACCCGGCCGCATAGGAATCGGAGAGGTTGTTCATGCCTCCAGCAGAGGTAGCACCAATGCCTTCCAGCCAGATCTTCTTGCCTGGTGTGTATGTGTTCACAACCTGCACAGGAGACAACAGCAAATGCAGCATCTCATTCTGGTTCCTCCTGGGCAGGTGCATTTTGCTGTCTCTGACATGTAATGGCCGTGTTCAATATGGGGACTGTGGTGGGGGCATCCTGGGAGCGTGCAGTGAGAAGGGAAGTAGCCACAGCTGGGCACCAAAGCACCAGGGGCTGCAGATGGACGGGCTCCACACAGTGAATCCTCTCCTCTCCAATCCTGCTTCTCTAGGCTGGGCTATGAGCTCCTGCAGCCAGATGTCTGCAAGCTCCGCAGCCCAGGAGCACACTGCACAGCCTGACAGATCCTGCCCCATTAGTGAGGAGCACTGGAATGTGCTGGATGGACTGGGATCCCTCAAAGCTGTTAAATACGCCAGCTCTGGGCTGCCTCCCACTCACAGCCTGCGAGAGTCGACATCCCTGACTGAAGCCCCAGAGGTGTTGGCATCCTGCCTGTAATTATCTAAGCCCGCCACCTTCCCCAGTCAGAGAGGAAGCAATAAAACAGGGAAGTGGACAAGCCCAGCTGCTCTAATCAGCCCCGGCAGGATGCATGGACTCAAAGCCAAGCTGGAGGCTATTAGCACCCAGCACTGTGCTTTTGCTCGGCCATATTGGCATTCCCAGGAGAGCTCTTCCCACTCCCCAGACCCAACACAGGGCAGCTCCTCACTGCTGTGGGTCTGGGGCTGGATGGGGATCAGGACCTCCCCCCAGGGCTGCACCATGTCCCCACCTTGCTGCCCGTGGCTTTCCTGGCAGTCTCACAACTTTCCCCAGCAGTGAGACATGTATCACCAGCATAGTGCAGAGCAGGCTGGGATTGTGCCCCATGCTTGTCCCTGTGCCCAACCCATGCTCCCTGCCATAGGTGGGGAGTGGCCACCATGTATAGGGGTGACTCCCAGCTCATGTCAGAGGATACCACAAGTGGCTCCTATCCTCTGGCTTTGCTGTGCCGACCCTTGTGTCCCCTTTCCTGGGGCCTCTCTGAGTTGTTCACTCATCCTACAGTTTCTCTTTGCAGAAATTACAGCGGTGACACATAGTGGTGACTGATATGGTACAAAAGGCTTGACAGGACAGACAAACAGACTTGTCCTCTCATTCCAGAACACTTCCCTCTTAATAGGTGTTCGTCCTTTGCTGTGAGACTGGTAGTTGAACTAACCACAGCCCTCGTCCCAGCAGCAACTGAAGCAAGGGACCTCCAAAGCCCCTGTTCCTTACGCAGTAGCTGTAGCCTGGAGCTGTCCTGTGGGTAGTAGGAATGGAGTGGCTCACTGCATGCCACACTGTCCAGAGCAAATCACCCTGGAATGGTAGTAGACACCTAAAGCTGGTCAGGTTGCTGCCCAATCTTCTCCTCCATCCCCAGGATGGAGATGCCATGCCTCCTCCCTTCCCTGCAAGCATCGGGATGCTACACCAGTCCCACACGTTGAGCAGTGCCCAGCCCAGGCTCTGAACTGTGGTACTGTGGGCACAGTGCACTCTCACCCTCGCAGACTCTTTGCACTCACTCACTTTCTGGATTTTCCTGATCTGGTCGGACAGCGTGTCTAGCAGACGTGTTTTCAGAAAGTCGGTCACTTTGGCTACTCGGCCATCAATGTAGTAACTGCAATGAAAATAAGATGGCAAGAATGAAACCACCAGCATTAGCTCTGCTTCTGTCCACCTCCTCCAATCCCACTGCTGTCCCACGCCAAGAAGACTTTTCCCCTCCAGGAGAGGACCCCTGCATAGGAGATGTGTCCTCACCTGCATCCCTCATACTGCTCCTGTAGGAGTGCCTACTGCCACAGATGTGGCACAGAACATTTCCTATCCAGAGGATTCCTGCTCTCCACGTGCTCACTTCAGTGAAACATGGATATAGTGCTGCCAGTCAGAATCTGAATCATCTGCCTCCAGGTGTGGGAGGAAGGCTTTGAAATGCCTGAGTGTTGGCTCCTGGTTCCAGGACATAAGGTGAAGCAATCCATCTTTGGGGTGCAAACATCCTGCCTTGGAGTTAGTCCCAAACATCTTGTCCTGAAGAAGTGATCAGGACTGGCACGCTTCTCACAGCGGCCATAAGTGATGCAGAGGGGCAGGAGGTCTTGGAAAGGGAGCACAAATCCTATAGCATCTACATTTGCCCCCTTGAATCCCTCCCACACATGCTCGACTGTAGCACTGTGAGCTGCCCTACAGCCTTTGGCTCTGGTGCTGGAAAAATGGCAGGGAAAGAGGCTCCCTCAGTACTAGAAATGTGGCTGTGTGGACGGGAAGCATGCAGCAGGCCTTTTTGGTAACGCATGGGATTGGTGAGATGCAGACAGATATCTATATATTGAGGATTGTGTGCTGCACTTGGTGTCCTGGGGTGTGAAAATAAGCAGATTCACCTTCCCAGAAGTATCAGCTCCTTTACGGGGGTGGTTTCTCTATGACAAGCGTCTTAGCCAGAGCAAGGCCCCGTGAGCACTGGGCAGCCTATTGCTGAGTGCTGTTGTCTCCCTGAGACTGAGTCTAGCAGAGGAGAAAGGCCGCAGTGACATCTCCTTGCGGGGATGCTGTTAGCAAAGTGAGTGGCCAGCAGCTGTGGGGCCTCTCCACATGGGTGCAGGGAGCACATGAGGGCAGGAGCTTCCCCAAAGGATGCTGCAGCTTGTATCAGCCTTGGCCAGGACACGCAGAACACGTGCAACATGCATGAACGCTCAGAGAGGATTTTAGCTTCTCACTGCTCCAACTCACTGATCAGGTAACGGGGTAAGCGTGCTTGGAGCTGTGCAGGGCTGCAGGGGAAGGCGAGCAGCCAGCACTGCCTGGCCCAGAACGGAGATGAATTACAGACTCAGCTTGCAGATGCCCTGAACATGAAGGGTCTCCTTTGCAAATCTTCTCCCAGGTGTGAAGTTCCAGCTTCGTCCCCCAAAAAACTCAGCATCATGCCAGCCAGACTCTGGGTTCACTCCAAAATTTTGTAACAGGGGGAAATAGGAAAGAGGCATTTTGGCACATCTGTGCTGACAGTAAGGTGCTGAGGGCAGAAATTTTCTCAGGGAGGGGGACTTGGGAAGTGTTCGATGTTGTTCAAATCAGCCCTTATAGAACACAGAACTGCTGGCTGCTGTGAGGACAGCAGGCCTGTGTGCAGCAGGCAGCAAGGGGGTTTACAGAGATTATGTTTTAAGACAAAATTACAAAGCAGCAGACTCTGGGGATGGCAGATGTTTGGATTTTAGTACAGCACTTAAGAACTGAACAGAAATTATTTTTTGGACCGCTGTGGCAAAAAAAATAAAAAAAATAAAAAACGCCATCACCTGGGCTGAATACTGGCTGCAAGGCTATAAAAGGAAGGTTGTATGAGGTGGGAGAAGATGGAGTTATGAAGACCTCAGCCCACAGCAGAAGACAAGATCTCTGCTCTAACCACGGGCAACCTGGGACACAGCTACCACCAGGGTCACATCTGTACTAACAGCCTGAAGAAATTGAGTATGGCACAGGAATCAATAAACCTGCTACTTTGGTCTCCAGACATCCTGCTGATTGCTCATCCCCCATTCAACAAAGAGGGAGCACCATGGCTTTGGGTGTTCAAGCAGAGCCTGATGACAATTCCACGATTTCTCTGAGGTTGGCAGAGATCTATTCTCAGGCACCAAGAGATACATTCAACACCCAGAAGTGGTTAAGAGGGAAAACAGCATCCGCTGCACAAGAACCAAGGCCGAAGGGATGGCTGGAACTTCCCCAACCAGGCTGGGGTCTCTGGAGCTCCAGAACAAGCTGAGCAGTACCAGCATGGGCTGATGGGTGAGTGGTGGCTATGGTGTGGCACCAGGGTTGGCTGAAGACTGCATGAACACTGGGCTCCCATAGCACAGGACGCCACCTGGTTGCTGCTTCAGGTGACTGCTGTCACCCCAGCACACCTCAGTCCTGTCACCTCTGGACTCACACTTCTCTGGAAAGATCTACAACTTGCTGCGTGGGACATGAGCATCGTGCTGAGTTTAATGAAGGCAGTGCACTGACTCCCGGGCAGCTGGTTTCATTTACCTCCCTTTCATTTTAAAGAGAAACCTTTGCCCCTATTATCTGACCTCTTCTTCTGTTGCAGTTAATTACATTAAAGCCCACTTCCCAAAGCTCAGGAATTTCCGGATCTACTTTGTTGCTTGCTGCTACAGGGAGAGTCTGCTAGGAATTAGGGCACCCGCCTGCTGGGGACGTGAACGGGACCGGCCGTACTGCCAGCGTCACACCAACAGCCACCAAATGGAGACATCTCTGCTGACACAGGACACAGGCAGTCCTGTGCTCTGCCACTGTCCCATATGCCAAGGCCAGAGAGATGCCATCCAAACTCAGCCCAGCGAAGCACTTTAGCAGCATCCCACATGTGTCCATGTGTATGGTATCCCTGGTTTGCCACATGAAGTGAATGACTTTCCATAAAGGTAGCATCATATTCTCCAAAGACTTGAAGGGATAGATGCCTATGGCTTTGAAGATGCAAACATTTACATTCCTTGCAAATAAATGGATTTGCAGGTTGCAAAGAGAGCCTTGCACAAGGATTTACCCATTAAATTTGTATAAGTTTGAGTTCTGCACAGCACTTCAGGTGGAAAACCTGCTGTACAGTGGCACACAGGAAGGGGCCCAAGGCATGGCCGCAGATTAGGGAGGCAATGAATCTTCACTGTGTGCGGGGCACCAAGCTTTGAAGCAGAGCCAACAGGAGATCTGGTTGTGGGAAGGGTTCTGAGCTGTGGAAACCCATATCAAAAGACTGAGGGGGTCTGCAATACACCAAGCATTCACTCATAACCAAACCATAAACTATATTACACAAGAAATGCCAAAACTCTCTGAGCCACTGTCAGTCCTTCTTGCCACACCCTCTGCTAGTGGAAATTCCCTGAGCATTTCTGAGCCATTCACACATCCCTCTCCAGCAACACATTACTTCTGAAGAGGGAGGCACACACGCTGAGTTACATATGTAAGTGAAACCATACTAAGAAAGACTGGCAAGCCTGCTTATTTACACCCAGTGTTGCTTCTCAGATGTGTTTCAAAGAGGCAACGGTGGTGTGTTTTCACAGAGGATAGGGATCCTTGCGATGTATTCCCTTCTCAATTCCCCTTCTGGAAAGAGTGCAACCTTTTCAAAGGAGTAACAGATTTGACAAATTTATAACCGATATCCCAGGAGAATGTTAGGGTTTGGAACAGAAAAGCTCATACTTGCAGTTAGACAGCAGTTCGGTTTCCTGCTAATAATTTTCTTCTTGGATACAAAGGAACTTGTTTTGTTTTGTTTTGCTGTTTGGAGCAGGGGGATGAGAAACTGTTTTGACATTTACTCATAAACAGTACAGAAGCCCAGATTGGAGCTGTGGCTATTGTCAGCCCCCACAAAAGCATACAAGTGCGACCCTCCCAACTTGGAAGCCCAGGCATCGTGGGGCTGCAGTCCTGCACCTGGGTGGGAAGTACTCAGCAAGTGGCATCCCAGCCACACTGCCCACCTGTGGGGGGCTGTGCCTCCACCTGCCCCCAGCTCCTGGTCCTGCAGGGAAGGGTCCCTGAGCCGCAGCTCCCTGAGCACTGCGGTGAGAGCCCCTGCACAAAGGCTGGCCGCTTCTTCCTGCAGTGCATCCAAGGGCTTGGCCCAGCCATCAAGCCCTGTTTCAGCAAGCAAATTCCTGGGCTAAGTAAATGCGATCAGCACATCGTGTAATCATGAAAAGCAAACTCCCAGCTGAGACATAGATCATCATTGCACAGCGTGAGTCTGTAAGTAACATAAATCCCATTCCAAGTGCTCTGCTACCCCACTGCCCTGCTTGCACCGTGCTGCTGCCTCAGGGAAGCCCCAGGAGCCAGGTAGCAGAGCAGCATGGCAAGGCACGTGGCTCCCCAGGAATGGTACCTGCTGGGTACCAGCTGGGGGCTGCTGCCATAAACCACTCTCAGATGCAGACAGCTGCTTCTGCAGGAGGTTCTGAGGTCAATGCACCGACACAGAGCCCCTGGGCTCACTTGCAGGAAAACCTCACGTCTTAAAAACCACTGAGCTCTTTTTAAGTGTAGGTCTCCAGGCAGACTTTACAAGAGAACCTGCGATCTGCAGGAGGGGAACAAATGCCCCCATAACCTGGCCAGTACACTTGAAGTGCCAGGAGGGGACCGGCAGCGCTGGCAGGTGATCAGATACTCTGAACAGGAGGGGATCAGATGGGATGCTCCACTCCAGCAAAGTAGCCTGAGCTCCCCTGAAGGCCCAGTGCCAAGCTTCTAGTTGAGGACACAAGCCCAGCCAGGACCTGAGACCCCGGCTCCTCTGCTAAAGGCACCAGAGCAAATTCAGTTTTTCAGGACACAGAGAGGTCTCATCCTGCCTTCTGCTTCCAAAGGCACGTGTCATTAGCCTAGCTTTGGACCAGCGGTCTTGGGGCTTTGTTTCCAGTGGGCAGGTATGTCTCTAGCCTCTGCCTCAGCTGCAAGGATCAGAAGTGAAACATGCCCACTTCTGTTTGCTGCAGAAGAAGGGCAGTGCCTCTTTCTCCTATTTAAAGGACAAGGACAGCAGAGATGGCTCCCATTATTTGTCTCATTCCACATCCAGCCAGCCCATTCGTTTTGCTCTGGACACTGTCAGATCACTGCAATTAGTGTGGGAAAGCAGAAGGAATGGTGAATACCTACTGTTGCCAGGTAACAGCATCCACTGTGCTGCCAGCCACTTTCATGAACCTACAGGAAACAGAGGAAGAAATCATGTAAGTCCAATGTTGTCACAGGTGTCCATAAGCAAGGAGAAATCCCAAAACTACCTACATCACAGGATACAGAGGATGATCACTTTGAAGGTTAGAATGTATATAGGTGATAGGACCATTGGTTTGGTCGAGAGAACACAATGATGCTCTTTGGTGCACAGAGATCCTTGCTGCCCAAGGATGGGAGATGCACGTCCTGCAGCCCCAACTGCCCACATCTGGCCTGCAACCAAGGGTGGGAGAGGAAGGAGAAGGTTTGTGGGGAGAGATGGGATGTTTGATCAGGCCAGCTGGCAAGGAAGGGAGGAGCAGCCAGCAAGCTTTGCAGCACATGAGACTCTAATCAGGTCTTGAAAAAAGAGCAGCAAACTTCAGCCTAAATATAGCTCGGAAACAATCATTCTAACTTTAAATTAATGACGATAGTCAATTATAGACTGGGACAAAAGGGCATCTGGACCCTGTGAAGCATAAGAGGACACTGGCAAAGGCAGAGGTAATAAATCCCTGTGGACAGGAGGGAAGAGACACAATTAGAAATGGAAAAACAATAACGTGCTATAATAGCACAGATGCACCCCCGCTCCTGCTGCCCATCAGTGCAGTGGCTGTCAGTTCCCAGGCTTGCTCTCCACCAGTGCCTTATGTCCCTACCAGGGGCAGCAGAGCAGTGGTTTTGGGGCCAGCTCCTCTCCGGCCATACAGGACAGTGGGACACAGCAGGAAGCACAAATCCTACAGCACGCATGCAGGGCACCTGGCTCAACGGGACAAGGTGATTTTGCACACTCAGTCACAGAAGGCACCTGCTGAGGGTGCTCCTCTGCAGAACTCACTGCTTGCACTGTGCCTGCAAAACAATTGCCAGCACACCTCAGACTTTGTGCAGGGACTGAAAGCAAAACCCAACAACCTCCAGCCTCCTTGGAGTGGCAGAAGCAGAGCCTCTGTCTGCTCTGTCTCTTTAGAAAACTAACAGACCTCTTAGTGCTCTTTTTCTGTCCCCATGATAGTAAAATACATTGACTAGTAATATTCAGTTTCATATTTTTCTGTAAAAGATGCACATCCAATTTTGCTTTCTGTGTCTATTTTTCTTCCCACCTTTAAATGGAGATTTGTTGCAAGCTACAGATCAGAATTTCCTGTTAAAGCTTTGAGTCCTGATGATGAAGCTGTGAATGGAGCACCCTGGATATCTTGGGCTCTGGGAACCTGGATCAGCTCAATAGCCAACAAGTGGTACTGCAAGAGCCAGAGATGAAAGCCCGGTGCAGATGGAGACCCAGCAGTGCACAGGTACTGGAATATCCACAGTTTAGGAATGCAGATGTTATTAATCCCTTTATTCCTGTAGCACCTGTGCTGCTCAAACCCTGGATTTTGAGGCTAGTGAAGAGCCATGCAGACCTGCAGTCCGACCAGCACTGGCACATGTCTGTCTGGGATTTCCTGGTCTGTGCGATGTGCACATGTGCAGCACCACGCAGGCAGAGCAAACCAGAGGCTTCCGGCATGGATCAGATCCCTGCACATGTGCCGTGCAGATGCTCCACGCTGGTGCAGTAAATCTGCCATTTCCTTACGCTGGGCTCTGTGAGCACCGCTGAACTCTGAGGTGCACACGCACTCGGACACCCCTAGGGGCCGCGGGACAAACTCAGCCCGCTTAGGGCAACATCCCATAATCCGGGTGGCAGTCCCAGCCACCATATCATCCCTGGCTGGACTTCCACGTGGCAGAAACCTCTGCACATCCTCAAAATCTGATGCGGCAGAACCTCCAGGTGGGAGAGAATACATCTCCTGTCCTGATTCAATCCCCGCTGGTCACGGAGCACCCACTGCAACCTTAGGCAAATTGCTCCCATGGCTAATTAGCCTCCAAGTATGTTATTTCTCATCTGAATGTGTCTGTCTTCAGCTTCCAGTCACTGGAACTTCCTATGCTTATTCCTGATACATTAAAGAGCCATCTGCATTTGGAAATCTCTTTCCCATGAAGGTAATTGCTGATTGTCAACCTTGACATTAAAAAAAAAAATTAAATCAAAAAGCGATCCTGTAGCAAAGAATGCAGCTGCAGAAGGGAGACAAATCACCACCTCACAGCCTCCCAGTGGTTTGGCATTGTCTGACTCCCAGAGCTGGACTTCACAAACATGGGTTGCTTCATTAGGTACCCCCTGGAGAACAATGCAAGCCAACTGTGCCATGGTTTGCTACCAGAAGAGCTGGCTCTGGAAAGCTGGGGCCAGGCTCTGGAGGAGAGCACACTCCTATCTGCACTGATTTTTCTGCCTCACCACTGTTCTTACAAGTCAAACAGGGTCAGCACCCATTCTCTGGCTCCAGCTAGAGCAGCCTACTTCATCTCTGCTCATGTGGAAGGCATCACATACCTCTGCACATCTCTGTCACATCCTGTTTCTATTACATCTTTTCTGAGATGAAATGACCGAGACTGTAGATTGCAATCAGGATGAAGGTGCACTGTGTACCTATACAGTGCTATCATCTCATCTGTGTCTTTTCTTACTCGCTTTGTTCTCCCTGTACAGGTGACGGTGATTTCAGCTTTTCAGCCATCCAGATCCAGTTTCAGTTAGAAAGACTGTCTTAACTCTTTTCTCCTGAAAGAGTAATGGATGGATCCTTTGCTTGTATCTCAGAGCTTCGCTCCTGCTATAAAACCAGCTGCAAAATGCCTCATCGCATTCTTCACATCCTGTTTCAATATATTTATGAATGCATTTCAATGTATTTATGAATGCACATCCACAAGCTTAATGGTACATGAATTTGAGTTTACGCTGCAGTATCCTTCCCTTCACATCATTAGTTGCTTGGCTTGTGGCTTCATTTTTTCCACAAAATTATTGCTCTGGACCTATTTAGTACCCTGGTTCAGCCTGTGCCATCCCAACAGGAGATGCAGCTCTAGGTAACAGCGGACTCCATGGGATCAGGACACGAAGTCACCTTCTGCTACCCTTGATGCCAGCATTATTTGGGACCACCTGGGCAAAAGATTATGTACCGTTTTGTACCGACGACATGAGCCTTAACACATGTTAGCATCCTAATAGCTTTCCCTCATGTTTCTTCTCTTCCAGCACTGAGTATATGATTCAGGGATACATTAACCTCACGTCTGATTCCTGATCTACTGTCAAAATCTTTGATAAATCTTTGTTAACTCCTTAGAATCCCACTTTTTTTTTTATTTCCCCAGGCAAATTCTGAGCAGTCCTGGGATTCCTGTACCCACAGACACAGTAGGTAGCTAACACTGCCTGCTCTCCAACAGCTCAGGCTGCATGAATAGTCTAATTAACACCTCATCAAACTCAACTGTGAGTCGTGTCTGGAGAAATTCCCACTTGCACCTGCACACTCACATGTCCTCATTCCCCGTTTGTTGCCTCCTGTGCAGCAGGGACTGCCAAACCTGTCCCTGTGCCAGTGGTCTGCTCTGTGGGACAGCCCAAGATGGCATTCTGTGCCATTTGCCCATGCAAGGTGGTGTGAGAGCTGGGCAGCTTGCAACCCAGCAGTGTAGGGTGTGTGGCCATCACTGACAAGGGCAATGCTTGGTGCACAGATCTTGGCCCTGTTCATGCTGATGCCACCATCACTGCAGGACAAGGTTTAGACATACAGAATAAGTTCAGTTTGGTTGCTAGAAATAACAGTTCAAGAGTAGACTGCAATGTTTGGAATGCAGGACATGCAACTGGGAAATGTAATTTTACATAATGCTTCACAATGAAGAGTTTTTCTCTGGGCATCTCCCCACTCAGATAACTCAGGCTTTCCCTGGAGAGAGCCTGATGTCAGCTTCTGTTTTTTTTTTCCTACAGTTGAAAATCATTCCCTGCTCTCTCTGAGCTCTCCTATCCTTCTTCAACTTGCTTCCATCTTTTATCTCACCAAAATTCACTTGTGCTCTCTGTGTAATAGAGAATTCTTGCCTCCCAGACTAAGCCAGCCATCCTACCTTCTGTGCTAGGCTGTCTCATCTCTCCCCTCCAGCCTTAATGGCTGCACCATAACCTCCAATTCAGCATCTCTCTTCCAATTGGCTTAATTTCTGCTGTTCATGACATTTTTATTTTATTTTTTTTTAAATAAGAGCAAAACTGTGTAGCTCTCATATATCAGAACTATGGACTGCACACACCTGATTTGCTCTGCAGCCTTCATCCCCTGTGAGCACTGCATGGAGTTCTCACAGTGCTCCAACAAGGCGGGCAGCAGGCTTGCCATTGAGAGCACCTCCCAGAATTCCACCTGCTTGCTGGCTTTGTGGGGCTCATTTAGTATCCCTAGAGGTAAGCCTTGGCTGTGTCTGTTGCAGGCACAGGCACATCTCGTGGACCAGTACTGTGATGCTCCTGCAGAAGGCAGACAGCACTCAGTAGCACAATCCGAGAGCATTGAAGAGACCTCAGGGAGGTGCTGGGAATAAAGCTCATGCTGTCAGGCAGCTTAGGCACTGTGTTTTGTTTGTCCTTTTGCAACTCTGCTTCCAAATACTACAAATGAGTGTTTAACTCTTTATCTTCATTTAATCCAACTCATTCCTCATCTTTAAGTCTCGCCTGGTAATACTGTGGTCTTTATGGAGAGAAACAAGTAGTTCTTTCCCACAGAACCCCACGACTGTAAGGCTGGAGGCATGAGCTGCTCACCAAGAGCTACAGCCACCAAGTACAGGGTGCAGGACCCAAGGCTCAGCCTCAGGGGCAGGGATGGCAAAGGAGTAACATATCTTGGAGTACATATCTTGGAGAACAGGCATACCCCTTGCAGCTCTTTCTGGCCAGCTTGGTGGTCTGGAGAGCCACCACCACTCTACATACTCCTTTCCCTTTCATTCAAATTCAGATTTCCACCACCTTTCCTACCACGCTGTTACAGTACAGACCCACTCCTGAGTCACCCATCATGTGGCTCTGGAGGCAAGAAACCCCCAGCCAGACTTCTCCACCACCTCCTCCCCCAGGACCCTGCTGCGACATGTGGAGGGCAAACACAGCAGCAGGACTCCCCCTTGCCTGAAAGCTCCTTGGCTCCCATCCCTCTTGTTTTCCTTTCTCAGCCTGCTCCGCCTGGCACTAATAGACTTCCTGCTGCTCAAGGCTACTACAGCACACTGCTGCTCCCTGAGCTACTCTCACTGTGCCAAGCAAGCCCCAGAGCTTCAGTGCCCACCTGGCATCAGTGTGGATGCAGCCATGGTACCCAGAAGGGACTGTTCCCCAGCTGCTGGCAAGTTAGAGATGCTGGCCTTGCAGCTGGGTCAACCAGCTTTATGGGCTCTGCGTGCTGCTGCAGCAGAGCTGAGAATCTGGCCCTCAATCCCTGCCTGCCTCGCTGGGGACTGCATCAGTGTGCTGTTTATTGTTTCTGCCAGATCATTCATGCAGATGTTAATGAATGTGAGACCCAGCTTTGCTCCCAACAGAGTCCCTTCCACACCTCCCCCTGTCCAGCCCTCTGCGCTGGAGTTTCTGCTTACAGTCCTGCAGGGAATTTCCTCTCTGCTGGATGGTCTTCGAGCCCCCACGGTCCCAACTCCTGCTGCCAGCAGGCTTCCACACCTCCCTGGTTCCTGTAGCTGGCCAATGTCACCTCCAGCTGTCCAAGTCCCTCACTGTCACCATTCCTTCCCCACGCTCCTCTCTTTAGCCTCCTCAGACTCCAGACCTGACTGTACTCCTACCCATTAGTTTAAGCATACACCAGCAGACCCACCTCCCAGCATTGCACTCCATTCCTGAGTACAATTTTTTACCTAAACAAATGAAAAATAAACCAAGAAGCTAAAGTCAGTGGGTCAGTATAATCCATGGAAGTCACAGGGGTGTGACTGTGGGATGCGTTGGTGGAGCAGCAACACAGCATTGAATGGTGCCAGGTACTGTGTGACAGGCAAAGCCTTCCTCAAGGAACAGCAGGAGCAAAGGAAAGGGCATTTCCCAGACAGGTCATGAACTCAGCCAGTGAAAGGGATCTGAATCTCTGGACCACAAGTGGAAAAACTGTTTGTGTAACTTGGTCAGAATCAGCACGAGTAATCACAAACAAAAATGCTTTGACAATGGCTCTATGCCATGCATTATCCTCTGCACTACAATGCTTGTCCAGGCCAGGACTGAGCAGTGGTGAAGATGGGCACTACCAGCTTTCCTACCAAACAGAAGAGGAAGGCAGTGCCAGGACCCACTTCCTGGTCCCAAAACCTGCAGCTGTGCAGCAGCCTCCAAATGGAGCCCTGCATCCCAGCGGGGTGAGCACCTCAGTCTTTCTGTGACTGGGAAACACTGGGAGTGCTTGGGGAGCGGCAATTGGCCCAGTTCATACAAAACAACATCACTTACCCTTCCAAGAGGGCCATGACATTCTTCCTGGGTCTCCCAATGTTTGGCCCATAGAGATTTGCTCTGGAATAGGTGCGGATGAGCTGCAGCAGGCTCCTCAGCTGGATGTAGTCCTTCCCTAGCTGGCTGCCATTCACTGAGCGGCCGATCAAGGTCCGGTAGTTATTGGGCTCTGGGAAAATAAGAACAGATGGGCAAGGCTTGCCAGCTCTGCTCTTCCATCTCCACTTCTGGAGAGAAAGCATGTGCTGTTGCACAGCTCTGCAGACTGGGGAACAGCATGGAGCTGCTGAGCAGTGGATGTGGACTGCGACCACTATCCTTTTCCAGTTGAACAGAGGCTGCCGGGCTCCTCTTCCTACCAAAACTATGGGCTGAGTGAGTACCTGCACCTTGTATCATCCCCTGTGCTGAGGGGCTGCATACTTCCCTTGGCACTGCAGTTGCTGTGCAAGTCCATGCAGCTGCTGCTCTGTACACCCCAGGACCAGCCGTGTTACCTTACAGCAAGAGCCTTCAAATCCCTCTGAGCCTATAGTCACAGAGTCCTGGGACCCACAGGCACACTCCTCCCAAAGGGAACACTGCTCAGCATCCCCAGGTCTCCCTGTTCCCACACTCACCATTGCCCAGCTCCCAGGAGATGTTGTATTTCTTGCTGGCACTGTACTTCAGCAAGCTGAGTGCGTTGGAGCTGTTCCAGGAGTTATTGGGATTTCGGCGCAGAGCATTCAGTGCAAAGATCAGGTGAAGGCCAGAGCAGTCAGCAAAGTTATAGAGTTTGTCTAGAGACCTGGCTGGGAAGAAACAAAACACAGCTTGTAATTCAAATGAAAGTCAGTTCCAGGGAGGTTCAAATGATCCTGCTGTCCATCAGACCTCAGCTCCTGTGAGGATGAACTGGGGTCAGGTGCCATCCCTGTGACATCTGTAACCGCAGAAGTGCACCTGACCTTTGAAACTGGGATAGGATTCCAGGCATGGGCTAAACTCCTTCCAGCAAGGAACTTGGATGCTATCCACCACTGTGTCGAAGCTAGGGGTAGCGTTACCGGAGACAAGTGGCTTTGTATTGTCTCTTTTCATCTGCTCCCAGCAAGGAAATATCAGCCTCTCCTGAGTTCATCCCATCTGGCACTGCTTTTGGGCCAGTGCTGGGAAGGAGAGGAGGGGAACTGCAGAAGGAACCACTGACTCAGGGTCACCTCCTGCACACTGAGACAGCACCACAGGTATTGCTCTTGGGTGTTGGGGAGATCAATGGCTCTGGGAACTGCCCTTGTCCCCTGACTTCCCAGGTTGTTGAGAACCATAGAGCCCTAGAGATGGGGAGGCTGAGAGCAGGCTGGGGGCTATGGAGCAGTGAGTCCTGGGGACATCTTGGGCAAGCAACCTTACTGCTTGGCAGCACCCATACGGTGTAAGGAGATGATCAACAGCCACAGGAATGTGTCAAGAACAAACCATTCTGAAACCTTCTCCTGACAGAACAATAGCACCACTGTAGGTCTTATACCTTGATGATTTTTAGGGCTTTTGACATGATTGTACATCAAGTTCTCTCTGGCAAGTGAGGTGACCATGACCTGGGCCAGACTACAAGAGAAAACACGCACATCGAGAGCCGCTATCAGTAATCTGATATTCAATGGAAGAAACCCAAAGGGTGTAGGCAGCCTGCCCTGAATCTTCTTACACTTTGCCAGTAAAGAAGGGCACAGTTCATACATCAGAGCTGCTAGGATACTAAGGTGCTGCTGTGAACCTCCATGGCCAATGGAGCTGAAGGGGACAATGAGGAGACACAGCATGCAGCGGTGTTGTGCTACTGCTGTGCCACACCGTGTGCAGGTGGCACAAGGAACACTGTGACCCATCCTGGTTCCTGAGAGCCCCAGCAAATGCAGAGCTGCTCCTGAGGTCAGAGGAGAGTAAACTTATTTGCAGTGAATTAGAGGGCTCACAGAACTCAGTTAGCTGAGTTGTTGTTTAATAGACTGCAGCAAAGGAATGAGAAGACGAAAGGAAAAATGTGGAAAAGAAATTGCTAATCCTTGTACAGCCTTATTCTTTTTCTTTTTCTTTTTTTTTTTTTGTAATGCTTCTGGTTGTTTAAGTGAAAAGTAACTGAGTTAGATTAACCTAATGCATTCATCCCACAGGCTCAGGCACATTAGCTGGTTTTCTGGATGCTTAGTGGATTAGAGACAGATACAGTTACTTAATACTCATTTACTTCAGACCTCCGGGCAAAAAGCTGTGCTTGAAATGACATTTCTATGAAGGGAATAAGACAGACAACCCCATGACAGCAGGAAGACAGCAGAAAGGTGTCACCTGCAGCTCCCCTGATAAAAATGAATCTTTTCACTGGAGCAAAACAGCTATAGTATTTAAATGCTACAGGAGAGATTTTGTTTCTCTTTAGGAGTCTCTTCAGAGGGCTGGGAATTGATTTTCCATGCATCGACCAGAGGAAACAAGCCGCCTGTTCACCCCAGCACAGGCCCTGCCACTGTGAAATTCTATTTTCCCCATGACACTCTGTTTCTGTGCGCCTGCATACAGAGATGCCATGTGCATTTTGTGCTCTGCCATGACTTTCCAAGCTAGAAACCTCCGTTGGAAGGAGCAGAAGGGAACCACCAACCCTAACAGGACACCGTGACAAACTCAATGCCCAGCAGGCATCAGCTGCTCACCCGCTGATCCCATCTGATGTCTCCATTGCAAAGACCATCATGGTGGGAAGACTTCTGCCATGGGTCACTAAATGACTACGCAAAGCATACTGTGAAGACCCTGAGCGATGCCCAGCCCTCCATAAGTACAAACAGGGCCCAGAGAAATTGCTATAAATATTTTACTAGCATGACTAGAGATGGTCACATTACTTCTGAATAATGAGAACATGAAGAATCGCAGTATTATTAACAGCTGGCTAAAACTCACTTTGAATTCTGGATAATTGCACCATTTTTTCTTCATCGAACACAGAAAATCTTCCAGGAATTTAACCTTTCCCCAGCTAACAGATCATTAGGCAAGGCTTTCGCAAAGCTTTTCAATAGACAAAGTCATTGTTGTACCAGAATGAATCTTAATAGAGCAGAACTGGATTTATACGATGCTCTTGCTGCCCCTTTTCCTCCTCCACCCACTGCAGGCACACACACTCAGAGAGGGAATAAAGCAAACAAAAGAAACTCGTATACGTTAGCATAAGAAAATGCAGTAAAGCACCAACTTCAGGGTGTGTAGGTGCAAAAACTGAAGCAGAGGTCCCAGTTAGCTCTCATGATGGTACACTGGAGCCTTCCTCCGGGAGCTCACACCCCATGCCCCTGGCACAAAGAGAATTTAAAAGCTGTCTGGGTCTTGTTGATTCTTTACATCCTTGCTTTTGGAGGCCTGGACACATCTAAAGAGCGAATACCTTGCTATGAGGCATGGCAAGGTACAGTGGGTGATGATCTGCTCACATTCTGGCTGCTTGCATAGATCTCTCACCCTGCACAGAGGGGGACAAACGACTTCAAAACACAGAGATGTGTCTGTGTGGCCATAACTGTTGGTGGGGCTCATGGGGCAAGTACATCCTGTGGGATTGTTTTCCTTTTCATACTGGGCTGAATTGTAACATTCTCTGAAAGACGGATGGCACTTAACTCAGCAGCCTGCCAACACAAAATCTGAGGCATATTAAGACATCTCTGGCAGTTTAAAATAATTGCAAAGAGTTTCCAGTCGTCATTACTGAGTTAAACATTATACTAGAGACTTTATAGGGAACACAGCCTGGACTGCCATTTGGTAAGAGGGACAGTTCAACAATCTCTGGGTTTGAAAGCCTTCCACATTTTTTATTCAGCTTCAGGAATCCTGCCTTGGCAGGGTGAGCCTGGAAACCCACGTGTGCACTGGGTGGGAGCCGGAGCCTGGGTGGTGGGGCACAGCACGGTGCACAGGGGCAAATGTACAGCAGATGAAGCCTTCTTTTTGTAAAGCAAATAAATGCAATTCTTGGAATAATGGTTTCAGCTAATTACAGGGATCACTTGATTCAGCATTGCCTATAAATTCTGCTTGGAGAATCCCTGGAGCTCTCTGTGCTAGGATTCCCTGCCCCTCGAGCATTCCACAGGAGATAGTGGAGGGAAGGGATTGGGAAAGAGTTGGTAAATTGCAAACAGAAGGCCAAAGACAGTTCTGCAGGGAGGGGGCAGAAAGGGCAGGACAGAGTGTTCAGGAAGGAGATGAGTAAGGCAGCTGGGGAGGGCTATGAATGGAAAAAGAAAGGTATTCCCACAGCCAGAGAAACAAGTGGGCACATGGAAAATTTACAGATTGCCACCATTGTCAGCTGAATCCCATTTGCACTGCCTCTTTCAGGCTGAACATCCTCAGAAAAGCATGTGTGTGGCAAGGACTTGATGTTTTCTTAGCGAACAAATATGAATCAGAAGATACACAACAGGCGATCAGAATAACACCAGACCCAAGGGACAGGATGGCAAAACTAGTCTGCAGCCTTCCCACAGCTCCTGTCCTCAGGCAAGACAGTCAGAACCCTCATCCACAATGTGCAGAGAGCAGCCTTCATCATCACCAGTGGATCAGGGGCAAAGCAGCGTCCCACTCTGCCCCTACATACCACAGCTGGGTCCACTCGACCACGGGAAGATTTTTTCTATAGAATCACCAAGGTTGGAAAAGACCTCCAATTCCATTCTGGATGCTAAGCTGTCCCTTCAAAGCTTCTCCTAAAAGTGAATTTTAAGGCTTTTGAGGCTACCAAGAAGCCTACATAGTTGCTGGAAATTGCATTATAATGATGAACATCCCAGCTGGGAAGCTATTTTGTTTTAATCCCATCTTCTGAAGCATTCTGCTAAGCAGTAAAACCACATTGTGTAAAGATGCCTAGGAATTTGCAGGCAAAAATCACCACCAGTTTGCTGGCCTCAGACCGACAGACACTTCACCTGAAGTGCTCCCTCTGCCTCATCAAGCTCCCGACTTCCACCAAAAGGATGGAGGTGCACAGCCCCATCCCACTGCTCTGCTGTGGCATGCTGGAGGTCTGCTCTGAGCAACAAGAAGTGCTTTGGCAAAGCCCCACGGTGCTGTAGGAGGGGGATCTGCTTTAATCCCATCTGAGGAATACCTGAAAGTTGGAGGAACTGGCTTTAATACTGCCCGTCAGTGAAGAAATGCCGCGTGCTGTGTGTTAATGAGGAGCTGGATTTCGCCTCCAGCTGGATGACAGATGGGGGATCTGGGGAGATTCCCCCCGGAGTACAGAAGGGGCCTTGTTCCAAGGGAATTGTCATCATCCCCGGTCTTTATGCAGCTCAACATTGACCCTCGATATTCATTCAAGTCTTTAACTAGATATTTTATTTCATTGCCAATCCAGAGGTGATTATGCCGACCACGTGAGCTAGGTTCAGCCCGTAGCTCCGCCATACAGAAATAGCAGTCTGGGGGCTTGGTGTCAATCTCTCGCCAATAAGGAGCTTGGCTGGCGGCCATGGATTGCGGGCTGAGTTCCCAGCTGGCATACAACTTGGAAGACAACCACAAGGTCTGGGTTCAATATCCAATTGCTAAGGAGTCTGGCTGACAGCCTCATTTTGTGGAATGAATCCCAAATTAATATAATGCTTTTGATACCAGACAAGGGGCATGGCCCTCTTCCAAGTGCTGTAAGGGCTCAGATAAAAGCTGTAGGCATTGGGTTCAGTGTGTAAATGGTACTGAGGTCGGATAACAGTCAGGATTGGGATTAATCCTCAGATGGTGAGAAAAACGAGTGAACCCTGAGCTCTGCCTTCGAGCAAGAAAGAGCTCAAATGAGCAGAATAGCTCTGTTTTCCATCCTTGCGTGGTAAAGAACACAGGACAGTAATGGTTTTGAGGAACAAGTGTAAATTGACATGGAGCTTCAGAAGAGATGTGGGGTCTGGGTTCAATCTCCAAGTGCCATAAAACTGAGATAATAGCCAGAGGGGCAATTTCCAAACCTGATCTAGCCTTGTGCCTAGGCAGGAACCAAGATCACATTACTATTAGGAAAGATGCTTTCTTCTGCTGCATATCTTGGATTTTCAAGACATTTTTCCTTTATCAATCAGGATAAATCAGGCACCATTTGAATTTCCGGAGATAAATAGAGGTGGTCAGGAAGAGCTTTGAGCAGAGCAAGAGAAAACAAGGTTGTGATCACCACCTGCTCACATGCACTTTGCTGGGTTCAGCCACGAACACGGACAAATTTGATACCATCTCCTCTGCCTTGAAGAATCTACAACCACAGATCAGAAGTGAACCATCCCAAAACACGCCATAGGGACAGTAACTGCACCTTTCTAATAACCACGGGTGCAGAGGGCAAGTACCACCAGAGCCATTCTGTGTCACTGAGCACTCACAGCCCACGACAAAGCCACCTTCACCTATACAGGGAGTGAGAGAACACGCTGGTGCTGGGAACGCAACTGCAGATACAACCCAGCTCTGCTGCCAGAACGTTTGCTGACAGAATGACTGTTTTATATGGCTATAAGAGCAGCTATAATCGCAGCTGTCTGAAAAGCAGCAAAATCTATGATGTGTGTTTCTAAATCCAATGACAGCTGGCAGTGCTGCGCTGCAATTCCTTCTTTTACACAGTTTAGCTAAAACACTTCTCCGCGGATCACCCCAATTTATCAACAAACAGCAGTTTCTGGAACAATTTAAAAGCATTCCCAAACAGGCAAGAAGTGGTCAGCTCTTCAGGCACTCAGCGATCCACGAGCTCCCAGGCAGAAGGCAGCTGGGATGGACAGGAGGCAGACAGGGGAAGATGGGGTGGAAGATTGTACCTCCAATGGATAGGGAAACAGCAGCGAGTTACACACAAGGGTAAACCATGATGGTTTAAATGGTCTGGACCTTGGTATAGTTTTAAACACAAGCCATTTCTGCACTGCCAGGATGTATTACAGACAAGACACAGGGTGTGCATTGTGCCTGTCCCCACATTCCCACTGTTCTATGCACAGTTATTCCAAGGTGTCAATATAGTTAGTCTGCATTTTTCTCCACAATTTTTTTTTCTCTCAACAGTGCTAACACTGCATCAAGAGCACGGGTGTTTTCAATACTTTCTTGAAAAAAGAGCAAGCTGTAGCATAGGCTGAGCACCATCCCAAGTGCAAGCTGCATGGTTTAACTGGAAGGGGAGCTGTACAGGCACGATTCATGCTTTAAACACCTTCATTCAATCCCAGCACAGTGCTTAACCTGGGCAAGCTGTGCACCCTGTGCACCCACACCACCTGTTCCTGTTCTCAATATTACTGTCTTTCTTTGCTGCCTGATCCATCATCACGCGGCAGATGCACGCCTTCCTTTCAGAGTTGCCTTGCGCAGGGATGCGAGCCAGACCCACCCTGCGGCACCCGCAGCGCCGTGCACAAGCTCCCTGCCACCCAGCATTCATCAACCATGAGTCAAATCCCCCAGAACTACAAAACCTGGTTTGAACAGAACTTACATTGCCTTTTCATGGCTAAAATTTTGGGCGCATTGTAGGACAGCCTTAAGTTTTCTAGTGCCACAAGGGCTAGAAGTTGACATGCTGCAAAGAGACCGCCTTGTTTTATTGGTTGTTTGCACTGGGCTCACATCGCTGTGGGATGCATGGATGGCGTCCCCCTGCATACAAAAGGGAAACCCAGAATGCAGAAAAACATCAGATTGTGGGTTCGAAGAGCAGTCCCTCCTCCTTGGGAGGAAGAGGGAGCGACCAAGGCTCTGTGTGCACTTTGTAAGCTGGGCATCTGGTATTTTTCAAAACTCCGAAACATTTTAACAGAAAACTGTCCTGAAGAAAAAAAAGAAAAAAAGGAAAAACCAAAAAACCCCCACACACCACCCCACCAAAAAAACAATGCATAAAACCGGAAATGTTTCAATCTGAAATCCTTAATTAAAACCACACTCTTTGGTACATAAAGGAGGAAGTTAAAAAAGAAATGTACTTTTGCACATTACAGACAGCATTATAATAAACACAAAGCGCTGCCAAGAAAGAGGCATTTTCAAGGCTAAAGTAGATGCCTCCAGCTGCACTAAAATAATGTCAGAGGGCTTGTCCACAGTACGAAGTGTCATTGCATTTGAACGCAATAGTGAACAACCAAGTTGGATGGATGGGGAGGACAGCAATTATTGGCGCGGCCGTCAGCGTTGCGGCAAGGACCAGAACCCGCTGGGGTCTGTGAACTCCTCTGCCTTCCCACAGATCCCAGACCCCGGTCTTAATCTGTAAAATATTTGACGGAACTGGCCGCGGCTCTTCCTGCTCCTCCGCTCCGCACGCGGCTGGGCTCGGCAGATACGGCTCAGCTGGAAGGACCCGGCTTGGCAGAGCTCTCCCAGCTGATCTTTGGGGAATTTTGTACCAGAGCACACAGGGTGGGGCCCGGACCCGACTTTTTAGGCATGAGCAGAAGGCCGGAAAAGGCCGGTGTCAGAGCCTGACGCCTGCACAAGGCAGCCGGCAAGCACAAAAGTAGTGCAGAAGTCAAACTCGGTGCTTGAGCAGGATGGAATGGATTTCTTGTAAAAGTATCCACCACCAGCTTAACGTCTGCTGCACCAAAAGCAGCCTGGCCCCATAAAAATGTCAGTTACTACTTAATGTCCGTGATCCAAATAAGCACCTGGCTTCTCGTCCAGACTTGCCCGTTTCGATCCCAGCAAGCAGGTCTTGTTACATGTACCAAATTTTTCCTGCTATCCAACCGGAATGACCTCTGGTGCAACTTAAGGCCAACACCTCTCATCCTACCTCTGTTACCTGGGACGAGAGGCCGACTCCATCTCACCACAACTTCCTTTTAGGGAGTTGTAGAGAGTGATAAGGTCTCCACTGAGACCCTTCTACAGACTGAACAGTCCAATTCCCTCAGCCATTCCCCATAAGATTTGTGCTCCAGACCCTTCACCAGCTTAAATGTCCTTCTCTGGACATGCTTTTGTGTCTCAGTGTAGTGAGGGGGCCAGAACTGAACACAGCACTCATACCTTCACAGCAGCAAAAGTTCTCCAGACTCCCAGCCAACCTGTATTTATTTGCTGTCCTACCAAGTCACAATAACAAACCACAGCTGTGAGTGATGCTTGGAGTTTCACGAGACAATATTGATGTGCTTAGGGAAGAGAGAATGCTTCAAAAAGCAGTGGGGAAGGAGAGGGTACCAAGATGATGTCTCTAAACCAGCAAGAGGACTGGAAGCTAAATCTGAAGTGAGCCACACACAAAAGCTGCTAGGTGCCCTCAAACAGAAAGTTTTGGGTAAGGGAAAGGGAAATTGGAAGAGAATCAGAGAAAAACAGAGTGAAAATAACAGAGCAGACATACACTGTGACTGAAAGACTATCTAAAATGCCAGGAGAATGAGGAATAAATCGGAAGACTTTAGAGCCCTCATATACACCAACAACATTTACCTTCACCCATACCTCATAGAAATATATTGGAGGGGAATACTGATATGAGAAAAGGAAATACAAAGGGTGTTTTTGTATGAAGAATAATTTGGGCTTCAAGAAGAGATAAGAAACAGACTCTTTGCATGTTACCAGGAAGAGAGAGGGAGACAATGAGTGTTCTGCTAACCAGAAATGGGACATGGACAACAGCCTTGTAGGAACAGGTCATTTTATTTATCCTGGCATCTGCTAAAGATTCAGCCACACAAAGTTGCTGGAATGCAAGGGGAAAAGCTACTCTGGAGATGAGGGAGAGGAACAGGGGACAGCATTTTTGTAACTTGGTTATTCTTGATATAGAATGTTGTTAAATAGTCCAAAGCTGGAAGCAAATTGGAGTGAAAATGGTTACAAAACCATAAAGCTCAGCAATTTAAGACTGTGAAGGAACAATAAAAATGGATTAAAGATAATGTATTTCAAAAAACTTAAATTTGAACAAATTCAGGGCACAGGTCAAGAGGATCTCTGGGGAAGGGAGTTTAAGACAGCATTTCCCAACCAGTGAGACATGGAGAGGCAACAGCTGTGCTCTGGGTCCAGGGGAGAGAGCAGCACAGAGAAAAGTGAGAAAATACCCTGGAAATACAAATAAGAGGAAGAAACAGGAAAATATCAATCCATGACTCAGTGCAAAACAGTGAGCAATGTATTGACATATGACAGCTCTTTGCTTTATTTTTCATAGGGATAATTAACTGTGACATGGTTGTTAATCACAATAATTTTAAGTGTGAAACAGAAGCAGATTTGAAGAGGAAAGGAACAGATGAAATATGATTTAGGAAACCTAAACCACAAGGCAGTCAGTTATCACTATAATGTCTGTGTGAAATCACTTTGCCAAATACAGACGTTTCATATTTAGTCAATACATGCTTTTTCTGCATTTTCGCTGAGAAATTTGCTACCATAGGCATTCCCTCCTGCAATAACACTGTCCTGTTTAGCCCTTTGCTCAAATGACTTTGCCCCTGCTACGACTGAAGTCTACTGACTGCTTTACTCCTCCGGACACGGCTGCATTCCTCACGCTCGTTGCCAGCATTTCAGGGAGAATACATCTCTTCCAGCTTTACAGCAAGAGAGATACCCTCTGAACTGTTTTCCCTCATCATTTTATGGTGAAGATCAAGCAGCAGTGTGAAGCAAACACCCACAGTGGCTGGGTGAACTCTATGGCGGCTCCACATCTCCCTGTCTGCCTGGAGAAAAACCAAAGCCACCAGCACTGCAGATACATGGCCTTGGATGGAATGGGTGCTACATTTTCACAACAGTTTCCCTGCAGTCACTGCTGCCAGCACAACTCCTCCGCATCAGTTAACACTGTGGAGATGGAGGGGTGCTTGCACAGCCTGCCAGTACAGTAGCTCCAAAGCCCATCCATCCATTGAATAAATGTCATGGTTAGAGAGGTGGCTGCTAGAAACACGGAGTCACGTAGGTAGACAGAGCACAGCTCACGCGTGGTGTGTGGGACTCAGCTAAACACGCAGCAAAAGGTTCTGCTGTGAGTTACCGCAGTCAGTGAATGGATTTAGATGCCAGAACTTACGTTAGCTCTTTTCCAGAGAGACCCTCTGTGTGTTTCTCGCTACATATGTGCCCAACTGCCGAGCGACCTACAGCACTCTCGTACTACCGCAACACAAATCCTCCAACTGAAAATACATCATACTCTGGAGCTAAAGAGTCATATTAAAATCGAGTAGATGAGGTGCTGGATTAAGCTAATGGTATCATTGGCTTGCCTTCTGGGAAAGGGATCTGAGATTTTCGCAATGTACTTGTCAGATTTTAAACTTTCTCCACTAAACAAATAACCACCGTTAAGCCTCTGAAAGGGACTCTGCCCCCAGCCAGAGGAGACGGCCCTCAGAGGCAATTCCTGGGGATAAAGGCTGATCTAAAGAAGCACGATTTCTCAGGGTTTAACTGAGAGTACCTCGCTGGTTAAGTAAACCGTTATCTTTCTGGATACGGCATAATCTCCATTGAAAAAATGTGTGTATGGAAAATAATAAAATCAGCTTATTAAAATAAATTCCCCAAAATTGCATGCCAGTCTTTAATTAAATAATTCCACCTGAGAAGCCCATCCTCTCAAATCACACACAACGTCTGCTCACTGGCTCCCACCTTGACTAAATGGGAACCATGTGGATGGCATTAGGAGAGGGAAGTGCATGGAAAGGTGAGCCCAGCGAAAGGCAAAGAACACACCATGGCATGCTGGGGAAAATAAAAGGGAGATAATAATAATAAAAAAAGGAGGACTCAGACCTTCCGACAGCAGAGAATGGGCAAGTATCCATGCATGAGAAAGGCTACAAGTTTGCTCTGAGTGAAGAGGAAGGTGATAGAGTTTAGGAAGACGAGGGCTTTTCCTTGGAGAAAATGCTTCAAAAACATGCATTTTCCAGCTTAGCAACTACCTTGTTCCGTTTTTCCTGCAGGCTGAGGATGTTGGAGTTCTGATCCTGCAAAATGAGGCTAGCTGTGCACTATTGTACAGCTGATAAATGTTACGCTTTCAGAAGTGGAGCATATATTTATGCTCACAGCACTCAGAAACAACAGATTCTCACTCAGACTCAGGTCATCTCCTCTAGCCCTCAATCTGCAACTTTGGCATAAGAAATTCCCATTTAAACAGAGATTATTGGATAAAGCCATAAGCACTCAAAACAGGTTTATAATTTCCATCCTGGGTTTTGACATGCTCTTGTGTATCGGCACCAAGGGGACAAACCAAGCAAGAGGACAGAAACCAGGAGGTGAGGTTGGGCATCAAGGGCACCTACTGGGAAGAAACCCAATGGAACTGAGGGCACCCTGGGGTGAGGGAATCTCCATCCCCCTCCTCCCAGCACTGAGTCCCAGGCCACCACAGGAACCTTGTGGTGAAAAGCTGTTGAGCAGCTTTGGGCACAAACATTTATGGGAATTCAGTGTCTGCAGAGACATAGGGAGAAATAGGAAATATTTTGTCTGCACATGCACATAATTCAGCATTTGTGTCAGAAGAGAAGGTGGCACAGGGAAGGGAAGGTTTATCAAGCCGATGCTTCAGGCTCTAGTCAACCATGGCTGGCACTCCAGCACACACAAGTCCTGGCACAAGGACAACACAAGCTCATAGTTATGTGAGTTGCTGGAAATCCTCATTAGCTTGCTGATGGTCCTTCACCCAAGTGTAATCTAATTGTCAAAGGTCTGAGCAGAAGGGAAACCCTGTCCCTGCAGAGCCCTAAAGGAGCTCTGGTAGTGCTGCTGGCAGCCATGCTGCAGGAGGGCATTGACTGGGGCACTGCACTGAGCAGGTTTCTAATCAGTGCATTACCTGCACATCCCATCCCTTGGTGCAAGAGGCTCTGCAAGTCATATCAGTGATGATTTCCCGCTCCTTGAAGGATGGAGATCTGCAAAATTTCGTTAGCCTCCAATGGCTCTTTCCCAAGGACAGGCTCACTAGGAGGTGCAAGCTATTGGCAGCTTAAGGGCCCAGAGGAGCTGTTGACCGTGTTTAGGCCACAATCCAGAGGACTTGATTTCATCCAGTGCAAGTGGAGCTGTTTTATTTATTCTAGTGGTCTGATGGTAAGGGAGGAGTGCTCCCTGTCTACCCACAGCAACCACAGCCCTGTTACAGACACAGGGCCCAACACAACCCCATTCCACACAGCAGCACTCTCATGGGCTGGGTGCCCATCCACACGTGCCACCAGGAAGAGAAATTTGGCCAAATTCATGCTGCTTCCTCAGTCCCTTTTCCTGCCTTCAGGAGCATTTGCTCTTCTCTCAGATCTCACAGTCTGGCCCTATCAGATAAGCACCTGTGGTTGCTCAAGTATAACAGCTCCATATCATGCTGGAGGGCTGTTTGAGCCCTCATCTGCCTCCATGGTAGCTGAGAGAAGAGCATTACAGGGGCAATCACTCTGTGACATATCCCAGCCTCCAGCAACCAGTGGCATGAGGACACCTTGGGCCAGAGATACCATTTGCATATTTACGAGATTATTCATGGATTACCCTTTCAGTGCCTTGCCCCAGCAACCTTTGAATTGCTGTAAGTTTTTGTCTATCTTGTGTCCTAGTTTCTGGTGGCATGAAGACTCTTTCTTGGCATATCCATGGTGACTTCTGTAGGTTTCACCAGGACAGAGCCTGGGAAGCACTTTCCTTCTATATCCCCATCATGGGTCATCTTTGTTAAGAGAAGTAAGAGTTTGAGTAGACAGAGAAAACAAGAGCAGGAGAGACACTCATCATGGAGGCACAATGGCCTGGTGGCAGCTCATGTGCAAAGGTGCAGGGTAGAGCACTGACCTGGCCCAACTGTGGGTGTAACACTGAACATTACATGGCAGCCAGATCCCTACTTCCCAAATGAAAACAAGAGAAACAGCCAGGAAGCAATAGCAGCCCCAGCGTTCCACGTGCAACACAAGTGTGATAACACTCAACTTGGAGTAACCTGCTGTCCCATCTAGGGTCTGAGAGCAAGATGTCCTAGTTTGCACAACACAGCGAGTGTGCTGAGTGCTCAGCAAAAATTCACGCCAAATTATAAATAAAGATCCAAGAAGGCTTGACACAAATACTGAGGCAATGACTAAAGAAATGACTTATGAAGTGCGCAGTGAATGCCTGCAGGGCTGACCAAATGGAGGAGAAGCTTTTAAGAACTGCAGGAGCTTTCCAGAAGAACAGAATCTGAAGACTGCCAATTTGTGTCAAAGATTTTCCATCTGCACATAAATAAATAAGGAGGATGGAAGCAGACGAGGAGAAGCTTGTGTTGTCCATCACACAGCCCTATGTGGGTGTAGCTCCTCCAGTGCAGAGCTGTGCTGGACTCCAGCAAGACTGAAGTGTTGCAGATGGCCTGCAGTAGACAACTGCATGGAGCTGAGTTATGTGCTAGAAGTCTGTTTCTGCCTCCAAAATTAATACCACACTCTGAATGACTTTCTGGACCCTCACAGCATTCACCTGCCAGGGAAATTGGAGAGGGATGGGAGAGCAGTGAGAGAAAAAAAATAAAAATAAAAATAAAAAAAAACAAACAAGAAAAGACAACACGACAATACGTGGAGGGCTCAAAGAAAACATCCATCGGCCAAGCCATGATGTCTCAGCTCCACTAACTCCCACTGCTACTAACCACTGCTCCTTAGCACCCGCAGGGTGGTGAGCACACCCACAGTGGGAATGCAGAGAGGGATGGCAACTATGAAGGGGCAAAGGCAGGCTGGGGAGTTTAGGAGGGAAAAACATTTTGGGGTTTATTTTTCACACAGAATTCATAACATTCCTTGGAAAATTTAATTTTGTTGTCCTGTTCTTGTTTGCTAACCAGAACCAATTTAATTTTAAAACAACACGCAGAGCCAACGGGGGGAAAAACATTTTGCAATGGCTCTTCGCTCCCACTTGGAACAGGCAGAGCAGCTTAACTCGTTCAACTCCCACAGCCACCAGACCACGGGCCCACCAGCATGGGGAAGAATCAGGATACATGGTCTGGGGACAAAATGGTTTGTTGCCACACAGAAAGAGCAGAGAGCTCCTACGCCTCTTCCACTACCAAGAACATGCACATTGCTTGTATCAGCATGCGAGATTTCTGTGGTTTCATGTTTTGTTGTGACAGTTTGATAAACAAGCTGATAAAATCAAGTGCTTCTCAAAGGCAAGGTTAACACGCTCACGTGCAACCTGGCTTGTCAGGGAACACCAGGAACACCAAACACATCGCTTCTGCTTACCATCTGCATGAGCTTATTCAGACTAAAATAACAAAGTGTGTTTCCTGATCTCTGTCAACATAAATAGAGCCATTAAGCTGCATGAATGTTTACATTCTGGGAAATAGTCATTGCATTCATCCTGATTGCTCTCCATCCCACAGCTCCACTGCAGCTCCACACCAAGGTGCCAGCCTCACCAACCTCCAGTTAATGTCTGGGCCTCAAAGCCAACGCGAAACCTCTCACAAATATTATATGTTACCATCCAAATTTGGCTGTATGACTAGAAACAAGGAGGCAGTTGAAGGATACAGCTCTACTCATTGGGATAGCTGGCAGGCAGAAGTAGGAACATTCACATTTTTAAATGAAGCTCTTCTGGTAGGTAGGACTGTAAATATTAGAGCAGTTCTAGAGCTTCCCAGCAGCATTCTTACAATAGCTCTGTCCTCTGTGCAACACGTACCTCAACACTCCAACAAAAGCACGTACAAGTGGCACAACCTCCATCTCAGAGGACGTGCATCCTGGAAGGAAGGGCACTGTACGACCTGGAGGTTTCAGTATCTCTGCACATCATGGGCCATAAACCATCCTTTTTGGGCTGGGTTGGACTAAGTGATATTAATAGTCTTTTCTAGACTTAATGGTTCTGTAGTTCCACAAATCTATGAATCTTCTCACTGAGAAGGGCTGGGAATAACATCCCCCAGCCCTCACACATGTCCCAAGGACATATCTCCAAGCCCCTTCCGCACGTGTGGCACCACACACCCGTCCCTGCCGCTCGCCTCCTCGCAGGTGCTCCTCTAATTGCTGAGCCCATTGTTTGCTTTTGGCCGAGCTTCACCTGCAGAATTTTCAAAGAATGAGAATTCCACATTTGGAAATAATAACAAAAGGATAAAACTGGGCAAATAATCATGCAGGCCAGGTCACACATTCCCGTTTTATTAGACTCAAACCTTCCTGAAAGAATTTTCCTGAATCTGCGTGTACTAGCTAAGTGCAAATATTTTCTAAAGGACATTCCGTTTCACAAAATGGAGGGGCTCCATCACTGCAAGAGTTACATCATAAATTATCCATTACAGGTTCGGCAAGCTCTGTCTTTGTGCTGCGTAGCATAGCGGCCCTGGACATGCCCTCTCTTCCCCGCTTGGCAAGCCAACCCCGCAGTTTCATGGTCCCATCAACAATGTTCCCTATCACAAGGCCAGAAAGCTCTGTATCGTTGCTCTTCACAGCTTTTGCCTTTGTCTCAGTCCCGGCTGAAGGTTTCCCTTCCCTCCTTTGTCTATGGCTCTGCCAAAAATTAACTCCAGAGCATCAGGGAAACAGGAGGAAAAGCAAGGTGGGAGATAAAGCCTCCATCGCGTTGCCACTGTGCTGCCCAGGACAGCGCTGCTCAGCACAGCTTTGTGCCCAGCAAAAAGCCCACACAGCATGAAGATGGGTGTGCAAAGCAAGTATAAAAGCATTCCCTTCAGCTGCTGATGTTCTGCCAACCACACCATTTGCAAATATCTAACAACGGGACTCGTGAAAAACAGCGCATGAATCGTTGTTTCTACCTTGTGTTTCAAGACATCCGAGCCATGCTAGCACTGTTTAAGAGTAAAATAAATATGTTTTCTAATTTGTACAGGAGCAATGGCAAGATGGGTCCGTGCACACTCCAGGAATGCCACCACTCTCATCCTTGCATCCAAGGGAAACCTCCAGAGCTCTCCTCACATGTCAGGAACAGCTCTGGTTCCAGTGCGATGCACTCACTGGGAGGGAAGCTTTCATCACAGCCCGTAATTAAGGGGAAATGTTAATGTTACATGTTAATAGCTTAGAACATGGGTTGTCCTGGGAGTTCAGAGAATTTTAAAAATGCATGTATTTTAATAAAGCTGATCAGCTTACATACCAGCTTTAATTCCAAATAAATCAAGAAGGTTTGACTCTTTCAGGCCATAAAAATAGAAAGCTCCTCAGCACATCTCAGGTATGCTACAGACAGGCTCAGCACCCAGCACCTTGCATCTATCTCCCGGCACCCAGTTCAAGAATTGCACAACACTTTGCGTGAGTCACCCTTAATATCCACGCAACCCCACAGATTTGCTTTGGGGGGGGATGTTGGGTTAAAGGATGCCTGTGGCCCGACTGTGTATTTTAATCATGTCCAGCCCTCTTTGCTTGAGGTGTGTGTATCAAATGTCTGTCCAAACAGGAAGGACACAAACACGGGATGCTCAGAACAGCCAGAGCTCACGCACTTGAGAGGGAACACATTTCTCGCTATGCGTGGGTTGGCTCTGAGCATCAGGAAATGCACAGGGAGCGATGCCCAGCCACAGGGCAGTCCCATCCCCAGGACATGCCTGGGCAAACCAGGATGGAATTACTGGGAAAGGGGTGTTTTGGGGCCGTCCCTGCCTGGTGTGCTGGGTCCTGCTCAGCCCAGCTGCAGTCCCGTTTCGTTCTCAAGCGCGTGGCAATGCTTCACTGTCAAAAAGACGGTGCTAGCCAGAACTGTTACCACATTATTCAGCATTAAGAAACATTTTCCATTTAAGAACAGACACAAGTTTCAAGCCAGTGCAAAAGCACCCTTTCAATCAGTGGTAACAATGGCATCATTCAGCTCTGGTGATGCTCCAGCCGAGATCTTCTGCTTATATGGTTTTAATAAAAGCAGACAAATAATACAGGCATGGGTTCTCTCTAGAGCCCCTACGGAAGGTTTGTGTTCTCTAAATCAGAGCACGGCACTTGGGGCAGTTAAGGTGGTGCCACGCTCACACAGCCCCCTGGGATGAGGATGTTCCCAGTGCACGCTGAGGCAGTGCAGAGCTGTGTGCAGCCGCGCCCCAAGAGAGGGGGAAAAGAATTATGGAGTGTTGAGCTAATTAAGTTCACAGCCTTAATTATTGGAGCACTACAGCTGATAATGCAAAACCAGCCTTGTAAACAGGCTGCTATTTTCAGCCGCTCACGCCAACAACTTTCTTTTGAAAGCATCTGCTGCAGCAGCGCTCAGACTCGTCCCATTCCAAGAGCATGTTCTGGACAGCGTAAAAAGGCGCTCCGAGGTGCTGCAGCCTCAGGTAATTAGAGCAAAAGGGATCTTGACAATCCCCATTTTCAAACAAATAATGAAAACATGATGGAACATTTCATACTCATCTGCAGGGTTGGATCACACATGGCTTGAGCTACAAAAAAAGAACATGGGAATTCGGTTTTATGTACAACTTCCAAACCCGTAACCTTTAGCTCCTCTTTGGAGCACCCCTCTGAGGTCAGGGAGCCGGAGGTAGGGTTGCACGCAGCCCCACAGCCGCCCCAGGGAACACAGATGGAGCTGCAGCTCACACCTTGCCCAGCCCCTGCTTTCCCACCACACTGTGGCTCAAAGGCCCCAAGAAGCATCACATCACCTTGTCTGACCCCTTGTACATCACACGCTATAGGATTTCTCCCACTTATCCACACGCTGAGACAAATAACTCAAGTTTGGCCGAAGCATCCTTTCTATAAAGCATCCAGACTGAATATAAAGCATTACAAGATGAAGAAGATAAAGAAGATAAGCCTTTTTTATTTTTTATTTTTTTTTAAATATATATATCCTCCTCTCCCTCCCACTTTAGGTAGTTTATGCAGACAGCTAAATATTTGTGTTCTTTTCCTAGCTGGAATTTTTTGGTTTTGGCTTCTAGCCCCTGGGTCCTGTTTTGCCTCTAGCCATTAGATTAAGAGACTCTGCAGGAGGTTATATATTTGTGGTTTTGTCTTGTTTTTTTTTTCCCTGAGAATACACAAATTAAGTAACTTTTTGGTCCTCTTTCTGATACACTGCACTGCCTGATGCGCAACAGCTGCAGCAGTGTGTCAGCCGACCTGTCTGCACACCATGGAGCATCCTCTGCTCCTTCTGCCTGTGCTCAGGTGATACAGCAAGTTGCACATTTTGGGAAGGAGAAGTGGCTGGGGACAACAGATTGGAGACAACACAGGGCTGACCTGGAGGACACAGATTTCCACTTACAGTAGCACTCAACACACCATTCCTGTTTATTTCAGTGCTTCACTCAAGGTACAGAAAACACTCCTTGGAGGACCTCAGTGCTGATGAAGGTCAGAAGAGGTTGTTGCATCACTGAGGTTACCCTCCCACATAGTCAAAGCCAGCTGCCTCTCAAGCACCTCCACCAGGCTCAAAAACTTGAGTTTTACTCAGTAGCAATGAACGGGAGAAGTTGACATTTTGAATTGTTATTTTTCAAAAGGAGAACAAGTACACCAGGTGCCCTGTCCACTTACTGCACTTCTGTCCACTCAGTTTAGGATTGGATGTT
Organism: Odontophorus gujanensis; assembly: GCA_013399175.1. Lineage (NCBI taxonomy): Eukaryota > Metazoa > Chordata > Aves > Galliformes > Odontophoridae > Odontophorus > Odontophorus gujanensis. The sequence continues at coordinate 73,731 of VXAB01005143.1, forward strand.
TCCTGGGTCAGAGTTTAAGCAATTACACGTGCATGTCTGGGGCACTCTGACATGGTGCTGCCCCGACAAGCGGTCTATCACAGTTGTCAACATGTGAACAAAGACCTCAAGCATGAGTTGGGATTCATGGGCACTGAAATAATGACACGTTCCACAATTCCCACAGCAGATGGTGATTTAATTCACCCAGCTACCCACATTTCATAGAGAAGAGCAGAACGGTTAACAGGGGAATGAGAGCTAATAGGAGACAAAATCATCAGATCTCCAATGTTGTCATGTCTTACAGCAACGAGACACACAGAATGCCTTAGGTTGGAGGGGACATTAACAAACATCTAGTAACAAACCCCTGCCATGGGCAGGGCTGCCAACCACTGTCTCAGACTGCCCAGGATCCCATACTAGGAGCTGTGTGGGACAGGTTGTGCACACACAGCTCCGTCCCCTCCCTGCCCAGGCTATGCCCCTGAGTGTTATTGCGTTATCATTTCTGTGTACTTTTTGTTTTACAGCACTTTCCAACATAACGCTGGCCAACCCGATACTTAATTGTGAGGACTTAGTCATTAAGCAAGTAACAGCAATTGGCAGGTTATGAGAAACATCTTTCCTGGAAAAGGTTTGCCTCAGCTGCTTAATAAGAACCATGATAGAGGGAGAGTGCCTGGGACCCAGGGGCCACCAGGAGCACACTGCTATCACAACATTTTACAGGCTCTCCCGGACCTTCTAATGGAGCCACTCAAGAAGCAGGTGTGAAGTCAGAGCCATGGAGCTGCACACCGCCCTCTTTTCAAAATGGAAATCAAGCATCATGCAATAATAAAAAAAAATAATAGATGCAGAGCCGCTTCTGTGCACATCTCATGCAGAGGGGGTGTGAGGGACGGAGCAGCCTTGGGTCCCTCCTCAGTACTTCAGGGAGGTGCTTAGGAAACGGGGCTGTGATGGTAACAACGGGAGCAGTGATTTTAATCTCTACATGGTTTTTAATTTAAGGAAGCAGCAAGATCGGTACAGTCAAAGCAGTCAGGGTGCGCTTCTCTACATTGCTTCAGCAAGCACTTCCTTCAGACACCAGGAGGCACCAGCACCCTGAGTGGGATGGACTGGTGGGTGATGCTCCTGGCTCGCTTCTATCTAAATGCGAGTGCATTTTCCAGCTTAGCAAGCATCGCTTCCCACTAAGCATGTTTTGGAGACTTGTACTGCACAGAGCACCCCCTATCCCTCACCTTCTCACAGGCTTTATGCTGCACAAACATCTCCACCAGCTCTCTCTTTTTTTCCCCTCCACATTCCTATCTAAAGCTTACATCCACCACACATTTAAATTATAACCTCTCTTTTTCTTCCCAGAATACAGCTCTCCTGTGTGCACATATCACTGCCCAGCAGGACTGCAGCTGTGCCCGTGTATCCACCAGCCTGAAGTTCCCCCTTCCTATCATAGTTATCCACAGGTATTTTCACACCTGACTTGCAACAGGGAGGAATAGTCCTTGCTATGTATACTCAGAAATAAGATGAGCATATAACATCTCCTGTCTGTGGTTAGTTACACGCCAGCATGCCCAGTGCTGAGCAAGCACTGCCTGCTTGATGAGATGCAGTGTGGCAGCTCCATCTGCAGGGTCATGCCATGCATTTGGGTTTGGCTTTATTTGCAACAAGCCAAAATGAGGATGCACCGCAACACCTGGCATTGCTCACAGCCTCCTCTCTTCTATTACCCACTTAGATAGGACCACTGGTGGGATACTAACAAGCCCAACACAGAGAAAAACACACTCACATGCCTGCTACAAAGCAACGTGAACAACCCAAATGCATGAGATCACTCACACATGAGCTTTTTAAAGCAGTGGCTGTAGTCAGCTCTGTTTTTAGGGACACAGATGCCCCCAGGGAATGAGTCCCTACGTGACACACAACCCTGCTGTTGGATTCCTTCTCCCAGAGATTCGCAAACGCTGAAGATTTTATGGCATTTTTACTTTCCTTCAGGGCTGGATAATTTTATGGCCATTAATAGCACTTACAGCTAAGTAAGATATGCCTATGAGAAGGTAATCAAATGTCATGCATGAATCCAGAAACCAGCAGAGAGGTCTGAGAGAACGGTGAAATAATTATCTCAAAAAAGAAAGAGATGTACTTAAACTTCTGCAATTAGCAATATGTACTTAGACATTAGAAACTACACAAAGGTAAATTAAGCCAAGTGTCTGGCTCACAGGGAACGGCTCCAACCCCACTTTAAGCATCACCACTACAGAGAGGAATAGGAGCAAAGAGAGCTGCTGCCCGTGCACCGCAACAGGGTCAGCAGCCCAGCACATCCTCCCTGCACGTTATCAGTGTGACTGATGTCCTTTACACGTTTTTGTTTTTTCTGCAGAGGTTTCCTGAAAGGTTAATTAGTGTCAGGCAGCATCAGAGTGCCGCACAACCGATCTGTCCTGCAGGACAGAACTAATGACGGAAGGTTTGTTTGCGAAGTGACCTCCATGTACCGGTGCTGCACTAAATCATCCTTCCCAGCAGTTCCCAGTGCAGAGAAAGCAGCCAGCATGCAGCTGGGATGCGCTGCTGCACCCAGCATGGTGGCATCCAATAGCACTGCCCTAGAGGGTCCTCTGCTGAGGCTGGAATAGAAAGAGGTGCCACATCAGAGATTCCTGGGTGTGGGCTCTTTGATCATGTAGGAGAAAGGATGGGTTGTGACATTTATCTGAAAAAAAGCAGAGCCCTGCAAACCCCCTCACCACAGGATAAGGAACAGTCTATTTTTCTCTGAGTGTTTAAAAAAAAAAAGAAAAGAAAAAAGCTGCAGAAAAAGCATAGCCTGCTGCAAATTAAATGTAAAAGCATAATAAAGCAACTGAAAGATTTTAAGAAACAACTCACTAAAGCCTTGAAAACTAATAAAAGCTTTTTTTCCACCGCACATCAAAAGGAGGAAGCCTGCCAGAGAGGCTGTAGACTGAGGCGAAAAGATAAGGCTGCAAGGGAAAAGCCAAATTAATTCTTGGCATGTGTGTGATGGAGCAGGTTCTCAGCACACAGCAGCGGGCTCCTCAGGATGGGCTGAGGGATGGCACAGGGGCAGCACTGGGCACGGGGGGGTTCTGTGGGGCTCAGAGCCTGTGAGGAGGGGAGATGTGCAGACAAATGGGAGATGGCTTTACTCCTAGAAAAGCTGGCAGAGCTGCTCCACAGCAAGATACCAAAGGACTCCGAGCTATTCAATTTATTCCAGTGACAGATCCTGCGTCAATCACTGCTTAACCACCGGAATATGTTAAAAAGATTTTTTTTTTTAATTACATGTTACACTTTAATTTATCAAAGCCAGGGCAATTTTTAGACACAGAGAATGAAGCAAGACAAATGTATGTACTAGAAATAAGCCTCCTTTTGTACATACATACACTGAAGGCAGTTAATCATCGGAACAATATAGCTACGCTGCAGAGGATTCTCCATCACGTTATATTTTTTAAGGCAAAAAATAGAAAGTTTTATTAAAATCTGCACTGGTTTAAACAGGAGTTGGCAGTTTTAAGAAGGAGTTTCTGAATAAGGATTTTTGTTTGCTGTGTTTTGCAAGGCAGACAAGATTTTTGTTAGTGCCTTCTGACCATAGAAGCCAAGAATGGCTGTAACAAGGGAGGTTTCCCATTGAAGGAGATATTAAAGGAGTTCAATTGTGTTTCTTTGAACTATTCTGAAAACGTTTGCTTTGATATAGATATTCCTACTCACTCAGTGTTTATTTAGATATCAAAAGGTACTGAAACTAATCATAGCACTTTTCCTGAATTTCTATTTAATATAGCACAATAGACTTATTGAAGCATGTCAAATATCTGAGGTATATTAGGACTTTAAGAGCTTGTGAAACTATGGATTACCAGCCCAGTGCTATGAACGCATTTGGGGGATTCGATGCGATGTTGCAGGATATTAATTCTCACCCCCACCACTGCAGCAGGGTGAAGGGAAAGCTCCAGTCCCACTTTGCAGCACAGAGACCGAACATCAGAACCCAACATCCAATTCATTCTGAACTTGCAAATCTCTGCAGGAAGGTCCTTCTCTGGTTGCACATGTCCCTTGTTAATGCAAACAACCGTCTGCAAGAAGGAACACCGAGCTTTGAATCAGAACTAAAATAGGTAGAACAGTCAAGTGTTAAACTAACCAGAGCTCTGGATCAAACTTTTCCACATTAGACTGAACTCCAGCCTATGCGCACCACACACCCTCTTTTAGTTAACACAGACTAAATCAGTTCTGATTCATATTCCAGTGAAGGATCAGCCCTTAATTCCCTCAAACGAAATCCAGACGTAAGGTGCCCCTCGCTCTTGCACAGCAAAGATACCTAAACATTTTCCTCCCTGATGTACACACCCGGGACATACAGCACTGTGGTGCAAGCAGATACACAAAGACAGCTTTTGGCCACATGTGCTCCTTGATAGCAAGGCTCCTGTCTCATTCCTGCCTAGCTAAAGGCAATTCACATTGGAGATGCTGGCCACCAACCTGCCCAAGCCCCAAGGAAATTCTGTTTTTTTCAGCCCAACCTCAGTGCTGGAGGAAGAAGACATCTCCCCAGCAGGACCCATGCCAGAAATGCAGCATCCCACACAGACCCTGTGCCAGTGGGCACACTCACCCACTGCCTGCCCTTCTCAGCTGTCTCCTGTTAAACCTTTTTCACACAGCACTGGAACCAGGGGAGGTGTGCTTGCTGAAAACCCTTCTAAATTGCATCTGAACAGAAAGAACGAAATAACTCAGCAGAACCATCAAACAACAACGGGATGGGCTCTTCAGACTTCCTACACAATTTTCCTTCCCACTTTGACAGAAAACTAGCTGTGCTTATTCTTAGACTCTTTTTTTCTTTCCATCCACTTTGTAGCAATTTCATCCAAACCAACTGTCCTTGTTTTGCTTATGAGACAAATACTGTTTCACAGTTGAAATATATCACCACTACTATTGCCTCCCTAGATCAATGGATGTCAGCAGAGAAAACAAATTTTCTCTTGACTGGTCTAGGTTAGACTGATGTTTCTTGTCATCTTATCCTTAAAGGGCTTTTAAATTACTTCATAATTTTCTCTAGCATCCTCCTCATTATCAAAGTCAAAACAACCAGTTCATAATCACGCAGCCCTCCCTTCTTGAGAAACAAGGATTGTGCTGCCTGTGCTCTTCCTCCTGGGAAACAACAACCCAGCTCCTGTGTCAAGAACAACTTTGTGCAGACTGCATTATCTACATACTCTATAGAGCATTTTTTCCCTAAGTTGTGCCCTGCCCTGGTCACACACCAACTCCGTCCTCCTGGGCACCCCATCCCTGGAGACATTTAAGGCCAGGTTGGATGAGGCCCTCATCTAGTGCCCCCTCAGCAGGGGACTGGAACTGGTTGGGCTTTGAGGTCCCTCCCAACCCAAACATTCTGTGATGGATGATTTTGCCACTGCTGCCTCAGTGCCAGCACCTGCAGCATGCACAGGCTCACCAGGCACTCCTCTCCCCACTCTTGTTTACATGTGCCTGTCTGAAGTTAGGGGGTAAAAAAAAAGGAAAAAGAGGAAAGAATGAGAGAAAATGAGCATTTTAATTTCCCAATAAAATCTATGCCACAGTATGAGTCATTGTTTGCTTTTTTTACACTAGCTGGGAAAGGCCTTCTGGTTTTAATAACTAATACTGCTGAGTTCAATAAAAAGCACTTAATTTAATTTAATCCAAACCCTGATTAATGCCAGCTTCCCCTGGAATTTTATCTTTGTTTTAATTTGAGTCCCCATGTTAAGAGGAAAAGAGACAGAATAGGATAGAAGTCAATTATTTCCCGTGCTCGTTTCTGGGCAAAACACTGAAAAATGACAGATTGACAGGTATAGGTTAAGGCTGCCTTTCCCCATTCCTTAGGCTGACTTCCCACTAAGAACACAATGTTTGCTTAGTCTTAAAAAGGGAAGCTTAACGGCTCACAGCTCAGCTTGGAAAATAAAATATTCTAGGGCCAATTAGGATCAGATTTCTTTGTTGGAACTATATTACTTTTAATGTGTTAATATTTGAGAGATACGCTACTGTTTAATTGGAGACAGACAGCCCTTGAAGCTCAGGAGCTCCAGCATTACAACAGGCAGACTCGATGGTGGATACAGAAAGAAATAATCTGGGATAAAACTTTGATAAGAGGTTGACATCCTTTCCCTACAGTTGTGCACACATGTTTATTCAGATTCATATCTTAGATAAATAACCAACAATAACAAGTTTTCCAGTTGGAATGGGGATATCCAAGAACCGTTGATAGCTCAAGCTCATTGCCCATTGCCTACAGTGGGATGAGCTCTGCCCAGCATCACAGCAACCCATGACAGAACCTGGGTTGGGATCCAGTTCTCCCACATCCCTCACCTGTGCCTGAACTCCACATAAACATCTTCACTCTTTTCACAGTCCTATCTTATTCTGCACAAGGAGTGAGCCAAGGTCCAGTCAAACCAATGGTTTTTAATTGTGTGTTCCCATACTATTGTAATGCTCACAGACATCAGCAGAGCATCCACTTAGTGCAGGGTCTACATTGCTGTTTTATGACACTAAATCAGACCTTCCTGCTCCCAGAGAGACTCCCAGCCCTGCCTTGCACCTTCAAAGAATTGTATCCCCCATACTTGTTGGGTAACCCGTCTCTAATAAAAATTAAACAAACAAACATAATAAAGAGTTTGATTCAGAATAGAGGCCAATTTTCTGCTAATGGCAGCATTAAGGTCCTAAAAGGGTATTGAGTTACAGAGCAGTAAAGCCACAGCAAACAGCCTGCCGTTCTAAAATAGCTACAGGTGCCAAAATTAAGGAGGACCAAATTACCGGTCTGGTTCCAATGCTGGCCTGCAAATACTCCACGGGACACGAGAAATGAATGGCAAGTGATTGTTTTCATATTAAGAAAAGGTTGTTTGAGCACTAAAATGCATTTCATTGTGCAACTTCTATATTTGCTCTGTTCCCAAAACAGCATTATTCACCTAATGGATTAATGAGAAGACATGAAGCAGAGAGGGAAGGTCACATAGAACCAGAGCACTTTCCAGTGATATTTATAGAAGCCCACACTATTTAGCTGTGCTGAGAAAGACCACACTGCACTGAGTGCAGCAGGAAGGGCTGAGCACCTGCGCTGCTCAACACACACAAGCACTCTAACCCAAACCACTGCCCCTGTTGCAGATGGCTGCAGCCTGATACTCCAGGGGGATTTTGCCCACCAGGAACTGGGCTATGTCAGTCTCCAACCCCCTACAGAAATGCTCCAGGCATCTCAAACATGCTCCACTCCTGCCTTGAGTGTACATCTTCCTCACATCTGTGTTTCCCAATGAGCAGTGTAGACAAAGCTCTGCCAACATAGCTGTGGAGCATCAGCACATCTGCACAGCCCTCTGCTCCCCAGCTCCTCCAAGAGGTCTCCAGGCTCACCATCAGCTCCCACTGTTCTGCTACAAAGGGAAAGCTGTGACCAAAGCCCAGAGACTCTCTGCACACATCTTCCTTTCCAGGGCTACATGTGTTCTTGACATTTCACCCAGTACTTCTTGGATGTCTCAATGCTGCAGCACCAGGTCACATGGCTCAGAGTCACCATGCCATCAGGCATGGGCAAGGCATGACACTGGCACAGGAGTAGAATCATAGAATCATTGAATCATTAAGGTTGAAAAAGACCACTAAGATCATCGCCCAATCATCAATCCACCTCCACCAAACCATGTCACTTCTCCACGTTTCTGGAACACTTCTGGGGACAGTGGCCTCACCACCTCCCTGAGCAGCCTATTCCAGATCTTCATCACTCTTTTTGAGAAGGAATTTTTACTAATATCCAACCCGAAACTCCACTGGTACAACTTCAGGCCATTCCCTGTCATCCTATCGCTGTTACTCAAGAGAAGAGTCTGAGCTTCTGGTATTGGAAGTCAAAGGGATGCACAAGGGCCACCAAGTCTGATTCCCAACCTGTGGGAATCCCTCAATGGGCATGGCATATTGGAAATTGTGAGGTTATGGTTTAGTACCAAGATTTAAAGCACAAGTACTTGCATATATTGAAGTGTCTGATGAAGCCAACATTTTCAGAACACTCTAAATTCATTAGTCATACCAGAATACGCATTGGGGAACAAATAAACGTTTGCTGAGTATAGTGGAAAGAGGGGTTGGCTCCATGTATTAAAGAACAACTCTTGTGCCCATGTTTCCAACATGTTAATGTGCTTTGTATTATATATTCTCAAGTTCTGCTCTCCATTCGCATTATTTGGCTCCCAATGAAGTTTTGGGCTTTGCACAAACAGTAATGCAGACATTGCAGTATTAAAATCATTTTAAATTTTCTGATAATCTCTGCCTGGCAGAAAGTGCACAGAAAATAAAGAGATAATTACAATAAGCTGCTGAAACAGTAAACAGTGGTTATTTCTTAATTCAGTAGCCTCACTGTGTGCATGTCTGAGCTTATAACATCCATGAGGACTGCATGTTGGTTTAACCTATTTTGCAAAGCCCAGGAGTAAAGATTAATTTAGTTCTTTCATAAGTGTCTCCAGCAGTTGAAAACATTTTCCTTCTACAAAGACACTGTAGGCAATCCAGGAAATTGCAAGAGAGTCATGAAGACAGTGCCACTAGTGCTCTTTTTGATACCAACACAGATAAGCTGGGTCACAAATTTCATGAAACAGATGCAGTAGGAAGTGCTTTTCCTTTTGCTAAATTGGAAGCAAATAAGAGGTGTGTTATTCCTAATTGCTCCAGAATATTAATGGTGAAATACTCATTTAAGATTAGCCATATACTGGGATATTTTCCTTAAATTTTTTTCTTCCTGATTGGAAAAAAGATAAATGAGTTCAAGATCAGGGAAGTTCTGAAAGACCTTTTTAAATAACAGCTGATAATGGTTTTATTCAAATCCAGTGGTGTATACTTCAAGTGTAAGAAAGGAGATATATGAACCCCAACATGAAATCTGTCCTTACTTGATGTCACCTCTTAGCAGAAACACATAAGTAGCCACAGTCCCTGGTCAGACCAGCCCTGCTAAGCAAACATCTGGGCTGTGCTGAACTACAAGACTTCTAAGTTGAATAGGGTGCTATACCTCCAGCGTCACAGAATCCGTTGAGTTGGAAGGAACCGCTAAAGACCATCTGGTCCAACTCCCCAGCAATGAATAGGATCGCATACAGTTCCACGAGGTGCTCAGAGCCCTTCCAACCTGACCTGGAGCGTTTCCAGAGATGGGGCATTTGCCACATCCTTCATTTCCTTATACCCTAAGTAGTCAAGGGACTCCAGAGCAGAGGAGGGCTGTAGGAAGGTAGGAAGGTGGATGCATAGCCAACAAGTGCCTGATGATTTGCTGCTTTCTTCTCTGTAGTATTACCTGGTCTTTCAGGTTGAGGATGGGCTATAGCCAGAAATCCTCTACCAGAACATGCTCTGAAGACATAACCTCAGTTTGGAATACATTCTACAGGTATCTGCTTGCTCACTTGCAGTAGAACACTGGATGGATATCAATCTTTAGTTTCTGATTCTCCCACTCCTTCTCCAGTTGCTCACTATTGCAGTGGTAGCACAAGAACATTGCTATTTCTCTCCTCTCCCATGATCTGCTCAGGATTCCACTGTCCTCCAGTTCACACTAACACTGATGTTTATTTATGCTTCTGTTCAAAGAGCCTGACTTCCACCCTCTTCTACACAGACAATATGAGATAAGGGCTGCTTGCTGCACCCCAAGCATTTTTACTATGTTCACTATGTTTTTCTTCTGTTTCTCCTGACCAACCTTCCCAGCTCAGAAAACTTCACTGATACATTAATATTCAAAAAAATGCTCACAGTAATAAAAAAAATTATCCTCAGCAATCAGTACATCTCTTCAGCACAGCATTAAAATGATACATCACAAAGAATAAGCAATTACGTTGGAAGAGGGCATGCAGATCATGCACACGTGGGTTTTTGGGTGGAGACTGACTGCAGTGGGCCCTCAGCCATGACCTGCACCACATTTCCTAGTGACAATTGTGTTGCCAGAATGCTCCCAGCTCTGGAAACATTACTGCAGGTCTCTCGTGGTACGTTAATCACACAGTACAGACCAACTTGCATAAACACACCATCGTCCTCACCAGCGCCCAGCACATCATAAATACAGCTGCCTGAAGTTGGCCATTGGTCACTTGTCCAAGGGATGGTGCTGTAAATTCAGAGAGCAGGAGAGCCTGCACAGGAACAGACCAGGAGAGACAGCTGGTTCATTTCTACATCTTACAGGAAAATATTTCCATGAAGTGTAATGTTTGGAAAATGTCTAACAAGCCAGTTCATGCTTTCTACAGATTATGTGGACTTAGCATTTCTGTTGTCTATACTGGGATAGATGAATAGAGAGATAAAAGGAGGCATGAAAACATAAGACACTCAGAACACAGGAGAATCTACAGAATGTGCAAAAAATGTAGGAAAAGCTAAATAAAAGAATAAAGACAAATGAGATATCGCTGAGGCAGCAAGGGAAACAGCAGGGTCCTGGTTCAGAGGTGAGATAATTAAACGACAAGTGAGGCAGCTCTCATCAAGGCAGCCTGGAATTCACCAGGGAGAGCGTGCACACAAGAGTGAATGCCAAAACAAATCTGTTCTGTGGGAGGACAAGGGAACCCCAGAAGTGCAGCTCCAGGAACTGACAGCTCATGCCCCAGCCATGGCTTGGGAAGTCAGGAGACATCACCAAGCAGAGGAAAGCACAATGTGGGAAAAGCAACAGATTTCCTCACATCCAGGTGAGAAAGCTGTTTAGCCTTCTCCATTCTGTTGCTAAAGACTGAGCTCCTGATCCTAAGAAGCCACATCGTGGAGTGCCTTCATCCTGATCCTGATTGAACACACTCACATTCCAGAAAGGAACACAAAGGACTTGCACAAGCTGCTTGGGATTTCTCAAATATGCATGTCTGTATAGAGCAGCAAACCTAATCCCTTTTGGGATGTGCTGGGCTTGGACACATATGGACCAACTCCTCTTTGAGATCTTGTATTTCCTTCAGGTGTGCCAGGAGCAATTGCATAGCACATGCACAGTTGGTCCATCCAACACTTCCCCAGGAGGGTCCAAGCCCAAGAACGCATCATCAATTCCCAGACAATCAGCTCAAAGCTCCCATGTATGTGGGCATTCCTTACATTTCCAGATGTTTGGCAGCCAGTCAGGACTCCCACATATGGGGACACATCTGGACTTCCCAGACGTGTGGCAGTCCAGAGTTTCTGTACACGCAACATGCAGATTTTAAGATCGATAGATACTTGAATCCATCAAATCTGTTTGGACAAAAGGACAAATCTGGGGAAACTTGGAGAGATGGTTATGTGAACACCAGACTAGTTCAGGAGATGCAGATGGTAGAGAAAGTGGCATCCCAAAATGGCACAGCAGCCTCTTCTCCTGCCTCCTACCTGGGAAGGGTCAGTGCTCAGCACCACTTGGGAACAAACTCTGCTGGGACAAAACTGGGCTGTCCTCACACAGAAGAAAGAGTCACTCCCAGAAATAACACAGACCTAACATCTCATACCAGACAGTCAAGAGGACTACAGAACAGCTTGAATAGAAGCCAAAAACTCCCATTCTGTTCTCATGGATCCCTCCTGTCCCCTCCCAGAACCAGTTCCCTCCCTGGCATGACAGTATCCTCAGCATCAGCAAGCTGCTCTTTACAAGCCACAGTCATTTTGACAGTCACATAATTGTAAATGATCCAACCCCTTGATCAGCGCAAATGTGTAGCCTAAGTCTATTTAATGTGGAAACACAAAGGTTCATTTGCACAGCCAAAATTGGATATGTAGCTGCCCCAGCAACACATCCCTGACCTCCTCCACCCCATGCCTGCAGCGACATCGCCCTTCTGCATGCTCAGAACTCCTTGTTATCCCCTTAAAACACATTTTATTGATGTTTGCAAAAGACACTCTCTAGAGAAGAAGCACCATTTTTCCCAGGAACATTAGAAGAGATGTGCAAGAAAGTATTATATTTTCTCTTAAGCACTGGAAGAGGCTGGCATGCTCAGCAGCACTTGGGCTGCATGTAAAGAGATCAAGTGACCATGTGTTCCATGAAGTCCAAAAATGAAATTTATAAGGTAAATCCCTTATGAAAAGACGCGCCATGCAACAATCAGCCCTCTCTCCTGGGCAGAGCTCAGCTCAAAACATTCCCAGCCCCATTTGGTCTGTAAGGTTCCTGTCATCTTCTGTCACACATTATTAAACAGATCAGAAACAGGATCTGGGATTACAGAACAGACTGAACTCAGGACATCAGAAGACACCTGTCCTATAAATAGGAATCATTTACCGATTTGAAACAACACAGACATGTTTTGGCAACCTATCAGTCAATAAAAGCAGAAGACTGAACATCAGAATTATCCTAGCACTATTATTTTTGATGCAGAACAACAACTGACATCACCAATTAACCCCTCACTTCCCAAATTCCCATCTCTCACGTCTGTTCTGAATGTCCCCCAAGATTCACCCTTCCTGTAGCAAGCCCACTGCTATTGCCCAAACCTGTCCCCATTTCTGAACTGAAAAACTGCAGACTGCAAAGTGCTTCAGAAACAATTAGTGATTCTGTGCATTGTCTGATTTGTTGACACTTGGGTTTCTAGGAAAAATTAACAAAAACATGAGCAACAGCCTGCATAAGGAACAAGGCGAAGTGTTGCTTCCAAACAGGTGCAGCCGATTATCTGAGGCAACGCTCTGCCTGAAAAAAAAAAAAAACAAAAAAAAAAAACAACTTATTTTCTTCACAAATTTTAAGAGCACTAAAAACTTCCAGATAATGGGAAGTCCCTGAAGCTTTCAGAAAGTGTTTTCTCATACCCCATACCTGGTATGACAGCTGCTTCTTTGCAGCTACGGGGAGTTGTGGTTTTCCATTTGTGAAAATTCAAGTGAAATCTATCATTTTTTGGATAGAGTTGATGTTCTGGGCTTCTCAAATATCTTTACAGGTTGAACATTTGGAAAGGATTCAAGACTCCAATCAGAGCTTGAATATGTGGAAATATTTAACTCTCTAAGAAACAGTATATAAAATAAGCTGTTTCTCTGCTTGATGACTATTTCAGGATTGACTAATGGCTTGTCTTGGTGCCAAACACCACGGAGATGGCTCAAGAGGATAATTTCTGAAACTTGAATTTGTGGCGTTCTATCAAACGAAGATTTCTGTGACAAAACCCTAGATCCGGGAATTTATATACAGCAAGAGCTTAAATGGACTTTCGGACACCAGATTTCAGAAGTAGCTCTACCACATTTACTCTGTGAAATATCTGCTAAATGTTTTTCTAGGGAATGAACAAGCTTTAAAGTAGAGGAAAATAAAGACTACTGTATCAAACACAGGTCCCTCCTGGGAAGTCCTTACATTGCAGCTGGTTGAGCTCTGGATGTCATTTCAGGGAAGGACATGACGGCAAGATGAAGACTATGCACTATACTGCTTAGCCCATCTCTGGGGGGGTCACCACAGCTTAGCCAGGAAAAACCCATGGTTGGAGCTCCCCACAGAGTGAGTGGTCCATTCGGACAAATTGCAAGCAAAGGCTAACGAGTTCAGTTGGGAGTCAAGGAGCAACAGATTGCTGTGATCAGCTCTTCTCTAGCTGGCACGCTCACATTACATGTTGGTTCAGGTTATAAGGATGGAAAGTGCCATTAATATAACAGTTTTCCTTCCTGCTTGATAGAGGTTAGAGGACCTAACCTAACAATTACCACACCAAATCCATAACTTCTGTCTGAAATAGTTTAAGCAAGAGCCTTGATTCAAGGGTGACTGATTGTTAATTCACCTCATACCTAGGTAGAAGTGTTCCAACATTTATTTTCAGCATTATAAATCTGCACATTATTAGCCCAGGGTTGTCCTGCATTGGGTTTTAAATAATAGGTTCTCTTTTTGCCTTTCCTTGCTAACATTTCAAGCTATTTGCTGCGAGCTCATTCTTCCCCTTGTTGGTACTTGCACACTGTGATCAAGTTACTTTTAATTTTCCCTTGGACAAAATAAGCAGACAAATCTTACCAGAAGCTTGCCTGTAACTCTGAACTTCCAGGATTTAGTCACATTTATTGCTCTTTTCTGAATACTTTCTAACTCGACAGTATATTTTCTTCTGTAAAATGAACAGGAGATCTGGACATGGTGCCTAACACCGCCTCACCTGAACCATCTACAAAATGAAACCTTTCCACCATCTCTTCTAGGGCTCCCTTTGGGCACAGAAAGGAACAGAGCCTGAGCTCACAGCTATTGCTCTGCTCCTGCCCACCCAGCTGTTGGAAGCAGCTCCTTTTTCATTATCCATATCTGATCCCCAACTCTTTTTCCAGCCACTTCCACCTCACAAATAGAGCCTGTACTCTTCAGCCTTGTAAGTCCAAATTCACATCCAAAATCAAAGCACATGGACATCTGTAAAACCCAGGTGCCACTCCCAGACTTGGAGCTTGTTAACCACAGGAGAGCAAGAGGCAGGCAGCAGCTTTCCCACCGGGCTGCTGACACAAAATACAAGATAATTGAAGGCTTTGGCACAGAGTCTGCAAAGACAAAGCAGGTGTTAGAGCATTGATGTTTATTTCAAACCTCACCATTTTAAAATAGCAGCATGAACATAGAGAGCCTCAGGACTGTTTGGTTGCTAGGGACAGCATCCCCATGAGGTTCTGTACCCTCAAACCTCACAATATGCTGTCAAGTAGGCATGATGCATCCCAACACCCTACTGTTACAACACCACTACCTTTGGACAACCTGGGGCCAGCCTTCCCCACATGTATGCTCACAGACAACAGTATCCCAACATCAGTTAAGCGCCAATATACATAGAGACACAACATACATGAAGAATCAAGGAACATTACAAGGTGAAAGAATGATACTTGAGGTCCTTTCCAACCCAAGTCATTTTATGATTCTATGAAAGGGACCTCTTCAGGGATCTTAGTGTCTGATTCCTGGCTCCACACAGGATCCACTCAAAAACATAGAATTGTAGAACATTGCAAATAGGTGCACAAAAGCAGGCTGCTCTGCCAGGCAGTAGTGCCAGTGTTGGGCAAGGAACAGTCCACACCCTGGTACACTCATCTAAATGCAAAGATTCCAGAGGTACAATTCCCACTTTTGCTGCTACGGACATACACACCCATGGTTACAGCCTCCTACTGAACTAAGGACTGTCACCATGCCCAGATTCCTTTTCTACACATTAAACAGCGTATAAAGGCTCACCCTCCCAGAAAGGCTGTGGGTGTGTGCCTGCCAGAGAATGCCAAGGAACAGTTATACAACATCAAAAGGTTTCTAGAAGGGCCTTCCACATTTCTTTAAATATTTAACACAGTGACTGTTGTACTGACTTACTAGACTGTGTCCCTTCCACATTTTCCCCTCCTATTAGCCTCCAAACTAATTCCAGAGCTGAATTGGTTTCCTCCATTTAGAGGTTCCACTCAAATTTACTTTTTTTTTCCCCTCTCTAGGATTCCCATCTTTCTCTTCCTTTTTACTTTACAAATATATAAATAGTCACATCGTCATACAAGACAAGTAGAGACTGACTCTTATGGGTAAAAAACAGATGTTTCCCAATCTTCCCTAGCAAAGTAATATTTTATATATGGCTCTTCAATGGATTTATAGCCAATGAAGGGATGTTACTACATTAGCTCATGGAGGGGGTGGGTGATAAAAACTGGAAAGGAAGAGCCAGACAAGAAAAAAAGAAGCTATCCAGAGCGCTGCAATTGGAGAAGCATGACAAATGGGCAGCACAGTTTTAGAGGGCTTCGACAGCAAGGCAGATTGCCTGGCTGGGAGTGATTGTCCACAGCTGGAGCATTGCAGAGACCATCTGGTATTTCTTAAACATGCTTTCCCCAGGTGATCCAGCTCTTGGAGTGCCCCAGCAAAGAGAAGAAAAAAGGACTGAGTCTCAGCCCCATTTCTAGGGCTACCCTAATTAGTTAATAGAATTATAGTTGAATTGGCTTCAGTTTCTCTTACAAAAACCTCTGCTTTTACCACCTTCTCAATAATAAAGAAGAAAAACACCTACTTAAATTCATGGAGTCCCTCATCTCTTCAAGGAAGTCAATGATTGTGTCTCTTGGCAGAGCAACCCAGTATAAAAGTTAATGAAGGAAAAAGAGACCCAAAGTTTTGCCTGAGCACCTTGTGGCCTCGCTCTTCTCCCATCCCACTAAGCCACGCATTTCCACACATCTTCCACCCCCAGTGTACCCATCCCCAGTGTGGGACTCAGAGAACCTCTCTTTTCCAGGATTTTGATCCTTTCCTCAGCTTGAAAAAGTGTTAAAGAATTCAATTAGCTGTGCGTGCCACAGGCTGCTGTCCCTGCAAAGAGGAACACAGGCAGAATACACATCCCTCCCGACCCCCAAGAGGCTTCCCCATCCCGAGCCAGCAGCGTTAGGAACCACTAATGAAGAGAGGCAAGAGCAAGCAGTAAATAACGAGTGAGCAGACAGATGGAAAAAGGGTTAGTGCAAGCAGCCGGAGAGCAGACCCTGGGATCCAGGAGCATTCCCACCAGCAGGCAGTGCCCCTGCCGAGCAGCGCAGGCAGGAGCCCCACTCCCTTCTCCTGTTTTCCCCATGACCCAGCCCAGCCACAGAGCTGTCAGATGCATCCTGTAGAGCACAGAGGCAGCAACCACCCCACAGCCATGCAGCCCTAATTCCCAGCTGCAAGCTTTACAGCAGCACATGAATACTGGTTCTACTATTTTTCATGGGGAGAAAATATGCCGGGACAGTGGCTGAACCTGGCAATCCTCCTTCAACTGCAGAGTCATTGTTTGCTAGGAAATACTTTTCTAAATTACAGAGAACTAGCCACACACAGACTGTCCATATGGACGCATGTCTCCAAACACGTGCTGGAGAAAAACTGTTGAAGCTGGGCAAATGGAATGCAGTCCCAGCCAGAAATACACACACAAGGTGCTTCAGCTTCTCCAGGCTGAGAAAAATTGTAAAGTAAATGGCTGGGTCAAAAATACCAAACAAACAACTATTTAAGTGCTTTAGACTGCCAAAAGAAATGTATTCCAGTGCCACGAGTGCAGGGAATTCCGAATGGAAACCATGCAGTGGTACAGACAGCAAGAAGAGCAAACAGATGAAGGTAAAACCATAATGCCAAAAATACATTGACCAATTGGAAATCACAAAGAGTAGAAAGCTGGTAACATTACAGAGATATAAAGAGGAAAAAAATCATGGCTTCCAGAGTTAGGAGGCACTCGTTTTGCAATGACCAGCATATATGCACTTTGTTTTAGGGAAAAAGATATGATGATGAACTAATAAGACAATGACGTTCTTCAGTTTATTAATAACCAAGAGTTATGTTAAATAACATCTGTTTTAGATAAGCACTGGTAAGTCACCCATCCCTGATAATTTGCACCTCCGAGCGCAGTAATGGGATCTCTGACCTGTTGACACTAATTTTTAATAAATCTTGGAATGCCAAGTAATTCTATAAGGGTAGGAGAATGCTAACCCCAGGTCGGTGCTTAGCAGGTCCGTCTGACCTGGGGAGCTGCAGGCGGGCAGCCTGGCATCAGACCCACACTGAGCAATTAAAAGCTAATATGAGAATCCAGCAATAATTCATCATATTCATGTTCCAGCTAATTACCAGCCAACACATGTCATATAGAATCAAGTCCCATCTAACTGGCGTTACGACTTGATTTAAGAACTTGCATTAGTAAGAATAATTTGGCATGACTAGATGGAGAAGAGTGGCCAACTCGACAAAAACACTGATAGCCTGCTTCCAATCCCACGACCCAGTATTTTTATCATTTAGATAAACATAATATCCAGTGAGGCAAATAGTACAAGCAGGTTAGTAAATAACAGAGAAAACAGAGTGTGCTTACCCTGCGATCTGATTTGTACGGCTGCATGGCCACAAGCCAATAGTGCGTGCCTCAATGCAGCCAAGTGCAAGATCATACACGTATGAGAGAACAATACAGAGCTCGTATTGGCAGGGTGAAAGCCTGTCCAACAAGGCCACAAGACAGGAGGAGCTACAACAGGAGTTCTGCTTCAGGCTATGGGATCAGGGAGATTAGAAGCCACTGGTAATTAGGGACCTTTAACTGCCCACACATGGGCTGTGGAAGGAAGACATCAGACACAGCCTTGCATGAGTTCCTGGAATGTATGGAGGAAAAAATGGAGAGAGGAGACGGGAAAGGGACAGGAAAGGAGGCTCCTTGGGGTTGGTTCCGATCAAATCACAAACTAAATGACTTGTGGCACACAAAGCAGTGGAAGCTCCACCAGACTGGTACAGATGAGTGCAGGGAAAGCCAAGTAATCAGAGAAACCACACATAGCAAGGCTCCTGAGCAGCAGTGAGGAGACATTTGATCACTCCATTAGTGGGAAGAAGCAGACCAGAGAGTTCGTCACCTCCTACGTGGGGAGAAAAGGTTAATAGATGGGTTTATGCCACTGAATGCCACAAGCCCTCCCAAAGCTGTTAGTGAGTGTCAGCCCTCCCCCTCCCACCACAGTCTGTTTTCTGTTAGGTTTATTGGTTTGTTTTATTCTCTACACAGCACCCAGAACTGACTGGTTCTGGTAATGACATTACACGTTATAACCCACATATAATTGTTGACTCTGAGATACACAATTTATAAAATATTTTTTCTTATGAGACTCATTAAATAGGATGGTAAATTGAATTTAATAAATCCTAAATTTGCCGTAAGAAGCTGTATTCCCCACAGTTACAAAAGAAATAGTCAAATCAGATAATGAGAAAGCCAAAGTGCTGCTTAACAGACTAGAGAGTGTCACCTGAGAAAGAGATTCCCCTCCCTGACCTCTCTCACACACACATGCCGTCAGCACACAATGAGTTGTAAAACTGCTAATTAGGGTAAGAGAAGGCAGCGATCCCCAGGGGTTGGCTTGCAGCTGTCTCAGGAAGCAAGGAGGTATAAATCGAGACACGAGAAAGGTATTTCACCAGAGCCAACAGCTTGCAGAGCTGCACACAGGGCCGAAGCTGAAATGTTTCCACGCATTTGTTGATTCAGATTTTGTGAAAAAGGATAACCAAGACCACACAGTTAAAAGCAGCAGAGTAAGACTGAGTTATCGTAGCGTACGAGCAGAAGAGAGATTATTTAAGTTTGATGTCTCTAAATGGGCCCACGGCCCATCAGCAACTATCTCTAAGAATTTCTGGCAGACAAATGAGGTTTCAGAAGACTGGGAGAGGGCAGATATAGTGGTTATGTTCAACAGGTTGAAAAATCAAGGAAATTGCAGGCCAGTCAACATAACTTCAATTCCAGGAAAAAATGTTGAAACAAATTAAACAGTCCATCTGCAAGAGAGGGCTGGAAGCAATAGGCACATCACATGAAGCCAACCTGCTTTCCCTTTGACGCTGCAAAAGGGTCTCATATGTGAGATGGGGCAACAGATGTTACATACCTTTACTTTTGCAAGGCTTCAGCTCGAGTTCTGTAGAATATCTTAATTAGCAAATTAGGGAAATAGAGTCTAGATGAAATTCCATATGGGGAACGCACAGCTGGTTGGGAAACCGTACACAAAAATGCAGACATGAACAAGCAGTACCGTGCCAATAAAACCCATGGCTGCACAGGGGTATGCAGACAGGAGTGTCACGCAAAGATACGTGAAATAATCCTGCTGCTCTTCCTAGTCAAGAAGGAGCTCAGCTACAACACTGGGCTCATTTTGAGGCCATGTGCTTCAAAGAAGCCCCAACTGAGTGGGAGAGCCCAAGGGAACCCAACAAAACACAGAGCCACAAAAACATGTAGAGTGCTGAAAGGGACCTCAAGAGGCAGAATCAACCACACACATGTCGTTCAACTTGAAAATAACATGACCATGAGGAAAGAGCAGAAGAAAGCCAGTTGTTTGGTGCTGAGCACAAAAGTCTTAGGGGAAACTCAATAATATGCCTCAAAAATGTAAAAGACTTCTGCAGAGAGGAAAGGAGCACTGTGAGCTGCTCTCCTCATCCTGAGGGAGAAGATATGGTGTAATGGGCTTAAACTGAGCCAAGAGATTGTAGGAAGCTCAGCCTCACCATGATAGCTGCACTGTAGGGCTATCTGCTGAGCAGGGGACAAACTTCCCATTGCAGGAGGTGTGAGAACAAAGGTAAAGACACCTTATGTAGCTCTGTAAAAGATGATGTCCCAGAGAGCAGTGCAGTGCTGGTGCCCAGCCCCTAGGCTCCTGCAGTCTGCTGGTTTTACACAAACGTGCCCTGGGACATAATGTATTTCAGCCAAATGCCCTCAGAAAGCCGCGTAGCAAAAACAAACATCCACTTCGCTTCAGAATGAGCTCATATAAACAGCTGATAAAGACACAGAACCACTTAGTTACAAGGGAATGTTTTCACAGCGTGTGTTTGCCAGCACCATCCCTGCAGCTCTGATGCTGACATCTCAGAAGACACCTGCAAACCATCTCAAAAAGGGACTCTGCAACTTTGCTGGTCATTATCTTCAGGCTCAGTGCAGATAGCACTTTTATGGCATATTGCAGTTTTCCTGATCCTTCCTCAGGAAAATCCCACAGTGTTCCACAGCATTCCCATTCTCCCTCTCTTCCCCACGGGGCTAACAACATTGCCATCCCCCTCCCAGTGAAATGACTCCTCCACCAGTACCTCAATGTGCTGTGTCAGTCACTGAGAGGAACCCAGGGACACGGTTTTCTGTGAAGATTTAGCTTTGCATGCTGCTTTTCCTGCATCAGCACCAATGAAGGTTCTGAATTCCCAGAGGTGCATCTGCAACTCTGACTGTACCAGCTGGTCAGATCAGCAATGCTGCCACTCCCCTGCCAGGGCCCAGGTACAGCTGACTTGCCATGGAGAAGGCTAGAAGATGCCCTCTTGAGGTCCTTTTCAGGTATATATTCTTCGCAATACTGTGGATAACATGAATAACATAATGATCTACGATGGAGGGGAGGGGAGACTGCTTTGATCCTAAGCCTGTCTCACAAGATGTCCCCCTCTCCAGCCCTACAAGTCCTCAGTGAAACCTGGTTATAAATTGAACTATACACCTAGGGCAACATTAGCAAATGAGATGAGCATCCTGTATGGGCAGGAAAAACATGCCCAGCCCATACCCTGCAAAGATAGTCCTAAAGTGTGCCCCACCAGCATCAGAGTCTCTGCCTGAGACCACTACCTCCCAGCACAATGGAATTCAGCGGGATGCACAGAACTGCTGACCTCCATAAGTGCGGGAAATATACATACCCCACGTGCTCAACCTGAGCCACAAGATTCCCCACCGAAGAGCAAACAAAATTCTCACCATCACTGAAGAGAGGAGAAAACCATACTTGCACAAGTCAGCTCCTTTTCTGCAAAGCTTCACGAAGATATGCTGTCCTCTCTTCCACTCCATGCCATCCCACACAACACTGTATTTCTTCATTGGGAAAAAATGGGTACACACATCCTCATCCCCTTCCATCACTACTACTTCACGCTCTCTTACAACTGACCCCAGAGAGGGTTTCTACCTGGCTGCTGATACCTTCAAAACCACTCTACCCAAGAAAAGCCTTTCATGTAGCTCACAGCCTCTCTTATGGTAGAGTTTGGGTTAGTTAACAGCCTTAATGGGACTAATTGGATACCAGTGTGAAACACTTGACTGTAATTTGGAAACAGATGGTGAAAGGCACTCTCCTGTAGCCCTTACCTCTGCTCTCAGCAGCCCTCATTGGTCTGAGTCCCCCAGGTTTCTCAGTGGGGTTGGAAGCACAATGCACGGGGGCCCTTTCCTCCATTCCTGCTTTTGGGGTTGTGTTCTACAGGGTGATGGAGGGGGGCTTCCAGCACCCACCCTGCGGTTGTTCCCGGTTGTTGTGGTTGTGGTAGGACAGCCTGAAGGGCTGTTATCACAGTGTTGCTGGTGCAATAAGCAATGTGCTTTGCAGCCACAAGCAGAAAGCAGAGCAGAAAGAGGAGATGCTTTTCTGCTGTTCAGAAGGAGAAGGGAGGTACTGTTCTGTTTCCTTGGGATAGGAACACCTGAAGGCAAGAGCACTATTTACAGTCCATCCTTCTACCTTGGGAAGCTCAGTTACACTTAACACTTCATGCACATGCAGCGGGGGACAGTTTCTCACGTATGGCTGTTGACCTCCTGAACAATTCCCCCTTCCATTAGGTTTAATGGAATTTACTTAATAGCAGTGCTGAAATCAATCTGTGTGGCCTTACCCTGTCCTAGAGCAGGATCCAGCATTCTCCCCCATCCCACCAGTGGTTTCCATAAGACAGGCCGCTCTGTGTGCCCTCCTGCTCCATCACAGCCACCCCACAAGCACAAGAGATGCTTACATGCGAAATTAGATACCTATCTCCCATCAGCATGGGGAAGCAGTGAAGATTAATAAGCCTCAAAATGTTACACAGCATTTAAAGAGTGCTGCCACAGATCAAAGGCTATCACTCATCTCAGGGAGGCAGGTGCGGTAAGCCTGCAGAGATCACACACAGAAAACAAATGCAAGATGCAAGAGAAAGCTGCAGACAGGAACAGAATAGAGCTCATGCTTGTCTAGAGGAACTGAAGTGGCCTAAGCCAGAGTGCAACATGTGTTCCTGGAGGAACAAGAGCCAGAAAGCCTGCCTGCTTTCACTCAGTCTCAGTTGCGTCTTAGCGCAGAAAACACATGGCATTTTAAGACACTCTTACCTGGGAGGTACCTGCTGCTGGGAGCAGCTGAGCTCCCGGTGCAGGCACACAGCCTGCCTGGTGGCTGAGAGCACGCTGGGGACTGTGTGCAACTGCTGAGTGCATCCTGGCTTACACTGCAGCAGGTCTGCAGAACCGCACTTGGAGCAGAGCATGTGCTTTATGAAACCAAAGGGATCCTGGGCACAGCCCTCCAGGGGAGAACCCTTATTTTGGGGATCTCCAGACACTCCATCCTTGCATGCTCAGCTCTTCCATCAGGGACTCCCTTCCAGCACCGCACAGAAACGTGCAGAACAAAAAGAAGTCCTCACACAAACTCTGCCTGATTGAATCTGGAAGGTAAGGAATGCCCTTCTGCAACAGATGTACAACCCTCTGCCCACCCCAAACACCAGATCCATCACGGGGAAGGGAAATATTTACACAAGTTAGTAGAGTTCCAGTTAAATATTATGCTTAGCTGTCTAGAGCCCATGTTCTCAGACGATGTCTATGAAATAAAAGATTAAACTTCATAACAATTATGAAGTTGCTCTGCACACATTCAGAGGGAGTTAAAGGACATTAAAATAGTTCTTTGGGTAATATGACAATGAAATTGCTCTCTCCTTCCCGGAGAGTTGTTGCTAAACCCTTGTGAACCCTCCTGTAAACACACTTGGAAAGGGTAAGAGCGGAGCTGATAACCAGGTAGCACCTCTGCTCCACGGGTTCTGCAAAAAATGTGAGCAATGCTCGAGGGCTTTGAAGCAGCGAGGGAAGGAGGATAGGGGAGAGCAGCTTCTCTTCTCAAGGGAAGTTTGTTTAGTGGAAAGTAAGCAAGTTGTCAGGGGAAAAGCTGACAATGTTGATTCCAGCAGTTGTACTGGGAATAAACAGCCAAGTGGATTACGTTACAGGGAATGAGAAATGGCTCTGAGGATCCCATTTAAATGCTGGGCTTTCAGGAATGGTCTAGTTCAGCCATGCTCCTGGTTCTGATGCCCACTGGGCTGAGCCCTTGGACAGCCCTACTGTGACCATCGCTCCTCTGCAGGGTCCCTGAGAGGGCTGTAAGCCAATGTCCCCAGAAGGGACAGAGTTCCCTGCTGTCATGGCTTGGGGTTGGGTGGCAGAAATGGGGCTGTGTGGGACCCATCCTGCTTTCCCAGCCTGGCTGCGGGGCCAGTGTGGGGCCCTGCTTCCCGTAAAGATGGGATGGATGCCTCCCTGCCTTCCGCAGGAAAGGGACCCAGTGAGAGGGGAAGGGGATCACGCTTGATTTATTGGCCTCTTCCTCCTTCTCATCGTCTGTGGCTCGTCCAGCTGTAGCGATAAGGACAGCTATGAGAGGACACTGCTGGCTGCTGGGATCCCGTCCTCTTGCCCACTCCCTGCCTGAAGACATCAGTCCTTTACAAGCACCATTAAATGTGTATCCAAAATGTGGCAGTCTCCTCCATCCTTTGAGATTCTGTTCCCTGGATAATACAAACAGTTGCCAGAAAAAGAGTATCCTCTCAGCTCTGTCTGGGCCATTATCCCTTTATATTTGCTCTTTAATATTTACTGGGTTCACACAAAGTGCATGCTCTGAAAAAAAAAAAAAATCAGCTGCAGCTTAAAGGACTCCAAATTTAGTAATTGCTGCAGCCCCACCGAAGTGAACAGTGAGCGGGGAGATCACTACAGCACTTCACATGCTGTGGCATTCTGCTTAGATCAGACTGTGGGAAACCTGCTGTCAATGGCACCAAATCTAGAGTGCCCACTGCAGCGGCCCAGCGAGTCCACCACAATTTCCTGAAGATCCGTTCCCTCCCAGCACCCACTAACCTTGGTAGGAAGCAGAGGTGGCCAGAGATGCTGATTCACAAAGAGGGGAAGCTGTGAGTTAGCAAGAACTAGCCACAGCTCCTGGCTTCAGAACTGGTCTTGCAGCCTTACCTGTTAGTGTGAGGTTGCTGTATGTGTTTGAAAACTGCTCCTTTAACAAAACCAAGTGCATCTGAGCTGCCTTTTCCCTCTGTAGCTCCAACATTATGTCAGGATGCTGGGCGATCTTACAGCCTTTCTGCTTATCCAGGGCAATGTCACTGCGAACAATGTCTATAGCAAAAGGGAAAGAAAAAAGGGAGATGGCCAAACCTCAGCTTTCATTGTCACCAGACGCTTGGATAGAACCAGCCAACATGACAGCCACAAAACCAACATTCAGCATGAGTAACCCAAAAAAAGGGTTCAAACCCCTTGGATCTACCTGTCCACTGAAGCTCCTCTGCTCAAGTCTTCTTTTCTCCTACTGAAAGCTCACACCATTGTCTTGAACAGGCTCACACAACCTACCTCCCCCGCCATCCATCGCATGATGGATGCTGATCTCTTACAATGGAAGCTGATTACTTAAAATTATGTCCTCTCCCTTGCAGGAAAGTGCAAAAGGATCCCGACATTTATGTTATGACCCTGGTGTCGGTGTACTTGACACTACATAATGAGAAAAGACTAAATCCCATTCTAGTCACCCCTGGCTTCTGTCTATCATTGCTTGTCAAAGATTGTGAAGAAGGCTTGCTCTTGCCGTGTGTATGCTCACTGCTAGAGCTAGGTCAGCATGGTTTACAGCTCTCTAACCAGGTCTCTTTAAACCTGTAACACCCGACATCCAATTTAGGAGACAGGAAGATTACCTAATAATTGTTTTCTCTCCATATGAGCATTTTGTAAGTCATATTGTGGAATAAGGATATTATATTCCCTCTCCTAGAATAACTCACCCGCTAGGGAAATGCAAATGGTGGGTAGCAGGACAAGGATCAAGTAAGATGTGGCCAGTCTCTAAACAGGAGGTGGGCAGTGCAAATCAGTCCTTTCAAGGCCATTTTCTGAGCACAATAAACTCTGTAACATGCTCAGATCCAGAGGAGCCATATGTTGTGCTGAATTCTTACAAAAGCTACGGCGGCCAGCAGTGATAAGGGATGATGGAAGTTGGAGTTCTTCCACCACATTGCACAAGGTCAGGCTTTGCATCACGAAGTTGCCCTTTCCTTGGTTTTATTCCCATCTAGCTAGATATTTCTGAAGGAGCTTTTTGTCAGAAGAGAGACACGCCTAGCTCCACAAACACACTCAAGCTCCACTATTGTCATGCACACCAAGGAACTGCAAAGTTAGAATCATAGAAGAGAATCATTAAGATTGGAAAAGACTACTAAAATCATCCAGTCCAACAATCAACCCATCACCACCATGCCTAAGCTTTTTCCATTAGCCATTCTCATGTCTTTTAAAGTGTCAGATCTCAAGTTCTGCAAACCTGGGTTCCGAGTGATGCCCTGGTCTGGTAGGGAGCCCACCGTGAAGGTGGGTGGAAGACTGTTGGCCACATTATCTGAGCTGGAGGGAATTACTTCAGGTCATGCCCTGCAGACCAGGGCATACATTCAGCATCACCTGGCTTGCTGCTGCCCAATTTGTCCCTCAAACCAAGAGATACAGGATTCTGGAGCTGCCACTGAGGCTTTTATGGTCTGTAGGAGCCTTTCTAACAAGCTGGTTTGTTTGCTGGATGATGAAGGAACCAAAGGGTGAGAAATCCATCAGGAGGGTTGGGGAGGATGAGTCATTCATGTAAGGTTTGCAAAGGCTTCAAAATAATATTTGTGGCTTTGTTGAAAAGGCAGAATGGGCTCTTCTCCAATGGGACAATCTTTCTATATCACCCTGAGTCCAGGGTCCCTCTCCTTGCTGCCAGGGGTCAAGACAGCACTTTGGAGAGTGCAAGGGGATGTGGCAGTGGATTTCATATGGCAACCCGACATCTAGCACCCTGCCTCCAAGTCCCAGTGAACATGTGCTGAGGAAAAGATAAGGTTGTGATGGAGAAGATGTGAAGGGCACGGAAGGTGGGGATGCTCTCTAGCAGCCAGCTTCATGGGTTTCCCAGAAAGCTTCCACTGTACACGAGCAGGAAGCAGAGGTGAGCATGCAGAGTCCCAGCTTCTCACAGCCAAGGTCCCATGGAGTTTTCCCANAAGAAACCAAGCGACTCTTGCCAGAAGTGAGAAAGAAGAACTCCAGATGTGGGAGCCCCAGAGGACGCCAAATGGTTTCCAAAGCCGGCAGACCAACTCTGTGCGCGCTTCGAGAGGCGGCGGCCGGGCCGGGCCGGGNAGACCTAAAACTGGAGGTGGACCCCACATCCATTATAGCTCCAGTTTAAATAGTTCATAGATGCATGGGATATGGGATTCCCAAAGAACCTGACACCTGTTTATCCAGACACACTGAGCTATACTCATTGCAGGCGAGAACACCTCTAGATTAGACATCGAGGAAGCTTTTCACAGAGAGGGTGGTGAGGCACTGGCACAGACTGCCCGGGGAGATTGTGAGTGCCCCATGCCACGAGGTGTTCAAAGCCGGGTTGGATGGGGACCTGGGCAACCTGATCTAGTGCCTGAGGTAGTGGTTGGCACCCCTGCCCACAGAAGGGGGGTTGGACCTGGATGGTTTTTGAGGTCTCTTCCGATCTAATCATTCTCTGATTTTATGATTCTATACCTCTCTTCCGAACCAGCAGCACTGGGGGAAGAGGCCACAGCTGCTGTACGAGCTCAGGGAAAACCTCAGCAACAGAAATCCAGGGAAAAGAGCCAGCAGGAAGCTCGCAGTGATCACATCTAAAAGTAAGTGAGAGAAAGAGGAAAGGCGCAGGGGGTGTGAGGAGAAAGATCCCCCAGGAGGTTCTGGACAGGGCAGTCCCTGAGTGGGACACAGCTTTCCAAAATGCAGAGCAGCCATAAAAACCAACAAACGCACAAATAATAAATAAAATCGG
>VXAB01005144.1:9679-22526 GCA_013399175.1 Odontophorus gujanensis
TGGATAGGCTGAATAGCTGGGCTGAGATCAATGGGATGAGGTTCAATAAGGCCAAGTGCCGGGTCCTGCACTTTGGCCTCAATAACCTCATGCAATGCTATAGGCTTGGGGCAGAATGGCTTGAAGAATGTATAGAGGAAAAGGACCTGGGGGTGCTGATTGATGCTCGGCTTAACATGAGCCGGCAGTGTGCCCAGGTGGCCAAGAAGGCCAACGGCATCCTGGCCTGTATTAGAAATAGTGTAGCCAGCAGGAGCAGGGAGGTGATCATCCCCCTGTACTCAGCTCTGGTGCGGCCGCACCTCGAGTACTGTGTTCAGTTTTGGGCCCCTCACTACAAGAAAGGCATTGAGGCCCTGGAGCGTGTTCAGAGAAGGGCAACAAAACTGGTGAGAGGTCTGGAGCACAAGTCTTATGAGGAGCAGCTGAGGGAGCTGGGATTGTTTAGTCTGGAGAAAAGGAGGCTCAGAGGAGACCTTATTGCACTCTACCACTTCCTGAAGGGGGGTTGTGGTAGGAGGGGGTCGGCCTCTTCTCCCAGGTAACTAATGACAGGATGAGAGGGAATGGCCACAAATCGTGCCGGGAAAGATTTAGATTAGATTTGAGGAAAATTTTTTTCTCTGAAAGAGTGGTCAGGCATTGGAATGGCCTGCCTAGGGAGGTGGTTGATGCACCATCCCTAGAGCTGTTCAAGAAGCGTTTAGATGAGGTGCTAAGGGATTTGATTTAGTAGCTTTGTGGGTAGAGATGGTGATAAGAGGATGGTTGGACTAGATGATCTTGTAGGTCCTTTCCAACCTAATGTATCTATGAATCTATAGGACAATAGGGCTAGAATAAAAATTGTTCGTTGTCTATTGCTTTTCCCTCTGCTGACACCTTTGTTATGAAATCCAAAAGGTTTAATTTCTGTGTGTCGGAAAAGTTTGCATTGGTTCCCTTACTCAGCAAGATTTCTATAATACCACTAAAGTAGTCTCCATTCCTTCTTAATTAATGGCAACATGATTTTGTTTCCTTTCCATGATAAGTAATATGAATAATTCAAAAAAACATTATTTTGTGAATGTGGATTCTAGTACATGCTCTAATCCTACTGAACTATGGCAAGTAACATTTTATCACCCTGAGTGATTTCTGTGATACCATCGGAGGGATCACATTGTCCAGTTTAACACATTACTATGGAATAATATATTAATTTATCCTTTAACCTGAACTGCTGTTTTATTAGAAAAAAATAAAAAAAACTTTGCACAAATAATCAAACTAAATCTAATCTCTGACATGACATTCAGTAAAATGGACAAGGCCTAGAGCAATTTATATCCTCTTTCATTTCCTTATATTGTTACACATGGTGGGAAACTTAAGAATACTCTTTATCAGCTGATAATCAGAGCTCATCCTTCAAGCGGGGCACTCTTTGAATTTTAAATATCTTCTACCTTCTATTTGTGTACATATCAAATGAATTTACATTCCATTTGTGCAGAAGATCTTATGAAATCCTTGCTTTATTATTTGCACGCACTGGGTACCTGAATTTGCTGTTGAAAAATATTTGGAGCCAAGTTTGAATGAAAAAGAGTGAGAGGAAAAGAAATAGGTGAGTGTGATGACTCTGAGGTGTTGTTCAA
Source organism: Odontophorus gujanensis (assembly GCA_013399175.1). NCBI lineage: Eukaryota > Metazoa > Chordata > Aves > Galliformes > Odontophoridae > Odontophorus > Odontophorus gujanensis. The sequence goes on from VXAB01005144.1 coordinate 11,323, forward strand.
AGATAAGTAAGGTTGGTGACAAATTAAGATCTTGAGCAAAAAGACAAGAGGATCTCTAAGGGTGACTATTTGAGAATCAGAGGAATGGGATGTTTTGGAGTAAAGAGGACTATGTTTATTTCACTATGAAGTATAAAAATAGTGCTCTTTGCTGAAGGAAATGAGATGATTTTCCAACTCCGTAAGGCATGACAAATACAAAATCACATCATCCTCATTAAACAACACTGCTCCCCAAACCAGTTAAGAAATCTCCTTTTAGAAATTAGATTGTTTAAATACCATGAAAATCAAACATCCAAACTACAGAATCACCATCAACAAACTTGAGAGGGTAGTTATGGTTAGAACAAATCAAAACAGTCTTCTTAATGTTTTCAACATCATATAAATAAGATGGAATTCTGTCACTTTGTTTATCTTATTTTCTTTGCTGGTATCCTCTACACACATATTGCTCTACATTTGAGATTGAAAGTCAAGGAATGAAGAGATCCTGCTTGACAGAGACAAGTTACTGCCAGGTGCTTGGAGCAACAGTGACAGAAATGTTAACACATCTGAAATTAGTAGCTCATTCTGCAAGTGCTGAAATAATTGTTCCTTAATTTCAGTTTATACAGCTGGCTATGTTAAATGATTAGTTCATTTAAACCCAAGGAGCTAATTATGAGCATGGATAGCCAGATAAAACTGAAATAGATATGACTTCATTGTACTTTGTTGTTTTTCCTAGATGTGATGATCACATAACAATTATTAAAAAGGAAATAAGACTGACTGAAGCAGAAATCTAGTAGATTTAACAGTCTTCTGGAAATCTCTTCCTTTTTTTCATGCTTAAAACTACCTTGGCTAAGTCGAATAGGACAAATATGTGATCTTTGAAAGATGATTTTGGGGAAAACTCCAAGCAAACATTATTTAAGCTTGTCCCTTTGTAGTCCAAATAATCTATTTTGCATACACCTTCTATGCTTCGGAATGTATTTATGGCTGTTTTTAGCACAGGCTAAACATAAATCTGTTCGCATTTACCATATAGAAGTGTATGTGATGCTGAAGGTCACACAGACCTTACAGATAACGAAACTCCCTACACCCACAGTAGCTTTATTACCCAAATAACATTTACTGGTGAAGCAATCTAAACTCACAATATTTTCTCAATAGAATGAAAGTTAAAAACATTCCTGACTGTCTGACTCATTTCACAGATCAAAATGTTCAAGATACAACCTATGTCCTACTTAGCAAAGGAAGAGCTGTGTCTTTTTCATTACTCCTTATCCAAAAGACAGTTAAAGATTCTGTCAATGTATTTAAATCTGAAAAAGAAAGTATCACAGAACTTTGTCATGTTTCTGCCCATTAATGAATATAAACAACTTCTTCAGTATCAGTAATATAAAGAATTATACTTCTAGATCATAGTGACAATTCTGACATCCACAACAAACCTGATCTTGCTTTTAAAAAGCAAAAATTTCTCACAAAACTATGTTTTAGCTAGCCAGCATTTTTTTAATCAGCACATTCCCCTTGCTCCAGATTTCATGCAGTCTAGTAGTTCTTCCAAGTACAGTTTGAAGTAGCGCATGAGGAAAAAAATTATATGCGGAAAATACACATTAATTATTTTCTAGCATGCTAAAACTGTATAAATTAAGAATCTGGGCAATATGTTAAACTGCTTAAAGATATACATAGTATTGGTGTAATCCTCATCCTTAGTGAATGGAAATATTGAAATGGGAATCATCCTTTAGTTAGAAAAATAACTGGGAAGCACAAATACAAAGCAAGATGAAAATGAATTATTTAAATCAAGGTTTCCAACTTGACAACTTAAATCATGATTAAAATTGGCTGTTTAAATGACTTTTAGCTAAACCAATCACCTTGATGTGAAACCATCCCATTTTGTTTGCCATCATTATTGTTCTCAAAGCACCACAATGAAAAAAAAAAGATTTGTAAATATGCACATGTGAATATTTCTTCATGTACTTTGTTCCACATATTTGCAATGTAGTTACAAGAAGAATGTGAACTGCACCTTCACATACTTAAGATACAACAGTTTATCAAGTAATATTATTAAATTGAAAATTGACTTTGTAAGTTATATGATTCCCCATTCATTTATAAAACTGTCATTGTTACAGGGTAATTTAGTATTAACCAAATTCTGGGTCACTAACAGACCCATCAGACACCAAAGAGGTACAAAAGCCATTTGGCACTGAGCATCTTTTGGATGAAACTACTAAAATTTCTCTAAAGCACTTTTGTTCCACAAGGCCATAAGACACTGTGTTCCATGTTGAATGTTTAAGACTCAGAGAACCATTAGCACAGCTCTTTGTAGAGCTCCCCATGGCTCATCAACTGGAGCTGGTTCCAGGTGAAAGGCCCTTCAGACTTGCTTTCATGTCCTCAGGCCATGCAGTTAGTTAGCAGCACAGAGTAACCCAGCCATTATACACCAGAAAATCCACTCAAAGGAACTCTCCTGAAACATGGATGAATAGAAACCAGGTTCCTTTGGCTAGTGCAAGGATGTCCTGATATCCTCACCTCAGAAGAAATTAAAAGCTCAGACTTCATCTTTAACATCTTTTGCAGCTAACAAGCTGCTCAGTTCCTATTCTCTGCCTGGATAAAACAAAGATATGATCTTTCATCTCTACCAGGCTCTTACCTCCTTTCTTCTTCCCTCTTTCTCAATTACTGCCATAAGTCACCAGTATTCTCATTAGTAAGCTGCTAATAATTTTGCTTTAATATCCAGTTAACAGTACTGCTTTTTTCCTAAGACTATTTTCTTGAGGTTCAACACATCTTCAGTCATAACTACTGCCAGAGTTTTTTTCCCAGGCTTTGATAGGTGTTGCCCTTTCCCCCTTCTTCCTGTGCAACTGTATTCCTCCTACCATTACCACCCTGTTCTCATGTGGCAGTTGCCTGCCATAATCTCACCATCTCAGCATCTTTACTGTATGCTTGTTATGGTTCTGTATTTTCCCTCATCGTGACAAATGCTGAAGAAAAGGTCCCTGCTCACAGGTGTAAACTTACATATGTTCTCTTCCAATTCCCTTGTAAAAGTCAGTCTTTGTCTGTGATACCTGCAAAAAAAGGAAAGAGCATCCCGCTCAGGCTGCTGCTGTGGTGATATCAGTGCTGCCCCATTGCTGGGCAGTATTATTTTGCTTCCTGCCCATATCCATTTCTGCTTTTTTTGCCTCATGCTTACAAACAATCTGAAGTGGATCTTCTCTTTTTGTCCTGTGCTTACAATGCCCCAAGGCCATGAGACACTACGATTAAGGGCAGCAACAACAACATCACAGAAATAACAAAATACAATAGATGAGAAAAGAAGACTCTACGATTTCATTTTATCTAAACCTGGAATAATTTGCTAATGGAATTAGGAAGCTCCCATTATGTAATTATCTCTGGATGTGTCAGCCCACGTTTGTATCTTTCACACAGTACGCCACTTAGATAAATTGAGCAGGAATTTATGGCCCACTGTTTGCAACCAGCTCTGAAGTATTAGAATGCATTTTCAGTTCAGGATAGGGAAGCAAAGATTTCTATTTATAAGGTTTCGTGTTTCAGCTCCTAAAAGTGAGGGGGGAACTCAAAATAAAAGAACATTTTCATACTTATTTTTTCCCCTGCTTCAAGAGAACAAAACTAAAGATTTTTCAAATATCCAAGATTGCTTCTATTTTTGAAGGAGAAGGTAAAAATTTATTCAAATTCTGTTCCATTGCCCTGTTTGCAGAACCTCATGCATTCTGGGGAAAAAAAAAGAAAAGTATATTAATTTAAAAACCACTTAGACCCAGTAAAACTGTTAAGTTTCAGTGTATCTGCTTTTATGTATGGGTCATATTTCACAGCATAAAACACCAATTCAAAGAAGAGCAGCAGCATAATAACACTTTCCAAATCATCTTTTGTTTTGGATAAAATTTGCAGGAAGACCCGGAATTAATTGGGAGTTAATTGGAAGACTCCAGTTTCCAATCTCCTGTATCACTTTTTTTTCCCCTACAGATAAAACTAGAAATATAAATTTTAGTAAAATGCATATTATGCATGACCTTCCATTAGAAAATCACAGAATCATAGAATTCCCAGATTTGGAAGGGACCTTTAAAGGTCATCTAGTCCAGCTCCCCTGCAGTGAACAGGGACATCCACAGCTAGATCAGATTGCTCAGAGCCTGGTCCAGCCTGACCTTGAATGTCTCCGGGGATAGGACTTCTTGTCGTTTTCTTATTACATGTCGTTTTTTCGTTTGGTTGGTTGGTTGGTTGATTTTTGTTTTTTGTTTTTCCTGGAAAAACTGACTACTCACAAAAAAATATTCCTCTCTGGAAATGAAGCCCTAAAGTTTATGTACAATTAGAGTGCATAAGTACTCATATGTACTGTGCATAGGACCTACCTCACATAAATGTTAAAGTGCTGTGCCTTTCTTGGCACCTCAGGTAAATCTGAACTAATGACTTCATGTGAGGATATGTACGTCCAGTGCTACCTTTCTGAATCATACAGCTCCCTAACATAAATTCTGCCAAGTCAGATGGTATGTCAAGTCAATTTTACGGGAGTAAAATGATCCAGATCTAGGTATTCAAGTCTGGAAAAATGCCAGAACGCCCTTTAAGCTGTCATTCCATTAAACCTGCTGCCACCAGTACATCAGCCACTTTAGGTCCATTCAACGCACTATGATTAGTAACCATCCCACTAAGGCAGTAATCATAATTCAAGCAGTTTTGTGGTCCTTGAGAAGGACAGACCACCAGGTGCAGACAGTTGCAGGCTTCAGGTTGGTGGCTAAACTGAAAAGTGATACGTCATGACATCTCCGATACACCAAGAATTTACCCATTTGAAATACACGGTTTAAACTCAGAGTATTGGTTTCAGCGAGCTGTGCTGAGATCATGTGGTTGGATCTCGCCTGGTTTCACAGCAATCCCACTTGTTCAAGATGGCTGACCTGAACAACAGCCTCCTAAATTATTCAGTTAGATACCAGCTGTTTTCATTTAGCTTTGAGAAATGCAGTCACAGTTTGTACCCAGCTTGGTGCTATTTGTAAGGTAGACAATGTGCAGAGATACCCTAATCAGAGAGCCTTGGACTGGTCTCAGGATGACAATGCAGCATGGGTACATCTTGGATACAGCTTAAATTAGATTTCCTTCCACTGCCACATATTAAGCAATGTGCCTTTTGCAAGGGAATAAGTTGAATGCTGAAGCAAAAGAGAAAGGGGGTCTGTGGAGCAGGAAAGACATAATGCACTGTGTCCAGGGCACAGGAATTCACATCTCTAGCATAATGGTAACAAAACTCTTGAATAAGGTCAGGAAGACATCCAGGAAGAATCAAGGTCAGAGAAAGTAAAGAGAAGACTGAAAAATAAACAAACAAAACAAAACAAAATCAATGAGGAAAAGATCTTGTGAACTGCTAAAAAAACCAAAGAGGAAAGGTAAGAAAGATTAGTGTTTTGCTTTTTCTTCTAGGTCTACTTTAGAAGGATGCTGTCAGTACAAGGCAGGGTTTTAACACTGCAATATGCATTTTATCTAGTGATTTTCTTGCATAATGCTGCCAAACAAGATTCAAAGCCCATAGCTCTGATTTTCTGTTTCCAATTCCCATCATTTATTTGAAAGACCCATATAGGCCCCTCGCCAGTCTTGTTCCTATTTCTGTTAAGTCTTCCTCCTGCTCAAGCAGGAGGCAGTTAATGCTGCCTATAATAAAGGTAGGACACAGAGGGGAGCACTAAGGGATTCACTGACATTTTCTATCTGCTGACAAATGGCATCAGGCTGAGTTATGGAAAGCTAACCTCCCCTGTCACAAGCCAACAAACTTCACCCCACCAGTAGCCACAGCTTCCTTCACTTCAAGATAAGGTCACTTAAAAAGGAAGACTTAACAGGAGCCACGGGAGTTTCCGCAATGTAGGAGGAGAATTTAACTTAATTTGCAAAAAAAAAAACAAAAAACAAAGATGGAGGGGTTAGTAAATGGGGGATACTAAGAGTTACTGTATTGCTAGGAAAAAAAAGAAAAAACACATCAGAAGCAACCGAAAGTAGCATAATCTAGCAACAGATGTATTATGAAACATTGCTTAGGTGTGCTTATGAGTTATGCCTAACTCATAATCCAGCTGATTTAATCCATGTCCTTCTTGTTGCGAGGGGCTGAACACAGTTCTCAAGAAGTGGCCTAACCAGTGCTGAGTACAGATGGTCATGCTATTCCTGATGCAGGTCAGGAGCCACTGGCCTTCTTGGCCACCTGGACACACTTCTGGCCCCCAGGTCCTTACATACTAGGCTGTTTTCCAGCCACTCTTCTCCCAGACTGCACTGCTGCATGAGGTTGTTATGACCCAAATGCAGAACTCAGCATCTAGCCCTGCTGAATGTCATGCAACTGAACACAACCCATCAATTCAACCTATCCAGATCCTTCTATAGATACTTCCTGTCCTCATGCAGATTAACGTTCCCATCCAACTTGTCTGTCATCTGTAGACTCAATGAGGGAGCACTCAATCTTCGCAGCCAAGTCACTGATAAAAAATGTTGAACGAAACTGTCCCTAATGCTGAGTCCTGGGGGATCAGAGGGTCACCAACTGGATTTAGCTAAATTCACAGTGATTGTTCAGGCTGTTGCTACCATTGGCCTTGAGACGCTTGTGTAAAAGGCACAAAACAGAGCATTAACAAGGCATTAACATCCAGGACTGAGTCCTGAATTAGTCACTCACTTTTTGTGCCACAATATTCACATATTGGAAACAGTCATATTTATTTTCCCCATTTTATGATAAAACTTATAGCTCATGCTTAGAGATCACGTGGAAAGGAGAGGCTGAAACGGCGGGTACAACCATTTTTGTACTCCGGACTAGCAAGATGATTGTAACACCTGTAGGCCCAGGAGGTCACACTGTAACACCTTGTTAATATCCTCAAAGCTTTTCAGAGAGCATTATGGAGTTATCTTCCATGAAAATTAATCTGAGTACATACTTCCAAAAATCAGACCCAAACAGAATAAAGAGCCCTTGAGAGGTAAGCTGAGCTCTCACCTGCTACTTTTTCCACTTCCATGTGGAAGCAAAAGCACGTGGGAGAGGAAGGAAAGGGAATGGGCTAGCCAGCACCAAGGCTCTGCCTGGCCTTAGCTGTCACTTTGTTTTGTATCACGCAGACAGGGGTCACAGCAGCTGGTAGGATGCTGGGGGCCTCCAGTCCAGCATTCTCCCATCTGCCCAGTCAGGCCATGTCTTCTGTGTGTGTAATGAGAGAATACAAAGCTTGCAAACATATTTAGAATTGCTTACTCCCAGGAAAACCTGCTTTGGTTTTAGAAAAGATAAGAAAAACAATACAATCTATGTGCGTGGTCACATCACATGCTGCTTTACGTGCAAGGTAACAAAATAATGCATGGAAGAGGCAGGCATTATTGCAGAAAATTAGTCATACACTGATGAGGTGAACAGTCTGTGTATAATTTGTAGGTAAATCAATGATGTGCAAACAAGAACAGTCTATTAAAAATAAATTATTTAAAACAAATAGATGGGGCTATCATGGTGATTTTTCATTCAAATCTAATTCAATTATTTTCCGTATCTCTATGCACTGTGAGAAGAATGAACAGAGAGATGGCTAAGAGCTAGAAAAATGGGTAGCTTGGCAAAGGCTGAAGAGGGAACAGAATTGTCACTGTATAAAGACAAAATGATCTGCACTGAAGTTGGAACAGAAAATAGTTGTGGGTTTTGGCTTTTTTTTTTTTTTTTTCACATGATACAGCAATGAATTCTCTCAGCATTACCGCAAGGTGTTGTGGAGGGCACGAGCAGGAGGGGGATCTCACAGAGGGCAGAATATATTCATGAAGTGAAATTTGATGGTGGCAGTGATCATAGCATGGCTGTAGAACCACATAAAACACTGATTCCCAGAGGCCTGGTGTAGGAGCAATTTTGCTCTCCCTTGTCTGCTGGAGGGTGGTCGCAGCTCCCCGGCAGTGTGGCAGGTTAGTGTGAGGATGTGGCAGCCATGGCCATCACAGGTTGTCCCTGTGGTGATGCTGGGCACCTTCCCACAGGGCCACTGTGGCCCACAGCCAGGACGGGATCAGCACGAGGCAAGCCTGTGGTCAGGCATCAGTTGTGACTGCTATAAGCAAGTTTTCTTTTACATCATTGTTACAAATCACTGCAATTGATTTGCTAGATTTCAGAACCGCTTGTGGACTACCAGTTTTCTTTCCAAAGCAATCCCATACCCCTTTCCAGCAGAAAGATGGGTCTGTACTAATAGGTATATGCACACATATAGCCAGGGATCGGAACAAGGTGAGCTTAGTGGTCTCTTCCAATCCAAGCCTCACCCTTCCCCCTCCTCTCCCGGATTCCGGCCAGCGCTGGGCGCCAGCGGCACTCACCGCAGCTAGGGAGGTGGGGGTGGGGAGTACAGAGGGGCCGCGCGTTTGCAAACGCTTTGCATGAGAAAGGAGTCCGCCGGGGAAAACTTCAGCCTGGGGGCGGCTGTCCTTGCACGGGACAGAAAGGAAGGAAAGCTTCGCTAAAAGGGAGAGGGGAGGACCTCGTCTCCGCGGCACTGGGAGGGCACGGCGACAGCAGCGCCTGCAGCCCAGGGGGGAGCGAAGCCCAGTCCCGCCCCGTCGCGAACCGGAGGCGGAGTCCGAGCGAACGGGACAATGAGGAGGAGCGCAGCCGGGGTTAGGGTTCAGTTCCAGCTGATTTTATTTCCTTCCCGAAGAAAACAAAAAACAAAACAAACAAAAAAAAAAACAAAAAAAAAACCACAAGAGGTTATTTACAGAAGGTATATCGACAATCTGACAGGCAGTGAACGTGACACGGTTAGCTGGCATGATTCTTTTTTTTTTTTCCTCTTCTTTCCCAACGTTGTGTTGTGGGTGATCGTTATACAAAAAGATTTAAAAAAAATAATAAAAAGAATTCTACACAGCATATTGCACAGGATGGATGACCAAAAAATAAAAATAAAAATAAAATAATAACAATAAAAGCGAAACCCTTAACGGAACCACCTCGTTCGGCAGACGTCCCCGTGCCTGTCATGTTATATTAACATACATAAACACACAATCTTCTTTTTTTGCTTATTATAATACAGACTTAAATGTACAAAGATGTTTTCACTTTCTTCATCTTAAACACAACAGCTATAACCTGAATACATATGCTATCATCATGCCATAGGAGACTAAAACAATTATATTTAGCGACAAGTAGAAAGGATTAAATAGTCAAATACGAGAATGAAAAACGCAGTACATAGTGTCGCGAACTCAAACCGGCATTTCGATAGATCCAGTGGTTTAAACGGCACGGCTTTGCTTCGAAAAAAAGTGCAAAAGATGTGGTTTACGAGTTAAAGGTACAGGATCCCTTCCGCGCGGAGCCGCCGGTTCCGCGCTCCGTTCGGGAGACGTTCCCACCCTAACGGCGGCGGACGCAACGCCAGAGCCCTCCCCGTCCCCTCCGGCCCCATCCTCCCGGTACGAGCGGGGCGCGGCGAGGGATGCTGTGCCTTTAAGTGCCTGCAGATCGGAGCGCGACGCGGGCGGAGGGCAGCGGTGCGCGCGCACCGCGTGTCCGGGGCCCTGCTGCCCGCGTCAGGAAATCCAAACAGCGATTAACACCGATTTACACCCCCTTTATATATTTTTTACAAAAATACACTGAGAAAATAATCAAACGTTTTCATCTCTCTTCTTTTTTTTTTTTTTTTTTTTTTTTTTTGTTTTTTTTTTTTTTTTTTTTGTCGTCGTTTTTAAAAGTGTCAAAAGTCTACATTTAAATATAAAAAAGAAATTAAAAGTTAAAACTCTAGCCCTTCCGTGAAGGAGACATAAAAAACGGTGCGGGTAACAACGAGAACTACTGAATAGAAAAAAAAAAAATACAAAGAAATACGGGCAGAAACGTTTGGCAGTATAAATACGTCCACTCGGAAACGGCATCCGCTCGCACGGACGGGACGGGGACGGCCGTCGGTGGGCACAGTCCTTCCACCCCGCGGCCCTACGGACACACACGGACACAGCTGAGGGAAAATTTGGTCCTGAATTTCTGACAAAGTCCTGCACGGCATTGAGTTGCGTTTGAATCCTTTAAAGAGTTAAGAGTGAAAAAAAGCTGGTGATACTTTGTAGGAATCAAACAGAGCGCCATCTGTCCGCTTCGCATCGCCCTAACGCTACGTTCTGAAACTGTTCCACAGTCCGACAAAAAAAAAAAACCCTTAAAGACAGACAGGTAACATGCTCTATTAACCCACCATCGAGAGAATCCAACACCATCACAATTCCGAGAAAGAAGGAAAAAAAAAAAAAAACAACTGCTTTTTTTTTTTTTCTTTTTTTTCGTATTTTCGGGCGCCGCGACGGCACCTCAGCCCCCAGCGCGAGCCGTGCGGGGGGAGGGGCTCAGCCGATCCTCGTTTCCATTGAAGCAGTTCTGGTCGCTCTTTCGCAGCGGAAGGCGAGGATAACGACCGCCGTGGGAGCTCCGCACGGCGCCACTCCCTCCTCCCGCGCCGCACCGCGGTCCCTCTCAGTCCGTCGTCGGGCGGCGGCACAGCGGCGGACGCGGAGCTCCCGCTGTTCTCTCGGCCGCCGCCAACCTCGGGCGGCCCCGCCTCAGTAGGTGAACACTAGGTTGGAGATGCTGGACTCCAGCCAATCCCCCGAGATCATCTCACTTACCTCCGGCGTGCAGTAGTCCGGGAACTCAAAGTGCGAGCCCGAGCCAGGCTCCAAGTTAAAATCCAGGTCCCGGTCGAGCGCGGAGGAGCCGAAGCCGCCCAGGGACATGCTCTCGAAGCCGGGGCTGGGGTTCAGGTCCAAGAGGTCGTCCTCGAACTCGTCGTCCGACGACGAGGAGCCGGCCGAGGAGGCGGAGGACGAGTGGGAGGACGCGGAGGAGGACCGCGCCGTGGAGGGGGCGGGCGAGGCGGCCCTCGGGCCGGCGTAGCCGCGATGCTCGGCGGGCGAGCGGGCGCCGGACGGCGAGGGGCAGTCCCCGTCGGGTCGCGCCGCGCCGCCTGCCTCCTCGTAGAGGCTCAACGGGTCGC
>VXAB01005147.1:324-136706 GCA_013399175.1 Odontophorus gujanensis
AAAAAAAAAAAACAACCACAAAACCCAAAAAACACAGCAAAGTCTAAGAGCAGAGAAAGTGAATGCTCACAGCACTGCCCTGCCCCGGGCTCTGTCTCTTCAGGACGCGTCCCTCTCTATATACTACTTCTTCAACACTCTCCATCTTTGCTTTGTCCATTGACAGTTTGGGGATGAGGACTCTCACAAAATGATGGCTCTGCAATACAAGTCACGCCACTGCAGAGAATTCTTGTTTTCCAGTCAGCTTTTAGTTAATGTACTACACACACACGCGCGCGTACACCTGGAGTAAAACTGCCTTTTGATTTTATACAAAAACCCCTTAACTCCAGAGGAACTGGCACCAGTCCACAAACCACAAGCTGAATCTTTTCAAGTGCTGAGAGCTCCAATCTTGATCCAGAAAAACAGTCAAGCACATGCCCAACTCCAAGCACATGCATCTGGGGGCTTGAAAGCTCCTGTCCTTCCCCAGAGAGACACAACGAGCATGCTTTGCTACAGCAGGGGCCTGGAAGGAGCAACAGTAGCTAAAAGTTCTGTGTGAAAGAGGCCTGGAAATCCAAGGAGAGTAGAAATATATGGGTTTGTTTTTTTCTCTCTCCAAGTATCATTTGAAAGATGCCTATTATAAAGTGAGTGCAACTCAGCCTTCCTAGAAGGCTGAACTGCTTTGGCTCTGACTGTGGAGCCTGCGAAGTGAGAATGGAGCAAATACGACAGTTGTCTGTCAAGGCATCATCACGAAGAAGATTTAAGCATAAGAGCAAATAAGCCATAAACAAACAGCAGAGAATTATGAGTCTACATATCGGAAAGGGAGGACCTGGAAGAGCCTTTCTGTGGAAACACTGGAGACAAAACCAAACCAACCAGACCTTGTAATGTGTTACATGATGTGATGCATGAAACAGCAGAGGAATGAATCCGGTGACTCAGCCCTATTTCACTCACACAATGGGATTTTGGCCTCAAATGCAGAGAAGTAGGTAGGCTCAGCAAGTTCGAACCATTGTTTTGTCACACCCTTTCCAGAACTGTCTCTATCCCTACCTCTGGTCTCTTGGTTCTCTCTGTCCTCCTGCAGTGCTCCCACCCTCCTGCCCTCCCTGCTGCCTGTGACATCCTGGCTTTTTGTCAGCTCAGGATGCGGGCACGCCGGCTGGCTGGGAGGTGCCATGCTCGTGCTGGCTGCCCAGCTGGTGGAAGGCACCCAGCAATGCAAGCAGCATGGCATCTCCTGGCCATCTGGCAGGCCAAACAAACTGCTACATTGGCCAAGCGCGTCCTGCAAACCATATGCTGTTTAAGTCTGGCAGAACATTCCCCTGTTCCTTCAGTCTGTCTTTTCATTGCAGGCTTCAAGAAGCAACATGCAGCTGCACAGCCACCACTCCCCGACATTCTGTTGCACTTCTCCATATTTAGTAGGCATTGTGCAATGCTGTGACACTGCGTCTCTGCCTGTGAATTCGTTTGTGTTAGAGTCCTTGAGAACACACTGGGGATGCCTTGTTCTCTGCAACACAGAAACTGCTTTGGAGGTGTACAGAGCTGTTCATCATGTCTGACTCAGTCCTTCCTTCAGGGACTTGCCCAGGGCTTTGACATGAATGCTATCCTGGTCACAAGATGACTTAGGAAATCCTGACTTTTCCCAAGACCAGAATGAATGCACACGGGAAGAGACCTGTCATTTCTGGGTAATAAAGGAAATTAATCTTGATAAAGACCCTCGGGAGCACTGCATTAAATTCCAGTGACTGCAGACACTCTCAAGTTCCCTTGATCGATATTGCCTGTAAGCACCATCCTCTTCTGCCTTTCTTCCTGTCTGTGTATCTTTGACATCATGGGGACCTCCCTCTATTTATTACAGAGCTAGACTTTCCTTTCCATGGCTCTGCACTTTGGTCAAGTCACTCTGCTAGGAAAAGGACATGCCTCCATAATCCTCTAATGTTTCTTTTATTTCTTTATCTAGAGCAAGTTTCATAAGAGCCCTCAATCAAAACTTTCAGAAAAGAAGAAAACAGAAGATTCCTCATTGCTTTCTTAAACATAACTGGCAAGAAAACAAACAAACAATAAACAAAAAAGAAGAAATAGCTTAGACCAAAATTATTTTTTCCATCAGCATTCACTGCTCATCCTGTGTCCAGGATATCAGCTAGGCACGGCCCTGGTGGGACAGAGAGCCAAGTTGTTGAGCAGCAATGGATGAAGAGAACTGAAGGGAAGATGAACCCAGGGTAAGCCAGTAAGAAGGAAATAAATGATGTCCCTGTCAGAGTACCAATTAGACTCTCTGAGAATAGTTTATGGAGGAAGTGGTATTATAGAAGTAAGATCCCAATCTTTTGCAACCCCAAACCTTAGGAGAAGAAGAAAGAAAAGGACATAGTTAGTGAGACGGTAGGGAAGTCTATATTTGTTTTAGTTATGGATGATGATATCAGGCGATTTGATAACAGCTGATCTTGGTATTGAACACATTTGTTTCACAGGCAGCAACAGAATGCAGGCCCAGAAAAGGTAAATAATAGTAGATATTCCCATATAGAGAAAAATTAAGCAGGAAAACTTAGCTGGAACCTCAGACAAGGCAGAAACAGTGAGTCAAGAAGATCCGGCTTTTCCAAGATACAGTCCAAGCTGCCTCAGTCACTAAAGCCACACCTTCATGCCAGCTTCTGAGCAACCAAGTCATAGCTTCAGTCATGAAGTCGCTTTCAAAGTATTTTAGGAAAACAGGATGTCAGTGCATGCAAGTTGAAAACACTGCTGTGTAACACGGCTTCAAGAAACACAGTGTGCAATGGAACCAAGATTGCTTAGTTCCTCAAATACCTACTTGAATTTAAAGACTGCGACTGCTAAAGAATATCCTTTTGAAACCAATCCACCCTAAAGCAGCTTTAGACAGATAGTGCCCAAATCTTGCCAGGGGCAGGTGATGAGTATGTGTCAGTAGACACTCATTTTACAGCCACAAGCTTAATATTAACAAACCCTAACGACATAACACAGCTTTACCCAGGATGGTCTCAGACTGCTGGAGTTGTTTCCAGTCCCAATTCTGAGTCCGTCCCCATGGTTGTTGACATCTGAGTCAGATAGGTTCCTCCCCAGAGAGTGCTGCTTAGCCAGCAAAAAAGCATTTGCAAACCTGTATAGGAAATGGCAATAATCTTTCTGCAAAGACTTCTTTACTGTTTGTAGATTTGTCTTTCTAGCTGTGTTTATATATGCATATAGCTAAGCTATATATTTCAGAACTTTAAAAAGCCAAATAATGTCTGCAAAGCAAGTGAATGTGATTTTGTTTCATGCAAAACTTGCAGGAATTAATTTATTGGCAAAAAGGTACCTGAGGAAAGCAAAGCCATGTTAATCACAGTCTTGCAGTGCTGCAGATGGGGATTAGAATCTGCTACACAAGCATATCCAAAATCAAACCCTTGGCATGCAAGTACTTCAGAATGCACCGTGAGGGAATACAACTCGAGTTCTTTATGGCTCATGTAGCCTCTTTGAAGCAGATTAAAAACACATCTATGAAAGCAATACGGAACCACGCAGCTATATCTGAAGATTGCCATTTAATAACAGACCAGAATGAGCCACGAGGAAAAAAAAAAAGAAAACTTGTTATCATAATTCCAAAACTCCATCTGGGTAGAGGAGAGGTGGCTGCATGCAGCATTATTCAGAGCATAACAACACCTTCCCTGGACTCCCTGGGACTCACAACCCTTCTTTGGAATCCACATGGAGACATAAGCCTTAAGGGGCTCAGCAAGCTTATCTTCCCTTGTCAGCACAGCAGCTTAAAAGGGATGGACAGAAGCAGAGGTCAGATGCCAGTCTCAGTCCTGCTGAATGCCTCTAGCTAGAGGGGGAGGCAGGGAAATGGGCAGACACTCAGACAGAGGACTAAGGCTGCTAGGATGCAACCTTAAGAACAGTTAAACATGCAACGTTTCCCTTCCTTTTTCCTTATTTTGATAAGCAGTGCAATAGTTAAACCTATCAGTATTTAAAGTATCAGTACAGGGCATCTGAGTTGGCAAGACACCCCAGGTCTGGAGCCTATTCTACAGCAGCTCTGTTACAGACCTGGAACAGTCTCTGGCCACATTCCAGCCCTCACACCCTCCTTGCTCAAGGTGAGCATAGAAAGCACCACTGGAGCTTGGGGTGTTGTCCACCCCTGCATTCTGGGAATGCTTACAGGGGGCATGAAGCAGCAGGGCTTGAAGGGGGCTATGGGCCTGGGGCCCCTGGAGAAGCACATCCACTTGAGCTCATGCTAAAGGTTTTTATAGAGAAGAGTTAATGTGAGTTCTTAAGTTGCTCCCTAGTGCACCACATAGGCATTTTTTCTCGTTATCATCACAACAGGGCAGGCCATGCTTTACCCAAGGTCATAAACTACCCACTGGAATTAAAACACTGGAGAGCTGGGCTAGTCATTTTCAATCACTCTCTGATTTGGAGGTCACAGGGGTCCATAGACAACAATTCAAGTGCAGGAATGGGGTCTTTTACACCCTCTGCATCCAGTGACCCTTAAATATCCAATACACAAAAATCAAGCTTGGTAGATAACACCAAAAAACAGCAGTGAATTAACCCTCTTAACTTCAATGGAAATAGGACAGCAGATGAGAACCTTCTCCATTACAAACATGACTCATAACAGAAGATACATGATTACTGAGAAAAAGTCACTGAAAACATCCCAGAAAGCAGCAGTCTCAGAATAAAAAGCACAAGATGAAACACAGAAGAGCAAACCTAGCAATTACAACTCTGTGAATCTGACTTCTCCACCAGGAAAGGTTTTTGAGCTAAAAAAGCCACTAAAGCAGATGAAGGATAGTGGACACAAGTAATTATATTTACCCCAGAGCTCATAATGAAAGGAACCTCCTGTAGAATAAGACTGTGCAAATCAGAATCATTAAAAGTGATCTATCAGAATCAATATATTTGACTTTAAACAGAGGACTAAATCACAATAATCTGTAAAAAAAATATATTGATTTACATTACTTTTGATATCACAGTATCCACGAAGCTTGACAACTGGCTTAAGAAGGATTCCTTGTGAAAAGCGAATACAAACAGCAAGTTAGTGAGCAGGGAAAGGTATTCTGTATGCTCAAAACAGATCATGGTGCTGCTGTGTCAGAGCTGTTCCCAAGGCTTTCATGGTGATCTAGCAGAGACAGACAAATGACATTATCAGATGACAGAGAGGCATTCTGAATAACAGTGAATGCGAGGAAATAATTCCAAGGGGTATGGAAAACTGTAAAAATCAGAAGTGGTAAAAAAAAAACACAAAAGAATCCTTTGATCTGTAAGACACAAGCCTAGTAAATGCTGGTTTCCTACTGATTTATGATTTTATATCATCATTACACTGCATCTTGCTTGGCATCATGCTGTAAATCCCCACGCCCTTTCCCAGTTGGGCAGGGAGGAACCTGATGAGGTTTAACAAGTGTGCACCTTGCACCTGGGGGGGAACAACCACATGCATCAGTACAGATTAGGGGATGAATTTGCTGGAGAGAAGCTCTTTGGGAAAGGACCTGGGTGTGCTGGTGGACAACAGGTTGGTTGTGAGCCAGCACTGTGCCCTTGTTGCCCAGGAGACCAGTGGTTTCCAGGGGTGCATTAAAAAGAACACAGTCAGCAGGTCGAGGGAGGTGATCCTCCCCTCTATTCTGCCCTGGTGCGGCCACATCTAGAATGCTGTGTCCAGGTCTGGGCTTCCCAGTTCCAAAAAGACAGGGATCTCCTAGAAGGAGTCCAGTGGAGGGCCACAAAGATGATACAGGGCCTGGAGCATCTCCTGAACGAGGAAAGGCTGAGAAACCGGGGTTGTTCAGCCTGGGGAAAAGAAGGCTGAGGGTAGGATCTTATGTAAGACTTAAAATATCTAAAGGGAGGTGGGAAGCAAATGTATGAGGCGGGACTCTTCTTGGTGCTGCACAGCAATAGGATAAGGAGCAACGGCCTAAAACGTGAACATAGGAAGTTCCCTACAAACAGGTGGAAGTACTTACAGTAAGGGCAACAGAGCACTGGAATAGGTTGTCCAGAGAGGTGGTGGAGACCCCTTCTATGGAGGTACTCAAGACCCATCTGAATCCTGATCTGTGTGACATACTGCAGGGAGCCTGCTTTAGCAGGGGAACAGGACTCAATGCTTGCCTGAGGTCCACTCCAACCCCTGGGATACTGTGACGGTTTATTTAGCACTGATTATCCAGGGAGAAAAACGAAGTGGAAAGAAAACACGACCTAAAGGTCGAGCCAGTCTCACCACGCACCAGCAACCCCGTGTCAACGGCCGTCATAGCTGGGGCAGCACTAAGAGCCCTGGCAGGGATGGGTCCGCTGCTGCTGGCAGCGCCGGCACTGAGCAGCGAGCACACAGTGCCGCCCTGCGCCCAGCGGCTGTGCTGCACGGAGGGGACGACAGCAGGACGGGATGACAGCACGAGCTGCCCGGAGGCGGTCCCACAGCCCCAGGCATTCACGCCTCCCTCCAGGAGGAGGGAGTGAGTCCGTTGGCAGGTACGGAACGCCCCGAAGCCGTGCAAGCCCTCAGAATCAGATGCACTACGCCAAAACTGAACCCGAGTCCCGTAAGTGAGAGTGAGAAGTGGTTCATCATCCCCTTTGTCTCTTCCTCAGCTTCCTGACAGCTGCTCAGGGTTTAAATTTAGGATGCTTATATACCAATCCAACCTATGTGAGGAGTTAGTTACCTTTCAGTGGGGCTGTTGGTCTTGTGAGCAAACAGGGCTGACCACAAGCATTCATTCTTTACATCAATCATGCTATTTAATGGATTTTTTTTTGTTTATAGGTAAGATTTTCTTCCCATCCCAGTACTCCACCATCAGCAAAATCACCAGCTTACCTACTGATACATCTCTGAACAGTTACAGACAGGTGCATGGCTGCCCCTCCAGGAATACTTTCAAGCCTTTTTTCCATTCACACAAGTTTAGCTTTTCGTATGCAGAGGTCTTAGGAGCAACGATGCACTAACTGGAGGAGCTCAGTGGATCTTAGCAAGCAGAAAGGTCTGTCTACAAGCTACAAGAATTCTCTGAATTGGAAGCGAGTTGTGATTGAACTGGCTTTTCCCCATAGAAGCCTGTGCCTTTAGGATCTTGCTTCTGTGCTGTCAGAACGTGTCACAAATGCATTGCATTAACTGTGAAGTTATTGCCACCACTCCTTCCTATCCAACACTGTCAGAGCATCACATCACCTTTGCACAAATCTGTTTGTTTTCCTGGAGACAGGGGAATGTGTTCATGCTTCTTAGCTTGTTTGAGTGATCTTAAAATGAGAGCAGCAATTCTTAAACACTTAACCTGGAAACTGAGACTGCAAAGAACATAAGATACCATGTGAACGTCATTATATCAAAACAGTTATGTAACCTGACATACAGATGTCTGTGTTAGACTGAAATTATGACCAAACTTCTATATTGTCTGGATTCTTTTTAAAAAAACTTTCCATCTTAAATGCTGGAGGTAGTTATGAAAATAACCTAGATTATTCTAATGCTTTTTCAGGTTGCAGAAACAGTGATGAGATCTAATCAAATATTCAATTCCCAACATACTCACTTAAGAAATCCCGTGTTTGTTCTATCTTTGGATCCACCCTGTATTTGCAATGTCGATGACTGTGACACATGCACGCTGATTTGGCTGAACTAAAACAACCAGAATGTTTCCCTGTGTCACATCACTCTCATCTAGGGTGGAAAAAAAAGAGAAACAAGCTTGGGCTTCTTTTCTCTTTTTTCATAGACAGACAAACGATGCCATAAAAATAACGAGGATTTAAGCACATTCTTCAGATTAAAAGCAAATGCTCTACTGTTTTGCTGGATCAGAACCATAAATCTCAGTGATATCACAGTTTCTATGACAACCAAGTGTGATACTACATGAAGGATTATGATTTAAAGGAACGCTATTACATCTGGCCTTTTCAGCTGACACGGTCATAGCTTATCCTCCTGTACCAATCTGCTTATCTTTTTAGAGCCACTGAGCCCAGGGTCCAAAAGGGGAGGCCACAGCAGAACAGGCTGAAAGCAAGCAAAGAGCAGGAAAAGGGAGCACTGCTCCTCTTTCTATTCCTGCTTAATTCGAGGCTGAATTATCCTTCCCTGGACAGCTGCAGCCCTTGAGCTAGCTGACAGTTGATGCTGCAGCTGCAAGGCAGGAAGCCCAGAGCAAGGTAGAGCAGCAGTGCAGATGCTGTGTGCCCATGCTCCCTTCCTGCAGAGCCCTCCCAGCCCTGATGCCATACCCTGGATGCACGAATCCTGCAAGGTTGGTTCCGCATCCTGCTGAAGATGCATGTTGCACCAAACCCACACCTGAGGCCCTGAATGACTGAAAATGCCAACAAGCAGGTCTGGTTCCCCAGATCTGGCTCACTAGCCACCTCTGCTTTCTGATTAACTCATTTCCCATTGGTCTCTGCTGCCGGTAGGTTTCAGAGTGGCCTGGCCCTTGAGCTGCTGCGCATTCAGGACACTCTGAATCACTGGGTGCTTTTACAGGCAAATGAGAGGCAGTACTGCAAATGTTCAATGGCCCTTTTAAGCATGGAGCTGGCTTTGTAGCAAACAGCTCCCTTTAGATTAAGATAAATGCTTTACCAGGGAGATTGGTGCCACTGCGCTTGTGAAGTCATGATATTCCTTACAAATAAAATCAGTGATTAAAAATAGCCAGCACATTTTCCTTTCTATGAGATTATGAGTTTCTTCCTTGCAAAACAGATGAGCTCATTGAAAGATAATTTTGTGATGGCCAGATAGCTTCATCATTAGATCAAAAACCATCATCGGTAGTCCAATTAAAGCTGCTTTTTATACCAGGAAAATAACTGATGTGCTGATAAACTGCCTCCACTCATTATTACTGCAACATCCACAGCTGCTGCAAACACATCCACGTCATTGATATCTCCCACTAAAAGGTTTTTAAATGAGTTAACTCTTCCAGGAACTGGCAGATTTCTGAGGGACTGTTTGCTTATAAGATCTCATGCTTTTTGTTCTGTTTCTTTTACTTACAGAGGCATTCGGTTCAATCAAGAGCAGATCACACACACTTCAGCAGAGCATAATTTGGATGTCACATTCTATTTTTCTAATAGAATTTCAGAAAGGACCAAAAGGGGGAACCTAGCCTTGGGGCTCCTTATTCCCTACTAAGAAGAAACAAACAACAACAAAAAAAAACAATGCCACCACCAAAAGCCTCACCTAACCTGCATCATTTTGACAGAACTAGGTTAGGGAGTGTCTACACATGTGGTTACTTTGGCAGAGCACAACTTACCAAGAGGGATGGCAGAACAGCAGTGAAACACAGCAATCTCTTAATCCAGCAGGAGCCAGAGAGGCGTTGTCATGACCAGTCTCAGTCACATCCATCTGATGGCTATCATACAATGTGCCCTGAGTCCTTTCTGTCTCTGCTTGTTCAGTGGTGATGCTCACTGCTGCAGGTGTCAAGAGATGTGCAACTCCTAGGACAGCTGAGTGCTGCACTCTTGTTTAAGGGGAGCAGCCATAGCTACAGTCATCAGGTTACTGTTGTGTTCTGAGATGGATTAGAAACATTCACAGTAGTCACAATAGTCCAAACGCCTGACTTTACTGCACATCCAGGAGAATCAAATCTCACAAAACAGCCCTTCACAGCCCTAATTAAAGGGAAGGATGGCATGGGAGAGAAATGTACACACATTTCTCAGGGCTTGAAGTTTTTGTTGCTGGCTCCAAGCAAAAACTCACAAACTGCAAAGCTTTGTTAACCTTCTATGAGGCCAAAAGCTTAAAATTCAGCCTTGCCCATGTGCCCCCTTTCTCAGCACAACCCTCTGATTTCACGTATTTGGCACATTCTGGAGATACAGCTTTTCTAACAGCTACAAATGAGCATCCTAAATGGCCATCACTCCTACCTGGTACCTGTAGAATTACATGAGAACTTCATAGCCCAAACTACAACTCCTCAATCTCCTCTGGAAGTCAGCTACAGAGGGTCATATACCAAGCAATTGAGCACTAAGGAGCTACTGAGAGCTACCACTTATTCCCGTTGTTTTTTTTCCCACACAACACACAAGATAAAAAACAAAGAAAGTATGATTATAACCTACATAAAACAGCTTGAGTGGTAGGGAATGTGTGGTACCAAGAACTCGACTAGCTTCTTTAAATTTGAAATAGTTTCTACTTTTCCTTCTTGACCACAGTCTCTTCCTGGAGCAGAATATAAGAGTGCAAGTTCACAGGACTGTAGAATCCTTGGAGTTGGGAGGGACCTTTAAAGGCCATTTAGTCCAACTCCCCTGCAATGAACAGGGACATCCATAGCTAGATCAGGTTGCTCAGGGTCTGATCCAACCTTGGCTTGAACTTCTCCAGGGATAGGGCATCCACCCCATCTCTGGGCAGCCTGTGCTAGTGCCTCACCACTCGTACTGCAAAAGACTTTTTCCTTATATCCAGACTGTCACCATCTGTGGCAATTCCAAAGTCTGCTGAAGAAACAATTTCCTCTCTATTCATAAACGATACATGGCTGCACTGATTAGATGAGCACAAGAAGTCAGTGATCAAGGTAACTTCTGCTTATGCAGAACTGCTACATATCTAAATGAGGATGGAGCTCATAGTATGACATACACAGCTGTGAGCAGACCATGCTTTAATACAGGCAACTTTCTGCAACACATCTACTTGCAAGCAAGTGCCATCAGCATCATGTCCACTGTTCCTCACACCAGAGGAAAGCAACAGGAACAAAATAGAAGGAGAGTGGTAAAAGTCTTAACTAACAAGGACACCTTATCTTGATTCACTTCCTACGGAGAACAGACTAGGGAAGGGGTTAGGAGGAGGATCTTTCAGATGCGAGTGCAGTTAACCCCGAAGAGCTGACCAGGAGATGGCGTGAGAGGAACAGATTTCAAAGAAAATCACCACCTGGGGCCTGCTGACCACAGCTCAGCCTGTCAAGGTGGGATCCTGTCTCTCAGTGATGCTCAGTAACTCCCAGAGGGATGAAGTGGGCTTTGAAAGCAGGGGAGATGACCACCTCAGTGGCAGACAGGGGCTCGTGGTGGATTTAGCTAGCTGATTTCAAAGGATGTTTTTTGCTCCCTAGATCAGATTTGCTTTGTAAGTCTTCAAAATTTGAGTGTGCACACACACAAATCATCTGAAAAACTTTACACAGTTGAGTATCACAGAATCACAGAATAGCCTGGGTTGAAAAGAACCTCAAAGATCATTGAGTTTCAACCCCTCTGCTGTGGGAAGGGGCATCAACCACTAGAGCAGGCTGCCCAGAGCCACATCCAGCCTTGCTTTGAATGCATCCAGGGATGGGGCATCCACAACCTCTCTGGGCAATCTGTTCCAGTGCATCATCACCCTCTGAGTAGAGAGAATAATCGTTAAAAAAAATTAAAATGTTAAGACACCAGCACTGGTTTTCAAAAGATCATGCAGGCACCGCGTTTTTTGAAAGGTATCTCAGTGCAAGTCAGTAACAACAAGGTAAACCTGGAACATTCTCATCATGTAAGGACAGCTATTAGGGGACTATATTCATCCAGATGAAGAAAGTCTGGATCTTCAAAGGTGATTCCTTACAAAGAATGCAAAGGTTGTTTTTCTCCTACCAGCTGATGTGTTAATTCAGGTAGTACATTTTGAACTGCACTATAAAGTTCAAAAAAGAATACTATTTCTAGACAACTATTAATTTTAATCACATCTATTTTCCTGTTCAACATATTACAAAATAAATACACATTTCTTCTTTCTGTGGCTCATACAGCTTTCATCTGTTTTCAGTATTTGCTTTGGCTCTAGCTTTTGTGGGCTAAGGAATTAATTTTTTACAATAGCTATGATGAGATGTGCCACAGAACCTCTTGGGTTGGAGGGTACCACAAAGATTATCTAGTTACAACATCCCACTGCTGCAGAAAGGGTTGACATCCATTAAATCAGGCACTAGATCAGGTTTTCCAGGGTCTCATTCAATCTGGCCTTGAACAACTCCAGGAATGAGGTATCCACAACTGTTCTGAGCAGACTGTTCCAGAACTGCAGCAGTCTCTCAGTGAAATTTTTTCCCCTTGATATCTGAGCTGAATCTCCTTTTTGATTAAAACCGTTCCCCCTTAATCTATCACCCATGTAAAAACTTGATTTCCTTCCCATTTATATGCTCCCTTCAAGTATTGTAGGGCCACAATGAAGTCTCCACCGAGCCTTCTCCAGACTGAAGAAGCCCAGCTCCCTCAGCCTGTCTTCATAGGAGGGGTGCTCTAGCCCTCTGACCATCTTCATGGCCCTCCTCTGAACCTGTTCCAAAAGCTTTACATCTTTCTTGAGCTGGGGCCCCGCAGATCTGGATGCAGTACTTCAGATGGGATCTTAAAAGGGCAGAGTAGTGGGAGACAATCATCTCCCTTGTCCTGCTGGACGCTCCTATGTTGATACAGCCCAGGTTACTGTTGGCCTTTCAGGCTACAAGAGCACAATGCTTGCTCACATAAAGTTTTTGATCTACCAGAACCCCAAGTCCTTCTCCCCAGAGCTGCTCTCAGTGAGTTCTTCTCCCAGTCTGTACATGTACCTGGAATCACCCGGACCCAACAGCAACACTTTGCACTTTGCCTTGTGTCAGAAATAACATTGCTAGCAGGAGCAGGGAAGTAATTGTCCCTCTGTACTCAGCACCTCGAGAACTGTGTTCAGTTTTGGGCCTCTCACTACAAGAAGGACATCAGGGAGCATGTGCAGAGAAGGGCAACTGAGCTGGTGAGAGCCCTGGAGCAGCTGAGGGAGCTGGGATTGTTTAGTCTGCAGATGAGGAGGCTCAGGGGAGATCTTCACTCCTCTCTATAAGGACATGAAGGGAAGGCATAGTGAGCTGGGGGCCAGCCTCTTCTCTTGTGTAACTAGTGAGAGGACTAGAGGGAATGGCCTCAAGTTGCACCAGGGGAATTCAGGCTGGGTGTTAGGAAATACTGACCATTTGGTTTTAGCCCAGACCATCATTCTCAGTATCACATGGCTACATACACAACACTGGAGGCCACACAGGTGAGAGGGTACTCAGCTCTATGGAGAAACTAGTCCAGCACTCCCTGGAATCTCCCTCCTTTGTACTTTCTGCACTGGATAGTTCTCAACCAGCTGGATGCTTTGGGATGACGCCTCCTGATGGACAGTACTGAAGGGTATTGCCCAGAGTAACTGTGAGGGTAGCCTTGAGTCTCTTGGGATCTGGGCTTAACTTCAGAAGGAAACTTTATGACAATGCAGGCAGCGTTACAAATGTTCTCCTCTGTGCCTCAGAAGCTGGTTCTGATACCTGGGATTCTTCTGTTACAATCAAGCCAATTGCTGGTAGATTGCTATAACATTCTCCACATTCATTTCATATGAACTTTTTACATTACTTATTGACTCAGCTGTCAACTGACTACTATTTCTTTTGTAAAGCATGGTAAGAAATGTTCGGAAAACATCCTGCCAGGGACCTAACTACATATTGTCTCAAATGTTTTTATGTAGTGTCTGCAAATATCCTCGTCTTCCTCCACAAGGAAACTTGTAGCACATTTATAGCACAGGGGCCCTGAAAAGGCAGAAATGAGATGGGAGATTCATGCTCAATACTTTCCCATCTCAGAACTGCAGAGGGACCCTGCATCTCAGACAGAGTTTCATGGTTTTCAAGGCTTACTAAAGCATGCAGTGTGCCCCAGGGAGACAGTTGGCTGCTTCCACTGATTGTTGCCCTTTGACAGCTCCCCTTCTGCAACCACACAGAGGAACAGCTGTCCAGGATGCAGCTATGCACAACTAACAAGAGAAGCAAACACCAAACAGTATCTTTTGTTCAGAGAAACAGGAGTACAAAAGCACAATGCATCACAACAAACCAAAGCTTCAGCCACCGGAAACTAGTACAATATACTGATGCTGAAATGCAAGTTTTTTGAGCTCTCTCTCTTCTGTTTGACTGTGAAAGTATTCACTGTCCTAGCAAACACTGCCATTTCAACTCTTTCTGTTCCCTGTATGACACCTCTTAGCCGCAAGAGTGCACCCTTGCAGTTTGCACTAAGCACTTCCTCTCTGCAGCAGCAAGGTAAGTAACACCTTAACTTAGTGCTAAGTATAATGTCTTGTCCCAGTTGCTTTTATTGCAGCCATTGATACTCCCTTGCAAACGACTAGTTTGACGTTAAATCTGATCTTGGTTAGAATACTGTTTTATACACTAGAAAACCCTGCTGAATGACATCAGTAAAAAAACTTTTCCAAAGGAATAATGCAGTTCTTTCCAATCAGCCTACTCTGGTTTCCTTACTACAGTGTATTTTTCCCCTATCATGATATCAAATATTTAACTCTCATTTCCTTACCAGATGCTGGCTATGTCCTGGTCAATACCACAAAAAAAGTTTTTGTAAATTAAGCTTTTCACATCTCGGAGTTGAAAACCAGGTGAATATAACATAAATAGAATATCTGACGTTCACTCTTGATGCTAAATAAACACTAACAAAACCACAACCTTTTGCTCAGTTTACATACAAGGCTCCTCTTTCTAGAGCAAGGTTTCCAGTGGATTTTGCTTTCTTCAGCTGTGCTTGTTCACTCCTGCTCTAGCCTTACAGAGGTAGGCACCTAAAGGGGTGAGGATCCATGTGTTTCCTACTTGAGGCATCCTTGCTGAGACCCTATGAAGGAAAAGGAACAGTGTGACTGTTCCAGAGATAGGTTATTTCACTGCCAAAAGCACCCTCCTCTGAACACTGCCTTCCCAGAAACCATTCCCTCAGATGCAGATGCATCACTGCTGGTAAGTCCACTCTTCCTTCAGCCTTTACTGCCCTCGACAAAAGATAACGTAAAACCTGAGTAAACCCTTTTTGAGACACAAAGGCTCCAAAGATTACAGATTTATTCCCAATAATTTTCTATGGGCTGACAAATATTTGAAGCATTTTGATTTACAGCCACACTGTACTGTTAGACTACTTGTGAGGTTCAGCTACCTGAACCTTTCAGAAGCTGCCTGCTCTGTATGTGCCAAAGAGACAGGAGCTGAGTCCTGTCTGAAGGGACTCGAACAGCTGAGGCATTTCCTCAGCTTTGTCTCAGGTCTCACACGTGGGACCATTCATCATCCACAAGGTAAAGCAGGTCACACAGGATACTGGTGTCTCCTTTTCATTCTCACCCATCTCATTTATTCAGGTTGCTAGCTCTTGAGAACATGGGCTTTTTCTTACAAAAAGAAAGCACAACCAGATTAGAGGTGTAGCTTCTAGACAG
Organism: Odontophorus gujanensis; assembly: GCA_013399175.1. Lineage (NCBI taxonomy): Eukaryota > Metazoa > Chordata > Aves > Galliformes > Odontophoridae > Odontophorus > Odontophorus gujanensis. Next base: position 15,770 of record VXAB01005147.1, read on the forward strand.
CTGCAGTACAGTAGAAAACATGAAGTTTGAGAGCAATTGCAGTCACTGAATTCACTTGAAAAGAAGCAGATGACTAATGTGACAAACTGTTCTGGATAAAGAATGAACAGTGCAGTCACTGAAATGGTCTACATAATAAATACTGGAGGCTGATCTAGGAAATGATCCAGTTTCCCAGAGACCTTAAAGGAATTTTGTATTCAATTTCTTAAATAGGAAGGAAGGAAAACTTCTTGCAGAAGAAAGGAGGATCAAACAAGGAGATAACTCATCTATGCCTTTAGAAAAGTGCATGCGTGATGTAGAAAAATAATTGTAATAACAGGGACAGCTCTAAGTACAGAGCCATCTGAAATGTCAAAACAGAGGCAGGATGTTGCTGCGAAGTGCTGGTATTCTTACCAGCAAGCGATCAATAGCTGCTGGATTAAAAAAGAAAATAGGACAGCAGAAAATAGCACTTTCAAACAGGAACAAAAACAATCACAACCCCATCCTCATAGGCTGCAGATGTCAAGACTAAGAAGCATGACTATGAGTCTGAGCCCCAATGGGCAAATACAAATATGCCCCAAATCTCACACAAGCAGTGATTAGTAGGACCAGCTGCCTGGACAGGCAGAGAACAGCCACCAGAAAAAAAGAAACTTGAATCTATGGTTGGTACTGAGAGGAAGAAGATGGTAGGGCAGCAAGCCTTGGGCAGAGAGGCGCAGTAGGTTTAATTAGCTTGAGAGCATCTCAGTTGACAAAATACCGAACTGACCTTACACTCCTCAGCTGCCACATTCTCTATTAATAAAACAGGCAAAACAGCTTATGGAAGATGATGAGGTGCTTTCAAACGGGAGTAGTCCAATTACCAAAAGGAAGATTTAGTCCATCTCAACAGTTAAGATACAGCAGCTAAAGCTGTAGCTTCCAGTTGCTGCTTTGGACTTACAGGAAACTTCTTTCACCTGGAAAGGTTTCTGTGCTAGAAAAAGAACCAAATCTGTTGAGGCCCCTCCCATCATGAGTCCATTAAATACAGTCCTAAGATGCATTCAAGCAAAATCCCTCTAACAAGAGGTGTAACTATCTGGCATCTTTATGCTCTGAGTATCTTTTCTTGCTTGAGTTTATTCAGTCCTTATTCTTCTTCCTCCTCTATTCCCCCCGTCTCTTCTCTCATGCTTCTGCCCCACTGTTCCCTTCTACAGCCTTTATGGTATTACTACAAAGAGATCTATGTGATATGAACAGTAATCAATTTATGCCAATGACTCAGAAGTCATTAATGTAACTAAGACTTATCTTATTAGCCAGTGCTGTACACTACCTGCCAAATAGCCACATAATCCTAAATACTGTTTTTCTATTACACAGTAAAAAGAGCAGGGTAACTTCTGAATTTTGATGCTCTTTGCTGTTTCACCATTTACTGCAGAATAAAATGCAGGAGTTACTTATTTGCACAGAAATCTCCAAGAGATAAAAACGCAAAAGCACCTGTAGAATAAATGAAGTCATGCAGTCCTTGGGCTTCTGTTCTATCGTTCTGACTGTTTTCAGTCGAGTCTCTCAGTACCATGACCTTACAAATACTAGTCTAACTTATTCTTTACTTCCATCTCACGTTGTTAACACAACTTACCCATCTGAAATAAAAAACACAGCTATGGACCTGCGTTTGCTCACCACACTCATTTGGGAGCCAAGCCAGCCAGCCAGCAACAGGTAAAGAAAGAAGAGAGAATGGTGCATGAGTGATGTGACACCACACATCTGTTCCTTGGCCTTGGTATCCTGCAGCACCTTTCCCTTGCTATCACAGCTGTTTATATTCACATTGTTCAAAAGCTTTAAGCTTTCCCAGCACCATTCAGTAGAACTGGCACAGATCTGTAAGTAGCATTACCACTGGAAATATCAGCCATAAGTGGTCCCTGGTTTTCTAAACATTAATGCTTGGGAAGAAAAACAGAGGTCTTCCCTTTTAACTATTCTAGGCCTGATCAAATGCACAGAACAATGGGACAAAGCATCAGATTTTTGCCAGTGACACTACTGATCCACACACCACTGGTCCAAACACCCTTGGAAGGGTTTTCCCTAGCTCTTTCCCAGACTTCTGTGCAGGGGGAAGCCCTCAACATCTGTTCCTCCAGTTTCTAGCAGAGCCAAGGTAGACAACCTCTGTGTTCAGATCCTCTATTACCCAACACGACAATGAGTCCTGCCTGCATTGGCTACACCTCTACCAATAGCTGTCTTCCATATCCTGGCAGATACAGAATAACCAGCAAGCAGTGACAGTTTGAGAACCAGCTGTTTTTTCTTGCAATCCAGGTTTGAGAGGATGCCCAGTCCTCCTCTGGCCCCTAACAACAGACAGCAAGCAGTGAGTCATACCACTAACAGCAGAATCGTATTCATTATTTACCAGTCTCCAGGGTCCCTGTGCTGCTTGGAGGCAGCCTGCATCTCCTATCAATCATTTAACACGTTCCAGTTCAGTGCAGTTACAGTACAGCTCAGCACACAGATCTTGTCCAGAAAAACCTCTCACTTAGTGCTCTCTCTGTGCAGCTTCCTCCCGTGTCTCGTGTATCACTTCCAGCCTCGTAACTTCTTGGTCCACTTGAAAATCTAATTTGGTGTTCACAAAAGGTGCCAGACTACAGAACTCAGAACTGCAGCCGGATGCTCACCCACAGAGCAGGTACTGCCTGAACAACAGGCACTGAAGTCGCATGACACTGACCTGATGATGCATCGTGGCCCTTTTTGCAAGGAGCAGACTTTGATGACCAGGTACTACATTTACAAACTAATTTCTTCTAGCTGAGAACACACTATGTTCAGCCATACAGGGTTGAATTAAGTATTCCTCTGGCCTTTGCCTATCCCAGTCTTCCAGCCTGCCTGTCACAGTGACCAAACTAGATACAGAGGGAAGAACACAAGAGAGAGAGATGCACCGGTCCTAGACACCCTTCCTCAGACCGCAGCTTAGAGACTTCCTCCTTTCTAAGTCATTAGTGGTGCCTATCTAATATGAATTCCTCCTTCACATAAATTAACGGAAATACTTAGCATCTGCAAACCTAAGGTAAGAAGTTTTACAGTTTAACACCATGTTGCAATAGCCATTATATTCTTTTCCCTGTTTTGAAATGTTTGAAAGTTCCACTTGTTGCTGGACTAAATATGATCCTAGTTCTTGCTGCTCACCTAGCATAGCTCTATCGCAAGGTACAGGACAAAACAACATCTCTACAGCTTGGATTCACCTCGTATGGAAGAGGAGCAAGAACAAACAGATTTCTTAGAAATACTCAGACAAATCTGGATGAAGAGCTCTAACTGTTGTTGCTACAAGGAGGATGATGATTACACCCTAGCAGATGGTCAACCATAAAATCATTAAACAATAAATTCTTCAGGTCATAGCTAGTCTGGAGCAAATATAAACAAGCCTCCAGCTCTCTTCTGAATCTTCATAGAGATCCAACTGCTAATGCCACAGTGCTACTGCACTCAGAGAAATAGCTGAGGGAAGGTGGACACTGCGCTTTTGCGCCAACAATTTAGTAATCAAGGTGGAAAGGAATTAGAAATATTCAACTTAAAGACTCGGAGAAAAGAAAAAATCCATGAAACAATTTCCAAATACAAAGCTTCCCTATGAGATGTTTTGAGTTTACACCGCAAGTCACAATTTTTAAAGAAAAACTATAAACAATGGATTTCTGCGTGTTTCCCTCCATCATCTTTGATAAAAATATGACAGTATTAATGGAAAGCAGTTTTTTACTTAAAGAACAAAACCAATCTTTGGCAAAACCAAATCCTTGCTAAAATAATGCAATTAAGCCTTCTGAAAACTCTTTAAGAAATCAAAACACCAACCGATGGCAGGAGAGAAACAGTAAGGAAACCCTTGGCAGTAAGAATATAGAAAGTTGGTTGCAGCAGAGGGGAAGAAATTGGAAGATTTGAAGGACACATTCCTGTAGAAGCAGTGACACATCTGCCACCAGGCTCAATGGGAGGAGGTAGATGACCTTGGCATTGATGTAGGTATACAAGCTAAAACAAGCTAAATAGCTGTTGCTTTTCTCCTGATGCAATTCCAAACTGCTTAAATTTGCTGAAAAGATTATTTGGTTGTGTTTTATCTAGCTAGAACAAAGGAAACCAACAAAAACATAACATACTTGGGGACTTTGGACAAAGCTGAAGTGCTTTGCCCTGTATGAAAACACAGGAGTACATATAATCTACCAAATATCTTCTGAAGAGTTATCTTAATAGACAAATATGGAATACCCTGAAGCATAATATTTAATGACCACAACAAACCCAAGTATCTGCTTCCTCAACTCTTTTCTACAAGAAAATACGATAATCTTTAGTCAACAACATATACTGGTATTTGTGTGCTCTTTAGGCTCAAGAATTATCAAGTGTTACTGCTTGTGCCAACTTCACCATTATTTTGAAGAATTCTTGGGATTCTGGTCCATATCTTTTGAAGTACATAATGCAAAATATCATCTTCCTGATGGCTCTGGCATAATTTTTCCCTCCTATCAGTAATGGCAGGGACTTTCATCTGTCTCCCAGACTTTACCACAGCTTGTTTACGCACAGCTATTCTTAAGTCAATACATTCCTCATGATTACACAGGAGACAGACTGGCAAATATACTACACAAAGTAATCAGTTTCAGTAACTGTGCTCTTAATGTAAGCCTTTCACTCAGATTTTGCAGTAGAAGCCATGGTATTCAAACTGTTATTTTTTATTTTGAGATTACACAGTAAAATATTAAAACTGAATAGTCCCCAGGCCAGGTGAAAGGAGGAAAGTCTATGTCTAATTCTAGCACGTAGTACTGTGCATAGCTCTGCTTTTCCCTAGGTGAGTAAGGGATGATACCTACCTAGCCATCGGAGTCCAGTCTAGACAGGATCCAATCTCATCATTTTACCCAGCTTTAAGTTATGAATACACAAAGTACTCCAATAACATCTTTGATGCAGCATTCTTGAGATACTAGTCAAGGAACGTAAAACAGAATAGATTCATATTTAAGCTGGTTACCAGACTGTTTGCCTGACATTACAGAAACAAGCAAGAAGTAATTTGCTATGCAGATACTTTCTAGGAATGTCTAAATCATGTTTCAGTTGTAAAGAAAGGCACGTTGCACCTCAAAGATTAAACTTCCTACCATGGATCAGATCAGATTAGTCTCGATTCTGACTCTTCAGTCAGGAGGCAATGAAGCCTCATGTCTACACTTTCCCTTCCCCAGTGAAATACCTCTGTCCTAGGAGCAAGAGTCAACATACCATATGTTCTTCATTGCAGTTAGCTGGGCTCATCGGTTACACACATTAACTGCTTGTGAATATCCTAGCATGAAGACAACATATGAAAATAATTTTAAGTATTCTGTGGAGCTTCCAGTTTAGATTGCCTCCTCTACATACAAATAGAGGTTCAGGTTTATATGACAGAGATGAAGAAACAAGCATCAAACCAATACAGCAGATGGTGAACTGAGATACAAAAATGATCAAGATTTCTCAAAACCACACACAGTGACAGTGACAAAGTAAAGGACCACCTCAAGTTTCCTAGTTCTCAATCTGGTAACTTAAGAATAAGGTTGTCTAGTTTGTTGTTGCTTTGGCTTTACTTGACCTCTTTTAATTAAAACAAAGAACTTCGCTGACTCATATCCAAAAATAAACCACCTTGCTGCAGATTCAAAAATATCAATTAAAACTTGTATTCTTCTATTGTACAGAAGGTTATTAGTATGTGGATATATTTTGCACAACAGCTCAGTTTGGTAAAACTTGCTCAGTGGTTTTCCACTATTCTGTCCAGACTAGTTCTACCAGAAAATTAGCTTTGCTGTGTCCTCTTATGTAGCAACTGTTTTTGGAACTCAGTTTTCCTTCTAAGTCAAACAAGAAGACGAAGAAATTGAAGGAGAAAAGATTAAATAGAACAAACAAGAGCAAGTTATTAAAAAGAAGAATTAATCTCACTGCATACAATACCTGTAATAAATGCAAGAAAACACCCTGCCACATAAAGCTCAAACTGAGTTGTTCCTGCAGGCAGGTGAGTGATCTGTTACCTCCAGGAAAATTAACCTTGTCCTTGCATTTCACATCATTCCTCCAGGACAGAAGCAAAAACAACAAAACCCATTAGCATTAGAACTTATTCTCAGTTCTTTACATATACCTGCCAGATTTCACAAGACCGCCCTGAATGATCCTTATAAGGTCCCTTTCAACTCAATCAATTCTTATTCCCAGTGGTTTTTGCTGCACCTTTGGTTCCTTCGAAGCTGCACCCAAAAGCTGCCTCACTGAGTGCTGGCCACTCACTTCCCATTATCTACTTAGGTATGGTTTGATGTTCCCAAAGGAGAGATGCATTTCTTTCCATATCTTGCTGAAGTGTCCATGCTCTTCGGCAGACCTGCAGCATAAACACAACCATTCCCACAATCTGCAAGCCATCCAGCGCACAAATACTTTCACCCAAATTCTCTAGTGCTGTGCAAGAAGTGAACTCAAACTTGTACTAACTGCTTACTTTGTCTCTGAAATACTACAGTGTCACGAACAAGTTTATCATTACACCAGCACAAGAGTATTTGCTTGACTGATAGTTCAGCTGAAATTCACGCATCTCCATTTTCAGGCTGCAGAAATATTAAGAAAGCCATGAATGCCAATACACCATATATAATCAGAGCGCCTGGACTCACTCACTTTCATGACTCATCTGTGACACCACTCAAGTATTTTAAAGACTGGGAAAATTGTATTGCATTGAAAAATGCACAGATGGCCTAGTCCACACAGGAAAGAAATAACTTTTATACCTCATGACAGTAGCTTGAAATTCACTGAAACATCTTATATAGCAGTTCTAGCTTATCTATTACATCTGCAAGCAGTTAGTTAAACGGTTCAGTACCCAGTGCTGCCGGTTTTAACTCAGACTGACAAAACAGTTGGTTTAGCTTATTGGAATGCAGGACATATTAGAAGGATGATTTTCAGGTTCAGACCTTTGTTGAAAGGCCAAGCAACAAGCACAAGCAAGGTAAAGTGAGACCTGAGAAACCCCAAGGCACCTCTGCATCCTGAAGCACACATCATTACTGACAGATTTTTCTGCTTCTCTTGCTGTTTAGTCCCAACTCTTTCTGCTCTGACATCTCGTCTCTATCTCCATAATCCTCATTTTTCTCCTTCTTGCACAGGTCTAGAGAATTTGGGTGAAAGTATTTGTGCACTGGATGACTTGCAAATTGTGGAAATGGTTGTACTTATACTGCAGGTCTGTTGAAGAGCACAGAAATTCTTCATTTAATTCTCTGTTCTTGACTCTTCATCCTAATTCTCCTCACTGTAAACCAAATTCCCTTCTACTTCTCAGCCCCAGCTAAAGTCTGTCCTCACTACCAGTCAGCCAAACCCTCCCACTCAGCTTCCCCTCCTTAGTTTCTTATAAGAAGCATTCAAAAAAAACCTCTCCTCCTCTACCTCTGAGAGCAGGGGTTGGATTTGACACCCAATGCAGACATCTAATTCTTTGTTTTCCCCTTTCCACTTTCTCTTTTTATACTCTCTGCATTAGAGCTCTGTTGCTTCCTTCACTAGAAGCCTTCTATGCAAAGGTGATCAGTTAACAGATGTGGGAGTTCCCTACAGAAATGATAAATTTGAGAAAGCATAAGGTAGATGAAATCTCTAGTTCACAAGTATAACAGGGCACGTGGCCCTGTATGTGTCAGAGAAACATCATCTTTACCTGTACACAGAACATGTCTATTCAACATTCCAAAGTCTGAATGCTACCATGCTTGCCTTAGTCACTCCTACTACTCCCTAATATTGTTATTTTTCCAATAGTTCTGTCTGTACTTACCTTCAACTTGTAACTCTTGTATTTAGCCTAAAACAAAATAGGCTAGCATCAATTCTGCATGACTAATCACTGTCAAACTTATATATTCCCTGCAAGAAACGATTTCACTGAATTTTAAAGCCTGCTTGCAACCCTGTAGCTTTAACCACAAAGAACAGAAGATTATACATTTAATAATGGAGACTGATTTTATTTAATCTTGAAATCTCACAAGCACACATAATTCCATGGATTTGGTGGTGTGTGCTTGTTTTGTTACTGTTTTTCCTCTCCAAAATGGCACTAAGTCTAATTTCCTAATGTCGTCTCAGTGATCTCATGGTGTTAATGCAAGCACACAGATGACATTACCAGAGCAAAACAACTGGGAAAAAACTTTTTGAAACCCTCTTAATGATTCTTTTATGTTGCTCTTTCTAAAGAAAACCATTATAAAATTAAAATCTGGCCAATTTGCATCCTGAATGTCTATTAGAGAAGTCATTAGGATCCCATTATTATAAAAGAAAAACAACTTCAGTACAATGCAGCAGAGACCCACTGATAAGCTCTCAGTGTGAAATAATAACAGAAGGAAATGTGGCAGCTCCCTCTGAAGATGAAGTAAGATTCCTTGAACAGTCATACTGCATATGCAAAGCTGTGAGTTTGGTATGGCTTTTTTCCTTCTCCAGTGAAGTCCAGGGAAGTTGAGTATTATCACCACGGGTGGTTTGACAAGACATCACAAAACTGAACAGCAATTCATTTATCACATCTTCAGCAAAACTAGAAGTCATGGAAAACAACTTCTGCAGGAGTTCATAATTCAGGTAAGAAACATCTGCAGCCTAACTGCAGAGCTGATGCTCACAGCAGTTTGACTAACTCCTGTCATCTTGCAGAACTGAATGTCTGTACACTGATCAAATCTGTCTGCACAAACACTGTGGTGAAACTCAAGCATTTTAATTTAAACCATTAGAAGCCTTGGATTAACTAATTAAACCTGTAATATTTCCATAGTCCTCCATTAAAATATTGAGTTAGAACCAGTAAACATTTTAATGCAGTTATAGCAGCTATATTTCCATTGGAATTGTTCATATCTGGGTTGCGATGTTTCAGCAGACCGAGTTAACATAGGAGCTTAATGACAATGCAGTCTGGTGACGCATCTGGTCTGCTTAAAATTCATTTAAAAAATGTTGACATAACACAAGATTGCCCCTGGGTCCACTGAAATCAACAGCAATGCTCTTGAGATGGATATTGTCTTGTGCACTAAAGCATTTTGTGAACAATCCAGAGATTCTTCTGAGAACCACTTACAGGTTCTGCTTCTGTAATATGACGCACAGCTTAACTAAAGGCAAAAGAAAAATTCCTGTTCTTCATGTGTTGCTCCACACAGCTACTGTTAAGGTATGTCCTGGATCCATCATGGAAGAACTTGATCCCATTAGAGCTAGTTTTCACTTTTCTTCCTCTGCCACCCCTTTCTGCCTTTTTGAAAAACAAACTCTCTATGCTCGAGTCTCTCTCTACTTAAGGTATCCTACTGCAAAGGGGACAACAACTTCTCTTCTTGCTTTGAGGACCTTATTCCAAGAACTGGAATATTCTTGTGCAGTCCTTCACCATCCTACAGCATGTTGTGACCTTGACACGATAGACCAACAACACTTTAAAGCCAAATGACTTCAGTTGCACTGACCAACAGGCAGGCTCTGCAGGATATTCATATCTAATCAGGTTTACTGACTTTTATGTCTTCATTCCTTTCCTATGCACCTCTACCATCTTCCAGTGACACCAACAGAAGACTTGGGTGATGGAGAGAATCAATTCTTCCCAATTTTTCCAGGAGCATCACTGGAAATAATTACATCAATCTGAAGAAGCCAATTAACATTAATATAGTTTAACCTAGAAAATATTCTTCTAGTTTAACCCAGTCAATATTGCTTCTACTTCCCCTCTGTTCCACTGCACTATCAAAGGGTGATTGCTTTTCCTGATATTAATCATAGTTTTCCTTTTGCCAAACCCTCATTCTTTGACTAATCTTTGAACAAATACACTCTCCTCTTCAATGTTACTAGACTCTGGAGTGATCCTAAGAGAAACTTCACACTGTGTCTATTGTATATATATTCTGAAATTCACCTTTTTGAAGAACAAAGCCCATAGTACCTAAGGTCTGGATACTGCCATTGCTGAGGGCAGGGTTGGATACACAGAGTTCAAGACAAGCCTAATTGTTATCTCTCTATTTGATCTTATTCCAGATTCCACTTAATGCAACAGGACCTTCCACTGGCCTCAAATATAGCAGAATTGGGCTAGCTCCACCTATTATTTGAAATACAGAGATAGGGAACACAAAGCAGTGAATATAAGAGCTACACTCACTGCACTGATAACAGAGAGAGTAATTCGTGTGGAACAACAAATGCTCAGATAACCATAAAAAATAACTTGTGTCCAGATGTAGCATCACCAGGAAAGATAAAGAACATCAGTAAAAGCCTGAAAGGGCTTCATTGTGAACATTACTAAGAAAAGGCTCTGTGTTTTCAGATTAATGTATACAGCAGATATGTAGACTGAAAATATAAGTGAAGCTTGAATTATTGTTCCAGGGCTATGATTTATTTCTTCCAAACAGCTCCTAGAAATGATATTACTGTATAAATACTATAGATGCTTAAAACATAATCCAACAAGGTACACAAGGATGAGTTCAGTTTCACATAAGTTTCCAAGGAGATGCTTCAGGTGTATCACCAACTTAAATAGCTTGCTGCATTGGTGTTTGTCCAGAAATTCTCCAAAATTATTCAGAAGAAAAATAGGTGTCTAAATAGAAAGGGCAGCATACAATTTCTGACTGTATGCTAACAGAAAATCAAATCACTGAATTCTAGGTTAGATCTGTTTTCCATCCTATACCACACAAAGTAACTTGTGCCTTCACACAATGCATCCATGGCATTGTGTGCTGCAGTGGATTATTCCAGCCACGATGCAGGACAGAAGTAGATTTTGTGCTTTAAAGATTACCTGCCCAGCAAATCCCAAGGTGTGTGCATGACTGTACAGGTAGCAAGGACTGTTAAACAGAGAACCTCCTGTATGTCAAGGTCACTCAAGGATAGTCTTTACCATGAATCCCATGAGTCACCACATTCAGCTATCTTCTAGGTTTCCCAGATAACTTTGGACATGAGTCCTGAGCTGCCCGAGCAGTCACCACTTCATCTCAACAACGAGGATGGAAAGGTTTTAACAGCAAATCATGTCACAGCTGTCTGTTTCACTGAGAGGATTGGCTGGAATGATCAAACCCAGTCCCAATTCATAGACATCTCTCAAGTGCCAAAAATCACAAAACGTGTCCCATCTAGTGCACTTTCGGCTGGCACTACACATCCTGATCAGAACACACACAGAAATGCATGGCACGGTGAATGCTGACAGTGCAGTACTGCCAAATATGACATCTATCAGTACCATAGGCCTAGCAAGTTACAAAGAGAGCAGTATTTATTTGGCAATCCTCATACTCAATACCAGATACTGGTTAGTAGGGTTAACAGGGCCAGGAATAGGTTAGGAAAAATCTTTCAATACAGAAATGCTTCACTGACAGCACAGAGGAACAAGGAGCATCACAGATGTTCCACGCTTTTCTATAAAGCACCTTGCAGACTGTGCTGCAGTTGCTGTAGCCTTATGTTCTGCTCAGGTTAGAGATTCCAGTTCTGCATCATTTACTTCCCAGTTCACTCTTCCCTCTGTGAAGAGACCTTATCTTGTTCAGAAGACCTGTTTGCATCTGAACCCCAGCGTATGCATCATTCTGCAGGATTGAGGGACACTCAAAATATACAGTGCTACTGGCAACCCATTTTTCTAAAACTGATTCTGGTGCAAAGCTACAGAAAAACAGAACACATTTAAAAAACGATTTCAGGGTCTTGCATCTGTCACAGTGCATAACAAAAAGCCGTGCTGGGAATCCATGGAGGTTTAGAGACATATGGCTTGGCAGCCCCAGTGCAAATTCCTGTTACCACATTAAACTAATTGGCTCTAAAGAAGGAAAAATAATTAGGGGAAAGAATTCACATGGTAGAAAAACATAGCATTAATGAGCAGAGCTATTTATTGCTAATACTCCTGACTGTCTATTTTTTGATACAGAGTGCTCTACTGCAAAGTGTTTGGAACTGCTCAACAAAAATTTAAGAATGAAAAACACTACTCTCAAACTTCTATCAGATTATTTAGACGAAAAATCGGGAAGATGTCAGCAAAAGAAATCAGGACAGGATACGTGGCAGCAGGAAGAGTTCAGGTCACGTTGTTCTGTCCTCAATCTCAGAAAGAAGTCTACTGACATTACCCAAGTATTTCTAGCCCCACTGAGCTCAGCCCTCTCAAGTGATGAGGGCCAAGAACAATTTTAGTGAAGTCAACAGAAATGTATAGGAATGAGTTCTGAGCAGAATGAGCTTATGTTCAAAAGAGGAGACTTGGGAGGGAAGTATTACAGAAAACATGGCACAACAAAACAAACCCATAAAAAAGCAATACATTCACAGTCATAGTCCAGTCTCTGTGCTGCACTAATGATGAAAGGAATGCAAACACTCCAGATACATATCCTTTTAATTCTTGATTTCTCTGAACATTTCTCAGACACTTCTCACACAAGAATCCTACAGTACTCACCCATTAAAGAACAATGATCTGCCTTTTAATTTGATGGCTGGATCCTGGCATTGAGGCCCGCATATAAAACACTACAGCTAATAGTATTCCCTTCCTCCACTCAGCATGGTGCAGGCTGATGGCACTAAGATCACTGTTGATTTAATGCACTGAAGGTCTCCCAGAAAACTCCCATCTCCCACACTGGGCTTGTTGCTCTTGGACTAATGGGCCTTAAATACACCTGACCCATTTCTTAATACACAGAAGGAACTCTGTAAGTGCTTTGAAGCTTCTTGTTTGGATGTGAGAAAGGGAGGAAAAGGGTAAAAGAGCTGAGGAGTCACTGGAGCCATGGAGAAGCATATCAGGACACAATCACCTGACATGGCCACAGACTACCGTTAGTGCTATTTGGCCATAACAATCAGGCAAAAAAAAAGAGATTGATAAAATGCAACATGAGACTAAAAAAAATCTGGGAAAGACGACAAGCTATTACTACCCTGTGCTCCCAAGCGAGGTTAACATTTGTAGAATTTGTAGAAAGAGTATGTGTGTGTCTGGCAGGGGTCTACTTGAGTAGAAGAGTTAGCCAAGAGTCTCCTGTCCTCTTTTTTCCCCAGTATAGATTATCAAGTAAGATAGGAAAGAGTACATTAGATGCAACTGAAACACAATGTAGTACATAGGGAAGTACCTTTGTTAATTGTAGTAATTATTAACACAATGGGCAAAGACTGAATTTGGCATTTTCTTTATGTAAGTGAGTAAGATTTTTTGAAGTAAACTGATGTCCCACTCCAGATTTGCAAAAAAATAAAATAAAAAAAAATCAACTTTCACTTATGTGTCATCTACGGTGAAAACAGCAAATCAAAATTAATTTCGCAATAAAAAGACCCCTGAAGAAAGTCACTGCCAAACTGAGCTGCTGCAGGAAAAGGAAGCAAATGTTGCTTTCTCACTTAAAAGTATTGGACATGAAAACAATGGCAAATAAAGGAATGAATAAAAAGAAGTGATGTTCTTTCCCAAACTCCCCAGAAGAGGCGAGGAGCAGACATGGCATCTCCCAAGAGACTTAGCTGGCTAGTTACTACTTTAAAGTGGTTTAAAAAAAACAGTACTGTTTCCTTTGACAATTTTATTTTTGAGCATCTACATTTGCTTTGCTTCTCTTGCCCCTCTTCCATTTGCAACTGGCTGCTAGTTATCTGCGGGCAGATTCTGCCTGAGGCTTGCTGAACTGCAAGAAAGAACAGGCAGTGCCCTGCTCTCAAAGGCACAGCACATTTCCTGTGTATTTACAGCCAGGACTTGAACAACGTGAACCAGGATCAGAAATGTGACCCAGGAAAGCGTTGCTGAGGCAAAGTTGCAGCACTCACAAGAGCAATAACGGGAGCAAGAGCTGCCACTGCAAACACACCAGCTGCTGGGAAGATCACAGGTATGACTGTGGTCTGAAGGCAGTTACTATACCTTGGGTTTTAATGTTTCCAGAGAAGAAAAAGCTGTCAATCAGTGGTGCTGATTTAAGCTTAATCATCCTTCTTCCCATCTGAGTCAAGAACATAAAATCAGAAAAACAAAACAGGCATACAGCCAAAGGAGCAGCAAAGTTCAATTCACCATGAGAAATCAGCCACTGAGACATCATTCTGTCAGTTCTAAGAGCAATTAAACCTTACCCTGGTAGAGGCTACCTTCATTTGCAAGGCAAACTCTTTTCCTATAGCCCGTGGAGGTGCTTTATAAGCAGTATGTAAAGAAGCTTTTAAAATCTCCTTAAACTGTTAACATACATTTTAAAAGACCGCCAAGGCAATGAGAGGACCACAAAAATGCCATTGGATTGGAATATTATCAGAAGCTCTGCAGATACCGAATTCACAAGCCCTGTCTATTGATTCAATTGGCTTTGCAATGTGCAGTCAAAAGTATTACGCCTGCATCTCCAGCTGAAATAGAATGCAAACACAGGGCTGACATTTCCTTTCTTCCGTTAACTGGGTGCAGGGAGGTGTAAAAATTATCAGTTGTTTCTGGAACATAAGGGCATGAGCAAGCAAAAATTGAAAACACCAAATAAAACCCAACCATCTTCGGGATACAAGTGGCTCAGAAATCAAGAGGTGAACCCTTTCAGAACAGGAACACTGGTCAAGCACATGACTTTCTGTTAACATTTTTCTCTAAATGCTTTTGACCCTGGACATTGTAAAAAGGTTCCTCAGATAATCTCTTTTGGCAGTGAAATTAGTTTTTATAAGACAACGTAAGTGTAGTACTAAATGTACAGATGTGGAAAGCAATGTTGGTCCAACAAAAATCAGGTCCGCAGTGCAGGTTTTCAGCATCTATCCAGAGCACCTACACAGCAGTTATAATCCTGCTTATACCTGAGTGGAAACACATTGGAGCAGTTGTACTAAACTGCTTGCATTACCAGCACTGCTACCTCTCAGCTCATTTGACATAAGTTTGCTGCTCTGCAAATTCTGCTGGAACTGCAGGAGAGATGTGTGCTACACGATGGTGTACTTACACTCGCCACTGAGGTCTCTATGACTGGCACAGACACAAGTTCCAGATCTCCAGATCTCACAAGCAGCTTAGTTTAGATCTGTACACATCATTCTGAGGCACGTAACTTGAGTCTGGAAAGACTGCTCAATTTTTTCCATAAGAGGTTAGTTTTGTCCATGTGAATTCTCCTCCTGTTCAAATACAGTTGTGAAAAATCAACTGGAATGCATCCCACCAAGCCACCCACAGAGTTGTGATAGCCCTTTACTGACTGACTAGCATCTTTAACACCTGTTCAGCTTAATGCATGCACGTACCCACAGACAGCAAATGCAAACTGCCTGCCTCTGCCTGATCCGGCTTCTCCTCTAGCTTCCACTGTTCTCTTAGTGAGACTAGAGGCTTTCTTTCCTTCGTCTCTCCTTCCTCCGTGGAAAAGAAAACCATTTAAGCCTTGTTTTACACTGAAACTATGTGAACTTCTACATAGAATCTCCTCCCCCAATAAAATATTAATGGTCTTCCAGCACTTTAACTTAAGTGTGAGTCTTTGAAATTTATTCCTCTAAATCCTGCATTCTCTAGCCATTCAGAAGTAAGGATTCTGCTACAGCTGTGCACTGTAAAAAGATGACTGTTTTCTGACTGCTACTCCACTGCATCCCTGGGGCTTTAGCTTACAAAACGTAGAGGCAAAAGGTGAAGCAGGGATCCAAGCAGGACCTTCCTAGTTAACAGCACTGCTACTGAAGAGAAGAAAGCATTCAAAATGTAGCCCTAGCCTCACTGAAGCATAGAGTTTTGGTTATGCTGGCAACGTGAGGATAGACAGCTGTCCCCAGGTCTCAGTGTATATGTATATTAACTCAGATTTATTGCTGCACATCAAAGGCAACTGATTCTATTCTAATGGTGACTCATGAATTGCACAGCTATGTAAGACAAATATATTTTACAAATATAGAATTTTTTCCACTAGTAACACTGATTTTGTACTACTGGCACAGAAACCTACACACATAGTCGATGTCTGGAAGCATCTTTGTGAGGAAGGATTTATTCTTCAGTTCCAAGGCTGGTGGTGGTAGGAGATAACTTAGGGATCCACACACACATTTTACAATTGCACTTGTAATCCTTGTGAACATTCTTCTGCTTCTATATGAGGATGCACACTGACAGTCACTCTGGGATTGGCACATAGCATTACATGAAAAAAGACCAATTCAGAACCAGCTCTGTTCTTAAGGCTACGGGAAATCCCACAAGCACCACTGCCTTCTGAGCTACAGCTTAGGGATCAAGCATAATTTTTTTCACAGACTCAGCAGAAGGAAAGCACTACAACTGCCCTGCTGACATAGAAGCTGATGGTGACAAAACTTGAAGTGCAAAAAGAAAAACTAATGCTGAGGGAACATTTCAATTGATAGTCAAATATGAGAAAAAATATTTTATCTTCCTCACGGAAGCGAGAAAAAGGAAAGTTCAATCAAACCTAGTGAGTGTTTCTGTGAGGAAAACAGAGGCACAGTGAAAGTCCCAGAAGCTGTTTCCCTTGCACAAAAAGCTTACTTGGTGTTTCCTAACACAGACAGACCTCTCTTTGGGTGTGAGCAATCCTCTCTGCTTTTGTTTTTGTCCTCTTTGGCCTTCATGCTGATGTTAACAAAAGGACAAGATCACCACATATTTGCCACAGGAAAGTGTTTTATGTGAACGGTGTAGTACACCTCACATATTTTCAGGCAACACTGAGCCCTCAAATAGCTTAATTCATCTAAATTATGGCACACACATTCCTTCCCAAACAAACCAAACTTATCAATTCAAGCAGTTAAACAACAGTTCCTGAAGAAATTTGTACCTTGACAGAGAACTGGAATGCATTAGGAAAAGTCACAACTTTAGGGTATTTTGAATACCTGAAGTGGTAGGAACAAATTTGTGGAAGTCAAAGTAACATGAAAGATGATAATTCACCTCAAAAATTTCAGGAACTACAAACATGGAAACATGCATTTTTGTAAGATCCTGCCAGGAGTGCAAAAATAATTTGAGGTTTTACTCTAATACAAGGAATCAGATTTCTGTGAAACAGTCCTATAGTTTTTCCTGCGTGATTTTTCAGTCTCTAGCCATACCCAAATTCACTAGCAACACAACTTTTTCCTTCTTCGTTCAGGCTAATTTTGGTTGTGCTCTCTCAGTGCCAGGGGCACCAGTCATGACACATCTGCCCTGTTCACCACCACGGGCAGGCTGGCATTTTAATCCACAGTGTCTCCCAGCATGGCCCCGAGTCCACCTCAGATAGATGTGTGCAGGGAGCGTGTAGTTGCTGGTGGGGTTGGACTGGAGCACAGCCTTCAGCCCACACTTGCTGAGCAGTCAGGATGTACCCTGCTGACAGCCCTGAGCCAGCCTACCCCGTCATCATGTCTTCATATAATTTACAGCAGCTCTGCTATACTCTGCTGTAGGGCTGTCAATCAAAATGACAATTGGTCTGTGTTAAGGAGCAAGCAGTCAAATACAATTTTAGGTAACTCAGAGGAGGTGAGCTTCTGATAATCCTGTTAAGTGACACAGCACAGGAGCCCAACCAGTCAGCCAGTCAGTGAGAATTAATGGCCAGTGGAAAGGTTGCCTGTGATAGATGGAGCCTTCACGCTAAGAAAATTGGAAATACAACTGAGAGTCAATGGAGTGAACCACGGCAGCCTGCAGCTCTGCTAACAGCCAAGTGAAAAATATCTGCAGAACACATTGTAAAGCTCACTGCAAACAACCTGACCCCTAGATCACAGGCAAGACAGATTGCTCAGCACGAGAAGAAAGGTTTTAACACATCTTTCAGCGTCCATCAGCCTCTGATGGAGCTGGGAACTCAGTGAAATGGAGTAGGGGGGAAAAAGATCAAAAGCCCCAACCCTTTTTCTAAGGGTGGGTGAGCTTTGTAGAAGGCCATGGAGCAGGGTTCTTCACCATAACTCTGTGTCTGTTCACCTCATATGTCAGCTAACACAAAGTGATAGCAACTTCCCTTAGCAGAGCACATCAGAGATAAATGCATGTTTTTTTCCTTTCTTGTGGTAGTAAATCAATGTTCAATCATCTAGACTTGAGATGTGGCCTCAATCCAACCTAAGCACTCAAGACAGCTTGATTGCAACTCTTCGCTCCTCCACAGCACATATTTTAAGTTGGGGAAAAAAATAATCTAATGATATTTGCTTAGTGCATTTTCCCTCTGTAAGGGGTTTTCCTTCAGAAGAGTAAAAGTCTCCCAGTAGGTCAGGAGGTGGAGGAAGATACTTCACCTTCCAACAGGGGTAAGGGAGCAACCATAAGTAGATGTACGAATCCTAAAGAAGCACTTGAGAGCCCAGACTTGGTTGTCTGCAACAACGACTAAGGTCTATTGGTCCTCTAGGGTCATAAGTAGGAAGACCGCAGTCATCTAAAAGCTTTTACTGGTGCACAAAGATAAGCAAGAAAGCAACTGGCCTCATTCTGGATCCTTAAACTTACTTCCTCTCTCACAGTTCTCAGTGTATTAAAGGACCTCACATGGCACCATGAGTCCAGGGAAGCACTCATTTTCTCACAGATTGCTTAGGTCCTATAATTAAGAAAAGCAGACAAAGATGGCTTTTGATGCCCTGAAGCCCTGTACATTATATCATCTGCACCATCCAGCAAGTTACGCACAAACTGCTCACTTACATCAGAACACATCTGGGAAAGATTTATCATAGACAGTCCGGGATGAAAGGAAAGGTTTTCACACAAGAACAAGCCAGTCAGTAATAAATTTGCTCCTTTTTCTACACCTTGAGTTATTTTAAACAAAAGACCAAAATATTTCAGCTGAGGAGTCTGACTTCTGAAGGACTGAATCAAATAACCTTTCGGAAGAAGTGACTTCTGGCTAGCACAATGTTTAATTCATTCTGTCAGTGCATGCTTAAATGCTTTGTATGGGAAACTGATTTAGTCCAAAACTGGTGCTCTCTGCTCTATAAACTAAATCCACTGATGCATAATTGATCCCTTGACTGTATGACACACCTGCGTCATCAGATTATCTTCTTGTTGACTTGCTATATTTACTTGATCATTTTTTAAATTGTTTTTCTTTTTTCCCCCCACAATTAGATAGGGAATGAAAAATTGAGTGGCCAAAAACTAGGAGGCACTGAGCACCTCTGCACTCCTGCTGAAGTTGATAACAGTTGTATTCATCAAAAGTGCTGCTTGACATGCATCTTTTCCTACGTCATCATTTTTCTCAATATGTCCTAAAAAAGATTTGCTGGAAGAAAAAAAATTGGCATGCATGTTGAAATAGAAATTGCTTCTGGTTTTGGAAGGTCAACAACCAGGCTCACCTCACATCATCTTGTAATCCTGTTTATCAGGATACTTACTGGCCTGCTCTCAGAGAAGCAATCTAGCAGGACCTGGAGCTTTTTAAGCAAGTCCATCCAGCATTCTGATCAGTCAATAGATTGTACACCACCCGGAGTACTCTCCATGTTGCACACTATAGATATTTAAGCTGCACATCGAGATCTCATCTTTAATTGATCAATAAATGCCTCACAGGGAGGTTGATTTCCTTTTTTCTTCTGTATTAACAGCATACAATTTTATTTTTTTTTATCATTGAAAGAGAAACGAAATCTTTGCACTGGAATAAAAAGTAATGAAAGACAAAGTTCAGTTAGTAGGAAAAATTTAACATATAATAATCTACAGCTAAACTTCTGGAAGAGCTATGCCTATATCAAGCTCTACATTTCACATACCAAAGTTTGTCACAGTAAATTTTTGGGAAGTCTCCCCTATCAAGTTTTAAATCATAAATGAATAATCCACGCTTTGGTATTTTGCTGTTGCTAATAACAATGATGTCAGTAGAGCATGTAAAGCATCTCATGATTCCCATTCAGTAACAAAATGGGGACAGGTTGTTACAAGTTTTACTTTATTTGAAGTTCCCCCTGGGTCTTCCTACTGTAGTTACATAGATTGCTTTTGACATGTGGGTTGCAGAAGCCAGTCACGGTGCAGCAAATAAGCTAAAAGCAGCAGTTATCATCCCTCTAGCTGTAGAGGTCACTGCACAACAAGGATTCTACTCAACATTCAATTAAGAGCTTCTGTCTTAGTCACAGCTGAATGGACTCTATGGTATTTGTAATATGGGTCCCCCAGCCTTAAGTTTTTCAAGTTCTCCCTATATGTATAATTAGTATCATCTACCACAACCATCTTGGTGCACACTATTCATCAAATAAATCATATTGAAACAATTCAAATTAATGATTTTTAAAAAAGCATGCATAAAGTGATCTCTGTGGAATAACTAGGAGTCTGCACATGCTGAAGCTGCACCCTTGGATCTGGTTTCCAATCATAAAGGAGCTAAGTTACGTGCTAACATGTTTTTAAAGCTTGGCTGAACTTCACTGGAAAAAACCTCTCACCAAGTTCTTAAGAGTCCATGGAAGGTTCTTAGAGCCATGTGAATTTAATCCATCCTTCCCTAACTCTACCTTACAGAACTACCAAGAAATGAACACTTCTCAGTCACAGGTGAAATCAGATTAGAGCTTTCCTAAGAAGGTTGAAATACAAGCAACTTCATTCCTCATTCAAAAATACTCAGAAATGAGATACTCTGCCTTAGTGATTAGGTACACACAGAAAAACAAATACCCACATAGGTATCTGAAGGATTTGAGAGGATACAGAGGGAGGAGAGAGAAACGAAAGCTTACAACTTTCTCAAATAGCTTTCTGCTTTATCTTCTCTGATTAAGGCAGACAGTCCTGATGCATTATTTACAGTGTTGCTGGGAATGCCCCAGAGCAAAGATGAAGAAGGTTGTACAGAGATTAATGCACGAGAGCTGCCACTGCCATGACTGTCTTTTGGAGATGGAGTGAGATACCAGGCAGCAGTGTTAACTGTGGCTTCCATGGCACCATAGCAAATGCAAACTGAGGCCATAATCAGGCTTCAAGGTGACAACAGAATTGTTCTTCCTGAAAAGGACTTGAGACTTGTGAGGGAAGCTATGTATTTCAAAGGCACCAAGAAACAAGCACCCAGCTTCCTCCATTAATGACTAACTTTCCATATTATGCCTTATCTTATGATCTTGCACATAGGTCATTGTTAATTATCCTTTCTTCCACAAAATAATCTCTCTTAGCACCTACTGCTATTTCTGCTTTCTCTCTGGCACAGTATCAATAAATCTCCTAGTGCATTTGATATTCAAAGTAACAAGAACAGCAGCAGCTTCTATCAGTTGGGCCCTGCTTGGGATTTTGTGCCTGAGAAATTGATGAGAGTAAACAGAGGCAGCACCACAAGAAGTCTGAAAGTAAAACAAAGAATGTTCTAAGGATAAGACTAAAGAAGCAGTTGCACATTTTACACATACAGGTTTAGCACAGTGCTATCTGATCCTTGGGCATCTAAATGCTGCTGCATTACCATCGCTGCAATGAAGAACAATCCATGTCCCCAACTGCTCCCAGCCACAGACTATCAAAAGAAAGACTCCTTCCTGCCTCTGTGCTCTCCTTACGTTCCTTATTTTCATGTGTCTGTTTTAAGACATTGTGCATTTGTAAATATAACAGTATAAAATAGTTCATTAAGATACTGCAACAAATGAATGATGGAGCAGTAACTCATGGTTAATGCTTTTAGAAAAGCTCCTATGAACAACAACAATATAATTCACACACTGTCAAGCCGTTGCTGTGTGACTATATATTGAAAGTCACAGTTAACTATGGACAGATATCACTGTTGGTACTCATCTCGGATGCATTTACTACTCCATTACTAGCCATCTTTCATCCACTCCACACCACCTGCTGGTGACACTGTTGCTCACCTTCTTACTTGGGCTGAACTGCCACTGCCAGGGATCTTGTGTGATTGTAGCAGGGACAAGGAACAGGGAAGTTAATTGAGTTTAACATGCAAAGCGAGCCATGAATACTAATCATTGTAGGGCTAACAAAAAAATTCAGTTTCACAGCATTCACACAAATCATGAGAATCTAATTCAAGGTGAGGTGTTATAAATAAGCAAAGGATCATCAGTCAGATGCAAAAACTATTCCTATATTTGTTGCAAAAAAAAAAAAGTACACAAGAAAACATGCAACGACATTATGTGATAGTGCAGAGCTAAGACAGTAAACCAACTTCTACTGTACTGATCTGCTTGGGGAACAGAATGATTCTGAATAATCACTCTGCATAACTAAAAAGGGGGAAAGGTGCCCACCAAAGCAGGCAGAAATCAGATGTCCAGCATCACCCTTCATGAGCCACACTCTAGCCATTGCTAAACTCTCTAAAGTTTCTTAAAGTTTATTAACAAAGCTAATCATACAGTGAATGGCATCTGTGAATGTCTTAATAGATGCACATTCTATTTATAAATAGAAAAATAACTAGAAAACTGAAGTGGGCAACCAACACATTTCTGTATATACTTAATTCAGCTCTTAGGCAAAACTGACACAGTATTTGACTTAAAAGATAAACTTAATTTTTTCCACAGCTCTTCCTAATGAGAAAACATCATAGAAACAGTAGCACCCAAAAGCTACTTGTGCGTTGTACAACCCTCCCTATTTTATATTTGGTAAACCTAGAGAGGCTACCACCACATTTCCAATTTCACCAGTAAGGCACAAACTGAGATTTGTGCAAACAGCAGCAGGATTTGTTAATACATATATATTTGTAAATTTAAAAGGAACATATATATATATATATATTTAAAGAAGCCCACAAAAATTGACATGAGAAACATTATATGCTACCTCTATTGCTACTTCTGCATGCTGATTAGCAGCCAAGAGCTATAAGCACAGAAATGCTCTCTGAAACATGCATAGCATAATTTACACACACTTACTACAAAACCTAATCAAGACTGCAACTCTTGAGACTAAATTGAAGGCAAGTCATAAGTTTACCCAGTGAGAGAAGACTCAACATTCTGCACAGGAGCTGGGCAAGCACTAGCACAAGGAAAAGCACACAGTACAGCATGGGTTCTCACATCCACAGAACTAACACAAGTCTATATACAGAAAAGTATTGCACTCTGTAATTTATCTGCTCCTGTGACATGAAGTTGCTGCCTGATAAGGACAGACCACATTTCAACATAGAATAGCACACATTCTGTTTGCTTCTCCTTCCACTGTTCATTAGTAAGTCCTTTTCCTCTCTGACAGCCCCAGACTAAATCCAGTACAGCAACACTCATCTTCCCATCACAGCTAATAATTACACTTGTCTTTCTTTTTAAGCCATCTCTCTAGGATTGGATTGAGTAACAATAACCCTGAAGACCTCGGGAAGGACACAAAACCAAAGGATGAAACCCCACACAGCTACTGACTGACATAAGAGTCAGACTAGGAGAACTCCTCACTTGCAAGCTCAGAGTCGCAGCCCCTGAAGAGCACAGAGGGGTTATTTGATAACAACATTATGATGACAGGGCCAAGAGAAGCACTCGGTGCTTTTGGCTGGGAACCTTGTTTGAAGATAAGTCACACCAGCAATACTAATGTAGTGTGAGGATGAGCAGCAGTGCAAAGCAAATTAAAACTTCTGATTGCATTGAAAATTCAGCTCCAATTAAAAAATCATTGGCACTGGTGGGGAAGGATCTGCTTATCTTAAATGGTTTCTAAATTAGAAGGAGTCTCAGAAAGGCCCTTCATCCCAGCAGATTTAATGAAACTTTATTTTAATAGTAAAGATCATGATTGCATTGCACAAACGCTTCGAAGAGAATCTGACTTCCAGTCTGCCTGCACCTCAACCTGATGAGATTTCCTCATGGTCTGAAGGGAAATGAAAGCTGAAGGGCTGAGGTGTTGTGCCACCCCTCAAAAGAGAAGGAAAAAATCCTAAAACATTGCAGACCGGAGCAAGGTCTACAATTGGCATCCTGAGGTCCAGCCTGAGACTTGGTTCAAGAGACCTGAAAAGATATTGCTCACTGCATAATCCCCCTTCTGCTGGTCATACGTGTGTGGATTAAACTAAGGACCTTATAAGCCATTTCTGATTTCAAAGCAGTTTCTCAACATAAAACTAACTTCTTCCAAATATGCCTGAAAGTTTTGTATTTGCTCATGTTGAAAAGTATGACCATTCATATAATACACATCATTCCGTCCTATCAAAGCCCCTCCTCCCCCCCCTTTTTTTTTTCTTTCCCATTTAGGTCTATTTCCTCAGCTATTTGTGCACCTTTTCATTTAAAAAAGAAAAAAAAGAAAAAGAAAAAAAAAAAACACAACAAAACCTAAAAGCTAAAACCCTTTAGTTGTTAAAGGATAGCATTACCAGGACAAGGGAACCACTGAATTACCTGTGGTCATAAGCTCTCCATTCCCTGTCTCACCTAAGTCCCGTATCTCTACAGTATACACAAATTAACTGCAACTGAGTTGCATAGACTAAGGCACAAGTTAAACTGCAGGAAACTCTGTTAGGCAAATAACTGATTGTCAGACCAGTAATTCAAAAAGCTTTGATATTACTTTTCACTGTTCCTTATCACCCACATCTTCTCTGACATTGTGATTTCCTATTTCCACATCTGGGAAAATGTAAGAATTAATTGAGTCACTGTACTATAAATACTACAATAAGACAGCTTTTTCATGCCTATTGGCAACACTATGAGCAGTACAACGCTTGTTTTAACTCCTCCTATAGAGAAACTGATCTATAAAATAGAGCTCTAGATGCCAGGGTGAGCACTCACACAACAACTTCTGCAATAAATAATGCGAACTGAGCATTCTTGCACTGCAGTCAGATGAAAACTCTTAACACCTTTTTCATAGGCAGGTAGAAACTCTTCTTTACTCTCAGATAAAGAAAATCCAAGTCTGTACGTAAGAAATCTTTTCCTATTGAAGCTCTCTGACCTGCAGTATGAAACAGCAACAACCAGCAGTGGATTAATCTGTCACTCTTAATTTATCTTCCCTCCCAGCTGGCTGCTCAGCCCAAGGGGACTGCTGATCCCCACAGGGACCAGCACATGAGCCCACCCCCAAACCACTGCCTTCTTCAGCCTGACAAACAGCATTTAGCTTTGACTCACTCTCAAATTGCAGACATTACAGCCCCTCAGGCACTGATTTATGGCCCATTCAGCTCTCTGGCACAGGGAGGAACTGGTCAAAGGGTCGTAACTATTGCGTTAAATTGCAAGGGATGAAACATCAAATGCAAGCCAGTCCTGCGAGCTTGTGGACATGAAACAGACTGCAACGCGGCCATGAAAATAAACTGTGGCAAGTGACATGTCACAGCAATAATTTAATCCTGTCCTTATTTACACTGGCTACTAAACTAAGCCTAGCTGCCTTCAACACTGCGCATACAAGGGCAGAGCACAGGCCAGGTGAGGTCCCTGGGCATAAATACTACCAAGGTCTCCTCAGCTCACTATCTGCCTTCACTGCAAAAGGCACCAGCTATAAAGCAGCTTGAGAAACACATTAGTTCTGTACGTGGCTCAAAAGGCCTCCAGCAAAGCAGCAACTCTAGTCAGCATCAGTGCTGGGAAGGAAAAACAAATTTCCGCTTCATAAAGTAAAGCATTCAAAGGATAAAACAATTGAAATGAATCGGTATTTTCCTCTCTCCTTTCAAGTGCTTTTATGTGGGTTGACCAGAAGGCAGAGCAGGTCAAGAGCATTATGAAGCAGAGAATTAAGACACTCCACATTATTTCTGTGTATGATATTGACACCTACAAATATAATCATTAGCTAATGGTGAGTTAGTACTGCCAAGAATCCTTCCCTCTGTGTCCCTCGAATTATTTTCCCCAGAGATGTACTGAAAAAGGAGAAACCAAAAATTCCTATTACATAGCCACTGACTTTCATATTAAGTAATTGAAAAGGATAAAGCAGAGATAGTTAATGAGCTAACTTTATACCTTAGGAAATTATTCGCCCTCACATTGAGCAAGGACTTGATGCTCTTTAGCAATCCTTTCCAGTTCTGCTCAGGCCATAACCTCGCATTTTCTGCCATTGAGTTGCTCAGCACTGAGGCACAGTAGTTCATGCTGAGAAACTACAGAAGGGAGCTTCCTGTGCAGAGACGGAAAAGGATCACATTAACAAACAACTTCATTAAAAATAAGTGATTACAAAAAAAAAATAGATCAGCCTAGCTAGCTCTGTTTTTGAAAAGTTTTCAAATATCCTAGAAAAATTTAGAAACGTCCTTGGTAAAGCTGTACTCATAATGAATACATGTGCAGAAGAGTTAAATCCCTGCTTAAAAAAAAATATAGCTGCAGTTCATTAAAAATAAGTATGAACAGACTTGCAGTAGGCTTACACTCCTCAAATACAGCCTCCTGTGGGGAAGAATAAAGCAACAATGAAGGGTTTAGTGAAACTGAGTGTATTCTCAGCAAGTTTGCCCATGACACCAAGCTGAGTGGTAGAGTTCATACAATAGAAGGAAGGAACACTATGTAGAAGGATCTGGACACTCTCAAAAAGTGGACACAATAACCTAATGAGGTTTAACATGGCCAAGTGCAAGGTATTACACTTGGGTTGAGGCAACCATAGATTTGAGAACAGACTGAGAGAAGATCTAGTTGAGAGCAGCACTGGGGAGAAGGTCTTGGGGGTTCTGGAAGATGGAAAACTTAACATGAGCCAGCAGCGTGCTCCTGCAGCCTGAAAGGCCAACGGTATCCTGGGCTACACAGCAGGCAGAGGGAGGCAACTGCCCTCCATTCTGCCCTTGTGAGGCCCCATCTGGAGTACCTGTGTCCAGGTCTGGGGTCCCAATACAAGAGAGATGCGGAGCTGTTGGAGACAGAAGAAGGTCACAAGGATGATCACAGGGCTGGAGCACCTCTCCTATGAGTAAGGGTTGAGTGAGCTGGGCTTGTTTAGCTTGGAAAAGAGAAGGCTCCAGGGAGACCTTATCAAGGCCTTCCAGTATTTGAAGGGAACTTAGAAGCAGGAGAGGGACAGATTTTTTACATGATATGGTAGCTAAAGGACAAGGGAGAATGGCTTTAAGTCAGGAGACATTTAGGTAAGATGTTAGGAATAAATTATTTACTCAGAGGATGGTGAGGCACTGGAGCAGGCTCCCCAGAGAGCTTGTGGATACCCTATCTCCAGAGGCATTCAAGGCCAGGTTGAGTGGGATCCTGGGCAGCCTGACATGGTGATTGGCAACACTGGGCATGGGAGTCGGAGTGAGATGATCTTTAAGGTCCCCTGCAACCTAAGCCACTCTATGACTCTATAATTTATTGGCATGACTTATGAAATATTAAATAGACTTCATTCATGGCAAAGCATTAAGCACTACATATCAAAGTTGGGAATGTCTGGGAAAGAGGTATGATATCTTCAGGGACTTTTAGCATGAAAAGACGAGCTTGATGGATAGTAGCTGCCATGATGAATTGCACCTACAGTCAGCTGGGGGCCACAGAAGGCACCTTTCCTTCCAACTGGCTTTCTTTTAAATCTGTTTTCTACGGTAAAAACATTGAGTTTCCTTTAAAGAAGTTCATTCCCTAAAAATTTGTCTTTAAGTAGGTTGTACTGTCCCTGTGTACATACAGGAAATCTGCTAGTAAGCACAGGAGGTTCTCACCCGCTAGGCACAAGTGTAATCAAGTTATATATCCTGGACCTTAGCCTAAATCATTTTATTTAGGCACTGAAATCCAGAATAAAATTTAACAAAGCTATACCATCATTATCAGGATAGTACCAGTACAAATATCTGTGCCTGTATTCAAAATATACTGCAATCAAGGTGTCTCAAAGCTAGAGAGCCTTGCAGTCACAGAGGGACTTAAGTAAGAAACCTGCTCAATTGCTTTGGTAAAGTTAATTTGTAATAATCGACCCTAAATTTGACAGCAAGGAGTTTCAAAAGGACCTCAATGCTGAATGCTGGGGCATTCAGTTTGAACGTTCTTAAAACACAGTACTCACTCAAGGCTACAACAATGCTAACTGATCGATTAATTGCTAAGGAAATGCAACCTTTCTGCTCTACATCTGGAACTCCAGAATTTTGGGATTAAGGACAATTTCTACAAGACGCGCTGATTCAGGAAGAATAATCAACTACTGCCTAGAGGAAAAATGCATTTGATTGGGACTGAGCCAAATGAACTGCCTTGCCTGGGTACAGCAGCAGAGTGGGCAGCATTTGCTAAGCACTCCCTCTCACCACTGCACCCTCACAGCACAGTAACCAGTTGACTCCAGTTCCTTGACCACCTCTGTGCACTTTCATCTCACACTACACAGAATGATGGCTCTTACACATAAAGGCCACTTACTGGCTCTTCATCTGTGAACTACTGGAATCTGCACATTACAGAGAGGTTAGAGTAAGTCACTGGCACTTCTTCATCAATTTTGAATTTAAGAACCAAGCACAGTAAGATTTACATTGCATGGAGCATGCTCTCCATTACAGGAAAGTATCTGCTGCATATCACTACAAACAAAAAGTGATTTTTATCCATGAGTAGACTTTAACTGTTCAATGCTGATTGTTTTAAGTGGGCTGCATTGATTTATCTACTGCCCAGCACACATACCTAAATATATTAGTCAGACAAGCAAATTTCACTATTCCCATTACTTACCAGCTTGCCATCCAATAGCCTTTAAGACATAAGCATCCTGAAATCAGATGTGACTACTTAAATAATTCCATTATCAGAACAAGTAACAAGCACAAAAGCCATGGGAACATACTTCCAAGACCCCTGTGCTTTGACTCTGCCTTTGCCACACAGAAATAAACTTCCCAACACTACTGGCAGGGAACTCTGGTAAAGTGTGAAAATCTAGAGATGGCATCATACAATATTTGTTATCTTTATTCATGCCAGTTCTTTGTCATAGCAGTTCTTTACAAGGACACTCTGACAGTTCCACCAGCGACGCTGAGGCAGGATGGAGTGAAAAAGATTTTTTTTTTTTAGAAGAATGAGGTCAGCATAACACTCAGTGCATGTCCATTTTCTTAAAGGCTTCTTGGGATAACAGCAGATATAATTGCATGCCTTTCAGGAAAGTGGAACAGAAAGGCATACATATTTTAAATATTAATCCTTTTTTACTGCTACAAAGCATTAGAAATATCTCGCTACACACTAGAGAGCTGACTCCAGCACCGAATGTATAACCCACCATTATCTTTCCAGTGTCAGCAACATATTGATTTTTGTTCCTTTTATTTGTGCACCAAGGCTCCCACAGTCCATGCATGTGCAAAGCTATAAATAGCACACAGCACGCTGGCAAGCAGAGCTGTGACAAAGTGCTGTGCTGACTGCTGAGCACCACCCTGAAAGGATCAGCACTTTTTTTTGGATGCAACTTCAAATTCTTGTAATTGGAATAGATAGAAAAGATCAATGTGCCAAACACTCTGATTCCACTTGAGAGCAGAATAGTTAGTACACAAAAACTGGGGTAATGGAAAGAAAATGCCATCTAGAAATAGTCTCTTCCTCTCACTCATCTAATCCATAAGGATTTAGCCTACTACTTAAGATACACTGTTTACAAAAAAAACAGTCCAGCACTGTGCATTCTCCACAGCACTTGCTGCACAAATCCAGCATCCTAGAACACTCCTATATTAACTGCAGTGTTCTTGAGTGAGGTCACAGACAACGGCAAGGGAAACAAGTTAATACATTTCCAGAAATCCGGGCTCATCTCTTCATTGGCCTCAGTGATTCTACTTCAGGGATAATTTTATCCAAAGCTAAGCATGGTGATGACTTACAGCCTGTGCAGTTAGCAGTAGAAACAGAGAGGAGTTCAGCAGAAGTAAGCTGGAAGCACGTACAAGCCCAGAAAGGCCTCCCCGGCTCTGTCCAGCTAGAGCATGGGAAGCCCAGAAATTAATCCAGACAAAATCCTAGGGGATGGATGCCTTGGTTGTGTTTTCAGCTACACTTCATGTTTGAGCAACCCTTGCTAAGAAAGTCAAACACAGTCAAATAGGACTCGCCCAGACACAGCACCTTACTATGTATACAACACTATTACATGCTTTTCTATGCTCCCTGAGAATTACCTTACTAGCTGCTAAACATGCCAAAATATTTATCCTAACATACACATCCGTCAGTCTCCCCAGGCAAATGCGGAATGAGATGACAAATCCAGCAAGACAGGTTTCAAAACTTCATGTATAGTTACCTATATAAACTAAATGAGATTTCTTAGGCAGGTTTGCGTCCAAAGGAGCCTAGGATTTAAGACTAAATGCTGCTGCAGACTTCAAAAAAGATCAGAGCAGGAACACAGTGCCTACCCCCAGCTATGCAAGCCTTGCAAGCACAGCTCAAAGGAGCAGAGTCTGGAGCTTCCTAAACCTGAAACCAATAAGCACCTAGGTATTATTTAGAGATCATGACATTGAGTGTGTGTTCTACTGCTGTTCTCAGAGTCCCAAGAAGAGAAGTAATCATCTTCTCCTGAAACATTATAAGGAGTGCTGACAAAAAGCATTTTCCACTCATTTTGTTGCTTCCCCCGCCCCCCCTCGTAGAGCAGCGGGGGGCTTTAAGGGAATACCAACAGTGCAGCACACAATTTCTCTTTGTGATCCTCCTGATCACAGCAGGAATATACTAACTGTACACAAAACAGAGAACTTGCTTGTGTGCTCTCTCTGTGAGGAGGGAAACAGAAGAATGATGTGACTTTAATTGCAGTCAGGGGCAGTGCACTCCAGACTCAGTCAGTCACCAACTTGCTGGGTGATCAGGCAAGGCATTTTGCTTGTACATCACCAGGAAAACGATGAGCTCACAATGCTCACAAATCCTTTATCAGGTTATGCTCGTAATAAACTGACAGAGGTCAGAAAAAGAAGACAAGGTGTGTTTAACATCTCCTTAACCTTTTATCTTAGATCTGGATCTGCAATCATATTAAAAGCTTTGACCTTTTACTGAGAAATGGACATCAACCATTATCCAATAACCACCATCTCCACAACTCACTTCTGAGCAGATAAGAATCAATTCAGTTACCTCATCCTGCCTTTCTGTTTGAGATTGGAAGGCAACCTGTGGGCTACAGTGTTAGCTGCCTCTGCAGCATAGCAGGATTCCTCCACTGCCCAACTGTGGGACTACGACAGCTAGAGACCTCTACTGATATGTGCTTACTAAAGTGCATTTATCTGATCCCTGTAAACAAAGAGCAGAACCTATCCTGGCTGCCTATCTTCCTGTTATTTAGATGAACTTTTCCCAAGGAAACAAGTCTGCCTGTGTACTGGGGCCCCCAGTAACTTTTGAAACTCAGAACTTACTGAAGCCACTCTCACTGTCATGAGTAGGCATCTGCAGACAGACAGACAGCAGGGTAGAAGAAGCCCATCAAGTAACTTATACTAGAAACAGTTTTGTTAACTAGATCCCCTTTCCATCCAACTGTGAAGCAATTATCCTTGAATGACCCAGGCTACTAAAAAGGATGCAACCACAACAGTTACAGGTTTTTTTGGAGTTTGTTGAGGATTTTTTGGAAGTAGCAACTCCTCATAGCACCACACCACTTAAAATTGGATGTAGTTGGGCATTAACCCCAAATACAATGGCTTACTCTATACAAAGGAAGCACGCACTGTGCGCCTTGGATAGTGACAAGTCATCCTGTCTCATATGATCGCAAGCAGAGTGGTTTTTATACGTAAGAGAACTCTAGCAGTTTTCAGCTCCCTTGAAGCACAGCCAGGTAAGATACATAAAAATAATTATCTCATTCTTCCCATACAGATACACACACACACACCCAAATCATTCTGGCATTTAGCTTGGGACTAACAGCTCTTACCTATAGAAATGTCTCTTATGTCTTAGCCAACAGTTTTGTGAAATGTGTCCTTAGATACCTGCCTGACCCACAGGCATCACAGTGACAAACAGCATGCCCTCCAAAACCTCTGTGTGTCTCATTTAAATCCCCATCTTGCAAACTGCACCTAACAGTTGAGTACCTACAAGCAAGAGGAACTTCTAGCATAGAGCAGGCTATAAGGATGGTACCAAAGTCCCTTTGCACCTTAATTTCCACAGATTGTTTTAAGTTACTCAAAATAATGAGATGTTCTCTTTATTTTAGTAAGAACATGGGGAAACAATATTGCAGAAACACTGGCTCCACGCAGAGGCAGCCCTTCAAATGTACTTGAAAGCACTGCATTGTCTCCAGCAGTTACCAAACATTAATTTAGATCAGCAGCATGTCAGAATATTTCTATTGGTATTGCACTTGCTAGGTAGTACACAGCTATCTTCTGTGATAAATGAAACACAGAGAGAAGTTGCAGGCATGACCTTTCCAAACAGAAGTCTTTCTCCTCAGTACCACCTGCTTAGAGGGTCTCTTATTGCAGTTGTTTGAAAACAGCCCTCATTTAAATCACTAGAAAAAAACTGATCTGCCTTAATTGAAAACTTAATTGAAATATTTTGCAAGTGCACTGAACGTAATAAAGGACATTGTAAAGATAATTTGAAAGAGTAACAAAACGTAAAGGAACTCACCTACGAACAACATCATTGCTTACTGAAGATTAAGGCGGGGGAATGGGTTAGAGGGAAGACTTGGTGGGATCAGCAGCTCCCTGCTGACTCACAGCCTTGCTGCCCCACAGCCAGACATTACATGAGGGCCAGAACATTGACTGACATCTTCAAACGCACTTCAGAGAATATAACTTCAGTATAATCAGCACTGCTCTTATCAGGAAACAGCTTTTCATACTAATTGGAGCACGTGCTCACATCAGTTCTACTTCTGCAGCATTGGAGGCATCCCCAGCAAAGCAATTCATAAAGGTGTGGGACTGGTAGCGAGAAATAGGACAGCAGTGTCCTTCAAGTACAAGAGCTGAGCACAAAACTTGGAAAGCTATGAACATGATATTTCTCTCCACCCACCACACAGCAACTGACTTCAAAAATACATAGGGAGGGGGATGGAAAAGTCAAAATAAGCTGCTACATAATGTCCTAATATCCTGGGCTCACTTGTTACCATTTTCCTTCAAACTTATCCACCAGGTTCCACCAAGAAAATCACTTCTTTACAGGAAGGCTGGAGTAACTCCTTTGTAAGCAGAGACCAGTTCCATGGAATATAAGCCTCCCCAAAGCCCCTCTTTAAAGCCACCACACACTTACTAACAGCATCTCCCTTTGTCATCCATGGCTCCAGCTGACAAAGACCTACAGTTCTGCTTTGAGAGCAGAGAGGAAGTCATATTGAGTTGAAAACCAAGTTTCATTCCCAATTCAAGTATTTGTAACCTTTAAGCTCTG
Organism: Odontophorus gujanensis; assembly: GCA_013399175.1. NCBI lineage: Eukaryota > Metazoa > Chordata > Aves > Galliformes > Odontophoridae > Odontophorus > Odontophorus gujanensis. The sequence goes on from VXAB01005147.1 coordinate 49,403, forward strand.
CTTTTCCAAACCAGCCACTCTACAGCCTCCCTGTGTCACTAGCTCAACACCAGAAATATCTATTAGATTCATGCAAGCAAAAGATAGTTTTATTATAACTTTCACATACAAAGCATGAGAACTAGTGTTTTTTTTTAGTTTGTTTGTTTTCCCCCCTCCCAAGAACTGAGGAAAAAAGCTTTTTCTGATTCAGAAAAACATTCCTTATCAAGTCTCGCCTCCCTGGATGTCACTGTAGGCGTTATGAAAGCCTTTAGCAACTTTACCTTTCTCACATCTTGAATTTGCAGGTAATGATGAATCTTTAACAAACCCCACACCTCTGCCTCTTCTCTCCAAAACACAGAAAAAATGCAAACAAGCTCAAGAAATCCACGCAAGTTTTAAATGACCATAAAGAAAATCCCATACCGTCTTGCTTATGATTCCTTCTTACGGCCATTTCACACTTACTCTTGCTCCTTCCATTTTCTAATGCACAGAAGAATCAAATTTAATCTACAAACAAGAGGAAGACTCCTCAACTTTAAAAATCTAGGCATTTTGCTCCTTGTGTTTCCTATCTACCTTTGCATAAAGCAGAAGCAAATCCAGCTCCACATGACCTTGAGCTAGATACATGCACAGAAAGGACAGACTGCTGGGCTCCACTCATGCCAGTATAGCTATTTTTACTAACTTATAAACAGCTACTGCTTTTCTGACAGAACATAACCCCTTCAACAAAATGGCAAGCTTTGCAGAAGATACCAGCACTGGTCAAAAATACTTACTTTCTAACCGTGGAAAAGAATTAGCCACAAGTATCAAAACTCAGTCTTAAGGGAGGAAAAAAAAGAAGTTTTTAACCTACCATGACACTCTTCCATCTGCCTCACACCCCTCCCTTACCAACCAAGCAGAGCATCCCAGCACAGCCTCTGGGAATTGTATTTCTCCACTACCCTGGGCCTCTTGAGCGAGCGCTTGTCATCACACAATGCAGCTGTGCACAGCAGAACAGCCTCTCTCCATTCCCCTCATGTAAATTGAAGCTGCAAAAGCTGCTGCCTGCTCATTACATCCATCAGTAAACATGCTGAAACTCACTGCAACTGATCGCTAATTAACAAAGATTTGTTTTCTCCCATTTCAAGAACTATAAAAAAAAAATAGAAGAAAATAGCTAGCATCAAATCACCAATACAGTGCTACTGTTTTCTGGGGTATGTACGTCTTTGCTGACATAAAAGTATTCTTTAGGGGATGCTTAAAAATCCTGTTAAGCATTCAGATTAAACTGTCTTTTGCTCTACTTTCCTTTTAAAACATTTACGTTGAAGCCATTTAAAATTTTTCATCCTGACATATCTAGCCTTTATAAAGAAATCACACGTTCTAAGTTCTCTGGGAAGTTTCTCCTCCTTCTTCTGTCCATGTAACTGACCCATGGAGAAACTGTTTCTTGATACCTTGATTTCCAAACCCTTCCATCTCCCATTCTAAGTTTATGTATTTAGATTTGTATTTCAATGACAGCAGCCCAAGCACATCATTTGCTAGAAGGACTAAAGGAATTTAGGTCACCAGCAGAGCCCAGAGGACGCATGTGGTCCTTTGTACAAACCACAAAGCTCTAATTGCAAAGGATTCACCTTCCTCTCATGCTCACATTCACTGGCTGTCTTCAGCTAAAAAAACAACCCCTCCTTGACAGCTGCCAACTCTTGCAGCTCTAATCTATTGTATTTAGAAGTAACTGAAACCTTAAGCAAGGGCTCTTTCAGCAGAAAAAAAATAGTCTCGTAAATCCTTACAAAGCAGGGAATGTCTTTATGACACAAGTTAGGGGCAAGCAAAACACCCAAGCTCCTAATTTCAAATGACTTCTCATGCCTTAAACCAGGCAGATTTCCTGCTCTTAGTATTGGAAAGTGGTCATTCAAAGCAGAGGAATTAGAAACAGAAGGATATGAATATTTAAATAGCTTTGGGAAAGCAAAGCAGTGGCAATCAGAGGCTGGAAGCATTGCACTTCAAAATACCCCCGGTTCAGTGACTACGACATTCCCAACCTATACAAAATCAAAACATTTTGTTTTGAATGATGAAAAACAAACACACAAACCAAAGATCTGTTGATTTTTGTGCCAATCCCTCTAACACAATCACTCCTATTGCCTCAAATTAGACTGCACCAAGGAAATCAGACACAGTTCTAGCCTAGTGAAAATGGGTCTCATTTTTCTCGGTTGCATGCTGGCATGCTTCTTACTTCAACAAATAAGTAACAGATGGAAGTGTAGACTCCACTGAAAACTGATTTTTAGCTATCCAAGACATAGTAGTCTACAAAGACTCTCATATATACATCAGAAATTCTAATGTTTTCGTTGAATTCTGTAAATGCATTATCTTTACAGAAAAGCAAATGCATCATATATTTATATTTAACTCACATTCACATCCTGAAGGATTGCTGCTGTACGTGTCATACAGCATCATGATCTATACTTGACCTATGCTACCTGAATACAGCTTCCCAAGACTCAAAGGCTGTAGGAGCCAGTAACTACAGGAACAAAGATGATCCCTTATAAACAAGGAAAGATCAAATAAAGTTTGGAAGTAAACCATTGAACACACAGTGTGATCATCACCTGACACTGCAGACACAATAACTATGAGCACACTGACAAAGATTTCAGCACGCTAATGAATCTCTGACAAGGGCAGAATGACGTACTGTAGCTGAAACCTAGAAATAAGTTGGAAACTTCTAATAACTGAACCCATCACAACCCTGCCATTTGAAGTCTAATTCAAGAAGCAGAAGTTTCAAAGGTAAGTTCCAGATTAGCTTAAAGTTACAAGGGAGAGGTAAGAATCCTGTGGTCTGTAGCAGGGAGGACACAGTGTTCTAGTTTAGAATCTGCATATCTCAGTTGTCACATAATATGTAGTTCTTACAAAGTGAATTTTCCTGGCTTACATTAACTCATGCAGGAACTAATAACATAGATTATTCCATCTGCTGTGCATTAAGATACTGAACCTTGCAGCAACAGCGTGCAAAGGGTAGTAAAACTTTCATTTATTTATTTGAAGGCTCTTCTCAAACTAGATGCAGCCCCCACTAGGATCGATGAAAAAATCAAAGAAGCTTCTCTCTCAAAAACTGGAAAGGTTTGCATTTGATGCAAATCCATCCCATTCTCTAAGGAAGCAGCACAGATACATAACAATTTTTGAGAACTGAGAGCTACATTCTAATCCTAATCATATAATTGATTTCCTACATGATTTGCCTAAATCTCACTCTCTCATTTTACCTTATCTCCTAATCTGGAGCTAGCTGTACTTCAGATGCTTAGTAAATGTGTGGCCCAGATGTGCTGTGTCAGTATTCAATAGGAAGTTATGATGTCCAGAAGTAAAACCATTATAGGGAAAGCTCTTGTTGACCGATGAAGTCAAGGCACGTGAGTACCATTAGCTATAAACTGCGCAATGAAAGAAGGATACAAGATTTTCGAGACAAAACCCATGGAAACAGCCACCCTGGGCTCAAGTGGTTCTGCTTTTCAGGTCTGAAAATCCCAATCAAAACACATTGTTACTTATTCAGCCTGCACAAGGCATGGGCAGTGGGGAAGAGGTGGTCTGTTCCCAAACACATATGGCTATTGTGCAATCCAGTTTAGGCACAGCATTCACCATTCTGCAGCACTTTGAAAAGCTGTTATTACACGTAGCACTGCAAAGCCAGTAAAAAGAAATGCTTGTGAGATGGGCTAAACATAAGGAACAGATATACAAAATAAAACTAAAAAGTACATCTGCCTCCATTTCCTACAAATTACAATGGGAAAAACGTCCCGGAGTGGAGGGATGCTGCACCAAAAGCTTTCTTCCTGGTATTTGTCCATCAGTGACAGTCACAGGAGAGCACAGCTGCAGGACAAAGCTCTCAGCAGTACTCCAAAGAGACAGGATACTATGCCGTGGCTTTGGAGCATCCAAACTACTGATCCAAACTTTCTGTGTTTTCTTGGTACCATCTCAGGGTAGTTCACACCAAAACTCAGCTTTGTTGGATATGTACAACATCTGCACAGGCATACAGGACCATACAAATGCATAAGCTCACAGATGGTGTTGGCCAGAGCTCCCCAGGGAGCCCTGTGTGCATCTTAAGGATATTGCACAGACCTGTAAAGGAAGAGAGTGTTCCATGGCCACAGCAGAAGTCAGTAGCAGAGCAGTGCTGTGCTGAAGGCAGGGCCACAAGCAACAGCCCAGCAGGCAGAGGGACTGAGAATAACCACCAGGAGTCCACTGATTCAATGGGGGCTGTCACCCTGGCTTGCAGCCATAAGAGGTGGACCTGCCTGTTGTTCATCAGAACTATCCCAAACCAGCACCACTCCCAAGACATCAAGAATTTCCATTGGGTCTTTCACTTGGAAAAACAAATGGTTTCTGAGTTCTCAAAAGCACAACTGCCACAAGGGATGATTAGCCTTAGAAATGGTTACAAAACTGAGGTCCCCATAATGATTTCCTTTCAGTCATAACTTACTACATCCACGTAACGGAATCCCAAGACATTGCTAATGATAGTAGAAACTGTCAGTATGCGAGACTCTGTGAATTAAACACCATTATTGTCCTAAATTATAGATACATTTCTCCCTTTACTTGGTGATATGCAATACATTTTTCCTTCAGGGCAATTATATGATGTCAGCACAAATTATTCTTTTCTGCACAGTACAGATGACAGGACCAGAGGCACTAAGGAGCTTACAGAAACCAAATCTGAACAGACAGAAGGAACTGCTTCCTTTGACTTGGAAATAACAAATGCTGTGGCACGGTGGGTAAGGCAAAGGAAAAAAAAAAAAAAAAGACATAATTTGGGACACTGGTAGAGCTTTAAGAGCTTTACATACTTAAAAAAGCAGAAGTCAACTTTGTGTTCTTATTCTAAATAACAACAACAGAAGCAATTAGAAATGCCTGCTGTTGGAAGCTCATACCTCTCCAAAGGTATCTACTGATGCACAACACTGAGATAATAGGTTACTGTTTAAGAAGCTAACGAGTGATATTTTTGGCTTGGAAAAAAAATATATATATATATTCTCACTTAGAATGCTTTCCCAGATGGCTTCCTACTCTCGTCATTTTTCCCAGCAGACTGAAGTTGAATCAAGGTCAGAGGAAACCCCATAGGTTATATATTTAGGAAAGGCTCCTGAGTCCTGTGTACAGCAAGGCTTGCAGGAGGTGGTGGCCTTTTTTTTAACTAGCGCAAGTGATACAACCAGAAGATAATTAAAAACAGCCTTACAGGCACATGGTTCTACAAAAATCTTTTTACTTGATATATGAGCACTTAATTTGCAAATCCAAGAACAGGGTATTACTTTATTCTCCTGCATAATTTTCCTCTATGAGCTCTTTATTATTACAGTTTGCACCAGAAGTCAAGCTCTTTGTTGCCATCTGCTGTTTCTTTGTTCACATTTCACCACTTTGATTAGTGAGGCCAGACCACAACAAGGAGTTTTGAGGGATTGTTAGGAATAGGAACAAATGCTGCTATCTCCGACAAGATACCAACAAGTAAGGCAATCAAAGAAAAAAAACAACAACAACAAAAAAAAAACCTGGGAGGTTTCCTTAATGAAATGCTGCCCACCTGTTCACACAGAGAATATGTTTTGCTCTTTCATTCCCCAAAGAATCCCAAACACCTTTTAAGTGACCTTGGAGGAAGTCACTCATATTGAAGCTCTTAAGCTCGTTGCATTGTCATATTTACAGAACCACATGCACTGTGGATCTTTAGCAGCTATATTCCTTCACATTTAGCATATTTAATTTTTTAAAGAGGTGAGAGATATCAAAAACATCCCTGTCATATGTTCAGTACTTTCCAAGCAATAGTCTGCTTTGTCAGTGCTTCTAAAAAGGTCCAACATTAAAATCACAGTAAGCATTTGACGACTGTGATCCATCAAACAATTTTACACTAAGGGTGGTGAAGCACTGGCACAGGTTGCCCAGAGAGCTGCTGGATGCCCCATCCTTGGAAACATTCAAGGTCAGGCTGGACCAACCTCTGAGCAACCTGATGTAACTGCAGATGTCCCTGTTCATTGCAGGGGAGTTGGACTTGATGACCTTAAGGGTCCCTTCCAGCCCAAGCGATTCTAGGATTCTGTGAAACAGGACAAAAGGGCTTCTTCCTTTGAGCTTCTATGCTCCTGCAGACAACTACGCTGGGGTTATTTACCTTCTTCCTCCAAGATCCTTCCCTGCATGTTCAATTCCAGATCTCCCCGGAGGCAGAAGCAGCAGACATTTCTACTCTCTAACATTATTCTCCCTACTCTGTGCAATCCACATTGCACCACGCAGAGAGTCTCACAGCAGAGCCACACGACAGGCCCTTCAACTAGGCTTCAGCTGACACCAAACAGGGATCCAGCACTCACTGACAGCAGCCATAAGAAGTCTAACCTCCAGCAAAACTTTGTTAAACCTTAAACTGGATTTTATTTTCAAATATGTCCCCCTGAAGCAATTAAAATAAAAAGGAATCTCACTAATAACCTCCCATGCTGCATTGCAAGTCTGGGTGCTTTAAAACTGCAAAAGCCTGAAATGGTGTGGCTGGAAATCCAGCCAGTCTCCAGCTTTTTCATGGGCTTTCATCTAATCCCAGCGACCCTCATTTTGAGGCAGTGAAGATGCAACTTACTGCTCAAGATGTATTTATCACTATAGCTGCATTTAGGTTTTGGTCTTTGAGAAGGAGAAAAAACAAAGGAAAGGATTACAAAGCTAAAAGGACTTGAAGGACTATTTGCCCCCACTGAAGCAGTATTGCCAGGTTAGCTTCACAACAGACAAACCCAATTTTAATTCCAGACTTTGAATTCCCTTCGAGGTCTTCAAGCCAACAAGGAAACAAACGCAGAAAACTCTCTGTAGCTTACAATGGAGATGTATGATGAAAGACTTCTTGGTGCTCCCTACTCTAGTGCCCTTTGGTAAGGAGTAGGTAGCATCTGCATGCTGCCACTCCAGAGCAGACAGCAGCCATTTCACAGCCACGGGAGCTGCTGGAAGAACATCTGTGATAGCCCTTGGGAATGCTGCCTGACCAGCACACAGCAGACCTCCAGAGCTGCTGTGAGGTGAGCGGGCACCTATGAGACTGAGGCAAGCTCTCCTGAAAGCTCTTCCCTCTGTGGTTCTGTGCAGATGTTAAAGAAGAAGCAAAAACCTCTGATATTAGAATTTAAGTGTAAAAGCCACAGTAATACTGAGCTTCCTTGTGTTTTCATGATCTTTTTCATTCTTTGCTATCCAAGTGATTTACAAACATTAGTTAATTCTCTGGAAGTCCTTATCTTTGCTTTACTAAGATTAATACGCATATATAGGCACAGTTCTCAAGATTCATGATGGAGCTGAGAACAAAGTCCAATCTTTTGGCTCACAGTCTTGTATAGTAGAGCCCTCCATTTTCCACACTTTTCACATCCACTCTTTTTGAAAAGAGTTAAATCCCAAACAGTACGATTACCACTCATTGTTCTCCTATTCCTCTGCTGGAATTTGCAGACAGGGAATGTTCCCATCCCCTCCATCGTGGATGTGAGACAGAAACCTCTGGACTCCACTACAATTAGCTGCATTTTTTCCTTGTGCAAAGCTTACTTGAATGACAGAGGAATAACCCATATGTGTCAATGCGTTATCCTAAAAGCCCCAGTGTACAAACCAGCCATTACTATCCTGGCACAGGCCCAACACAGTGAAAGCAAGGAAGGATGGAGCAATGTGCAGTTATGCCTCAGTGAAGAAGCGTGATATAAAGAAATTATTCACACATTACAGTGATGTGCTCTGCACCACAGCACTTCTGAGTTTTCCAAATGGTTACATATGCACCAGAAAGTCATCTATTGCTATTAGCATCCTGCAGAATAAAGAGGCATCCTGAGAAGAAAAACAATTTTACTGCCAAATAAACAGTGATCATTTTAATACAATTCTATCTTGCCTAAAATTCACTGACTTCAGAGACAAACCTCATACTGCACTACACTGAGGATGATCTGCAGGTCTGGCACTGCATCATCAAATTCCACAAACAGCTTGAAAATGTTGTATGTGTCTTATTCATAATATCAACTTCTACCATCCGGTAGAGCTTGTCCCAATAGCTTACCAATTAGTGCAGAGCACGCAGTAGTAGTAAACCACCTTACAATTTCTACCTGTGTCAGTGAATCTGGATTTGCCTTAGCAGAGCCTGCTTACTCTTTACTGCCTGTACTCCTGGGACCTGTATGCCTTATTGCACAGGAATGCTGCACGCTTTGTAATTTTTGGCAGTCATAGTGAACAGTTGTTTGTTGTAGGATTTCACTACAGCACACTGCAGATGTTTCAGTGGAAAGGTATAAGTATTGGAAAAGCTGCTTTGATGAAGCAGAGTAAATAAATTTGAATTAAAAGGGGTGATTATACTATTCTAATTCTAGAAAGCACATTATAAACACAAAAAAACTTTTTATAGGGGCTCTGACAAAGGATGTAACACTGCTTTTACAGGAACACTGGAAACTAGGCAAGATTTAAAAGAACTTGGCAGCCAGGGAAGCATAGCTTCTTAGCCCAAATAACATAGCAAGATAGAAAAACATATAAAATAAAGCTTCCTACTCCTGGAGTTTACTTTTAAACTTTTTTTACTTCAAAAAGCGAGAGCACACAAAAATGTTTACGCTGCATATAGGAACACACCTGTATTTGCTATGTTCTCAAACATGCACATACTTAGCCCTTCTTTGTTAATTTCATGCAAAATGCAAGCATTACAGGAATGACTAGAGCTTTGTTTGTCATGTTTTAAAAGAAAGTACAACTGTTTGCCACCAAGATGATACTCCTACCTAAGTTTGGAAAGAGCTTCTGAGATAATACGTGTTTTCTGATGCAAGCATCCTATTCATTCTGGATCACAGGATAGGGATTGAAATGAGGAGAGTTATCTCACCAGGGAACAGAAGAGAATAACTGACCAAACCTCATGGATAAGATCCTGGTGAGAACTAAAATAATTATATTTTCAATTCAGACAGGAACTGCAGCAAATATCAACAAAAACTTGTGATCAGCAAGAGCAAAGGCTATAAGTGAACAATGGACTAAAATGAGCATAGATGTAGTCTTAGAAAAAAAAACAAAAAAACATTTATATTAGATATTTCCATAGCATCTGATGTTATGGAAGTGAAGTTAAACGCTGAGATCCTACTTTCTCTTCCCTATATGAATCAAAACCATCCTGAAAGGAAAAATTTGGAAATTTGTAAGACATAAAGGATATCAGTGTCTTCCACAGTCTTGAAAGAGAGGAAGCTGGAGGGAAGATAATGACTGAGTTCGTAGTGAGTGGGAATTAACTTCCCAAGATACTTCAGCTGTTATCATATGACATAAGGAAAAACAGTTACCTGACCTAAATCCATCATAAATCATAAAGAACGTGATGAGCACCACAATGTGGACTGAGAGATGTGCAAAAACATGGTGTTTTCCTGCATTCAGCCAAGCTGAGACTATCCTTAGAATATTCCCCGGCACTGCATTTTCCATTGAGAGAGACTTTGTCTACTGAAACTTTACAAGCACTTTCCCCTGGTTAGAATTTTAGTTCCTCTCCCTCTTTTGTATACGTCAGCTGTACATTTTCAAAGAAATCAATAGGTTCTCCAGAGCCTTATATGAACTGGCTACATAGATATATTTTATTTTATTATGCCATGTTCTGGAGTGGCAATTTCATAGGTCCATTTACCCTCTCCTCCTCCTCATGTTATACGATCTCACTTGTTTAACAAGCACAAATTTATTCTCATTACCACCATGCAAAACACGTTTATAACCCTTTGAAGGATTTTTGTACTTTTCCTTTATATCCCCAACAGAATTCAATTCAGTAAACTTTAAAGAAAATTCTAGGGAGCTGGAGAATATCTTTTTTGCCAGTGACACAAGAGTGGAAAGCACACCAGAGAAATCCATCTGTTTTATTCAGCCATTATTTTCTAAAATTAAGAGGAGAATTTAGGCTCAGTTTACAAACTCCTCATCCTGTTTTTGCTTATATTGCATAACACAAATTGAGCTAATATTCAATCATCTCTCTGAGTTTCTTTCAGGTTTTATTTGTGATAGAAAACCTCTCACTAACTTAGTGACAGCATCCAGCTCCACTTCTTCTTTTTAGACTCAAATACCTATTAGGTGTCTGTCTTCAATTTAGAACCACCAATATCTATACAGGGGATGGTTCCTATAGCTATTTTTGTCTTAACATTTATCTAACACTTTTGAACCATTGCAGCCATACAACATGAAGTTCTGCCTACACATTTATGATAAATTTTAGTTTTTGGTCTTCAGTATGTGAACGCAGCTTCAGAATAAAAGTAATTTCAAACAGTGTCTTATCATCAACACACTAACATTGTTTAGGGGTTTGGTATAGAGTGCTTCAATCAGTTTACCCCTTAATGCTGTAATTCATGAGCTGGGCTTAGTCCTGCCATGCTACAGTTTATATGAGAAGTGATTTAATGGAGGTGAATAGTTACAGCATCACAAAGTTTAGACTAAAAGACTCATAAACATTGATTAACCTAGGTTATAAGAGTGAATAATGAACATGGTTTTCTCACTTCTACTACATTCACAGGGATAGATCACTGTAATGAGAAAAAAAATATAGCTTTGACTTTTTCAAATGATTGATATTAGACTCCACCCTGTTGTCCCAAAACAGGAAAGCTGGCAGGCTAAAATATCAGGCTATCCTCAAACATTTCATCAAACCTTTTCCAGCTCCTGAACCTACTCAGGCATGTACAAGTTGATGTACTCAGGAGAATGCTCCTTTTCAATAGAGCACTAGTTCTTTCCAGCCTCGGATCTCCTGAATACCAACAAATGTACATCTCAGATGTACCTCAAAAAGCAATACTTGAGTGTTACTTGAATAATCAGGCTTTCAGGGGATACATTAAGACATCATGAAACTGGCTTATTACTATACTGATGCTGGTCAGCACAAAGCTGAAATTTTGGACTGTATGCGTGAGTAACAGGCTAGGCTGCAACGAACCTCAAAGCATGTAAGAGGAAGCAAAAAAGATTGATAAGAATAAAAGTATAATCTCCAAAACAGCATAAAACTCCCTCAGCTGCTGCTTCTGCAGTGCTTTAGAAAACACTCAGTCAGCCACTCCTTCCAGCTTTGTATCATCAGCAAACTTGCTGAGGGTGGATTCTATCCTGTCATCCAGGTCACTGATGAAGCATTGAACAAGATCAGACTCAGCACCTAGCCCTGGGGAACACTTCTAGTTACAGGCCTCCAATGAGACTCTGCACCAATGACAACTCTCTCGGCTCTGACAGTCAGCCAGTTCTCAATCCACCTCAGCATCCATTCATCTACCCCACACCTTCTAAGTTTCATAACGAGGATGTTGTGGAACAGCCAGGGAGACTTTTAAATGACCCAGAGAGGGTTTGGAGCAGATGATAACATGATGACTATAATGATTGTAACACAATGACATCGGGCATCTATGTACAGTATCACCACTGTCCAAAACCTTAGAGTGTTATTTGATAATTTGGTAGCAACCACAGCCCTGTCTTGTACTGTCATTTGCAAAACAGTGATGGAATTGTACTGTCTGAAGACAGCTTATGATAAATACTTGTTTATGTTGGTCAGATTCAATTTGGAAAGTAAATATTAACACACTGGTGAAGAAGGAAGTGGACTTCATCAATTTATTTCACCCATAGACCACCAGAGTATGGTATATCTCTGGATGAAAACTCACTATCCCATACAATGCATCTACTAACCTCTTAAAAAAACAACAATCAAAAGCTTTTTAAATTCTAAAAATATTACAGCATAGATCATAACACACCAAATATTCCATACATCCATGCCCTTCCCCCTCTGTCCTAACAATAACTGTCTGGTATGAGGACATAGCATCCAACTGACAGTTAATGGAACTGCAGTGGCAGTTTTGCTTTGCTTTGTAGACTTAGCAATGTTGTAGCATGACCTGATTTAATGAGGCTAGAGTAGTACAACTTTTCCCTAAAAAAATCAGCCCTAGTATGGCTGAAGTATCAATTTAGTGTAATCTCATCTCTAATGGAACTGTGAGTGTGCTTAAAGGGAAAAATATATAAAAAAAAACGCAGAATGTTAGTCCCAACACATCTGTTCCAGTGAACTCATTTAGAAAGCTTTGATTGGGCAAAACTATGATTTTACCTGCAAGTGGGACCCAGTGGATTTTTTCAGAACTTACTTGTAAGATGTTCAATTTTTCAGCTGATCAGAAAGCCAAGTCTGCCTTGATGTTGACGAGAAGAGCCAGGACCTTGACAGACATCACTGGAGTTCATTCAGATATAAGATGCTAGAAAAACAAAATGTGCCATTAGTTGACATTTTCTGCAGTAACTTCCAAGCAGAAAGTGACAGCTATTCTGTAAGCATAGATCTAAGTCAATCTTATGTGTTCTGTAATCCCAGTGTTTTACAAGATGATCTGAAGTCCTTTATTGATTCAGTTCAGACATGAGTTAAGCCTTGAAATTCATTTAGATGTCATAACTGCTAGAAACTAATTGTGGCTTTCCACCTCGAAGTTTTTTGTGTTTGTTTGTTGTTTTTGTTTTGTTTTTTTTTCCCAGAGATATCCCTATATCTGTACAAGGTGAAAAACTGCAATCCATGCTCCTCTTGTTTTGGAAGCTGCAGTATTTCCTCTCTGAATGAATATATCCTAGTCTGTTTTGTTATATCTCGAGCTGCTATTCAACTCGCAAGCATCAAGCAGTGTAGATGGTGCAAGCACAATGGCTTCAGGGTCCATACATCTGTTACCCCTGTGACTGCTGCTGGAGCACAGAGTACAGGTTGGCAGATGGAAGATTTGCCTTTGAGGAGAAATAGGTCATATATCAGAAAGTAAAAATAGAGAAACAGATGCAGTCTTTCTTCCCCAACAGTCTGGTACTTTACTCAACAATACCCTGAATAACTGAAGGCACAGCTCCTTGAGAGCAGTTCTCCATACATCATGGAAGACAACACTGCCCAGCAGGCACAAGAGAGTAAGAGGTCTCAGACAAGGTACCAGCCAAGCACACAGCAGGGAGGAGCAAGAAGCAGAGGGCTCAAAAAATGTTTCGCTTGGGACATACTACAGTTTTGACAGCTGCAAGAGAGTAATTTTCTGTGAGAAAGCTCAATTTCTACATGTGCTCTATTACTCCTCAGCTTTACTCCAGCTTATATTTTCACTGCTGTTAGTCTGTTCACATGCAGTTACTGGGATTCCATTGGCTTTTTCCATCCAAGCACCATCCCTGCAGTGACTGTGCTTCTGTCTGTTCTCATCCCCACTCAGTTCCCCACACTGCTTTGAAGGAAGAATTCTAACCTCATGTGCAAGTCAACTCCAGGTAACAGAGCAAGTAAGAGAGAAAAGGCAGTCACAGAAGCACAAAAAAAGACCTGCAACAACATGAAGGAGCAAGCACAGGGGACCTCTGACACCAGACTGGACCAAATCCGTAGGGTAAGCAACAATGGTACATCTATGGCTAGTGAAGAGGCAACAGCAAGCTGTAGTTAGTAGTCAGAAGAAACCAAAGGCCTTTTTTTTTTTTTAATAACAGTTAGAAGAACTCTATAAAGTGTGGGAGATTATAACTGAGGTGCTACATTAAAGGAGACTGCAGGTGAAGGTGAGAAGGTAGAAGTCATACATCTCGTGCTAGAAGGTTGCAAGTTTTTGAAGAAATACTGAGAAGGACATGGTATAGCTAATCTAACATGAGGTTTCAGAGTAAGAGAAGGCAGCAGTTCTTGTTTTATCAAAGTAGAAATCCATGCAGTGGATTCTACTTTTCTTGCTGAACTCATCCTCTCTACCTACAGAAATGAGCCAAGAGCAATTGACGAACTGTTCAGGGATGTAACACAGTTGCAGATAGCACAATTACAACATCAACAAAGAACTGAGCAAGGTTCATTTATTTATTGTGCTACCTTTGATAGTAGCTCCTTTAAAGACAGCAAAAGAACGTACTGGCCTACTTAGTGAAAAAAAAAAAAGGTGGCTAAAATTCTTAGGGGGAAGGTAAATAATTGCTCAAAACAACACTGAGAGTTTTCCTTTAAAACAGCAGCAGCTGACCTTCTCCAAATAGCTGCAGTTATGCAGCAACTGTGTGAGATGCAGAAGTAAAGATTGAGTGCCTCGTACATAGAAACGTTATGCTGGTAAATCAGGAATGTCTCTCCTGGGAGTCCGACTGCTGGGAGGTGGGATGAGAGCAGAACTGCATCCTGCGATCACCTTAAGCAAAGAGGAATCTGAATATGGAGTAATTAGAGGATTAACGTCTATTTTCTATGAAGAAGCTTCAGCCTGTCCTACGGTGCTTGCAAAGGACAGGTAAGTTCTTCTTTCTCCTTCCTTCTACACATATATTTCTGCGGCAAGTTCCAGAACACACAATACTGTATGCCCTGCTGAACTCCTCAGCTGTAAATGACAACTTCCCTGGAATTTCCCTATCAGTCCTTTGGAGGATCTTCATGGCTACTGCCATTTATCACCAGGTTGTATTTCTTTTCTTATAAAATCCAGTCAAATGCTAATGACAACAAATTCCCACTTTCTGTCCTGCTGCTGCCAAAAAGCCTTTTGGAGTTCTAGTCCATAGGATCATATGTGTGGGTCTTAGAGTGGGAGAGGGTGTGAATCAGGCAATCAACTTTTTCTCGTGACGTAGAAGATGACCTCTGCTAGGTCTATAATTTATTCATGTGATTTTTACTAACAGGTCTTATGGCACAAAGTTATATCCAGCTCTTCTCACGCAGCTGTTCCCAACCCCTGCTTTTATTAACCAGAAAGCCTTCTAAATGTTAGATAGTAGCATAAATTAAGCAGTTTTGTTCTGCAGATCGTGTTCCTTAACATGCTCTTTCATTTCCTCTCATTCAACATTATCACATTATGTTCCCTCTTCTTATGTGCTTTCCCTCTACACAAAGCTCTTTAAACAGCTGCAAAGGGGGAGGGACCACAATGCTTATGAAAACTCCACTTTGCAGAATGCTTCTGCCAGGTCCTACTGTCTGTCTCTTTCCAGGGATTTAATACCTCCAAGATTCAGGTTTCCTTTTACATCTCTTGCTTGTGCAACCCTGACAACAGAACCTACTGCCAGCTGTCTTAATTGAAGAGCAGTAACCACCTCTTCCTGTTATTGCCATGAGGAATACGTACACTCTCTTTCTCTTTGTAGTGGGCTCCTTCTATTTCAACGGTAAGTGATCTTTTCTTTCAGATACAGTTTGCAGAGCAGTGATAGCTTTCATGGCTAGGAGGTAGGACAGCGATATCAGCTCTCAAATTGTTTCTAACTATCACTTCAGTAGCTTGCAGACTTTAAGACGATGCATGAAATTCACTGTTTTAGTGTTGTTGCTGGCTCATTAGATATCAGCAAATCCACTATGATGGATATGTATAGACAGTAAGTTGGAGATGAAATGACAGAGCAGTAGGAGGTTACAATGATAATCACTAAAGAATACTCCTTTAGATTCTTCCACGACCATCTGTGATAGGAGAAGCAAGCGGTGAGAGTGAAAAATAAAAATGAAATTAAGACAGAAACCATGACAGATCTCTACAATTATTGACCCAGGTTCATATATTTTGCTAAGTTCTTACTTCCTAATTGTTTTGTATGTAATTAGTGTTTAAATTAAGTTGGGGTATATAAATACATGTTAAAAAATGTAAACACCTATTATTTTCTTTAGCCCATCAGGATTTCTTGCATATGTTTAAGCCAACACACACAGCTCAATAGCAGCACACAATAGTGCATTTACCATGGGAACATCTTCCACAGGAAGACACCACTGAAGTGTCTTGAGTGAAACTGTTAGAAATTGAACAAGGACAAAATCACATCTTCCTCACATTTACCTGTTCAACCCACATTTTTCCTTCTTCAGTTACTGGAAGGCAACTTTCAAAAACATCTGCTCTGTAAGCAGAGTGAGGGCCTACCTTCGATTACATATTTTTAAACTCATTAGCATTTCCTTTTTATTCCCATTCATTGCAGTAGGAAAATTTTAATAGTCCTTACAATAAAATAAATTCACTGCTACTTCCATTAGAACAATAAGCATTCCGAATTAGTGAGCATTATCGTAAGGCACTAGATAAATCTTTTTACTCAGGAGCACGCTGAGAAGTAACAACATTACCCAGTGATTTCAGAGAAGATAAGTGTTATCTTAGTGCTGCACCCCACTTGCTATTTCCTAATTACAGATGGGAATTTGGTACGTCACCATGGTTGACATAAATCATATGCAGTAAAGAATAAGAACGACAATATGTTGTACAAGGTATTATTTCTAAGCAAATATTATGTCAACAGTTATTGCAATATCTGAGCAGGGATATGGAGAAAGATGTCTTAAGATAAATTGTACTATTTAGGCAGTGATAACTGTGCACCTGCCTGTATTTGTCAACATTGCTCCTTATTCTATTCTATTCTATTCTATTCTATTCTATTCTATTCTATTCTATTCTATTCTATTCTATTCTATTCTATTCACGCCTAATGTTTTTGTAATTTCACTCTGAAAATAAGCAGCATAGCACAGTTTGAAGAGGTATTTCATTGTTTTTATATAAATTAGACCATGTAAAAGGGAAAAATTACACTGGGTAATGAATCAAATCTGTTTTTGTTTCTTCTGCTGTGAAACTGGAAGCATCTTGGAGTAATTTTTTTTATGGGCATAACTCCCACAGAGAATACAAACTTATAGCAGATTCTGTACTGCAAGTTATAGGCAGCTGGGTCTCCTCGACATGGAAAGATGTGTAGTATGTTCAGTGAAGCTACAATTTCCCTAGCTCAGGATCCACTCTGCTAATTTTTCCCAATTACTGCTTCCAGTACACAAATATAGTTTACCCCCAAATCAAGGCTGCTTCACCATTCTTGTTAAGATCATCTGTCTTAAAGCATCAATTTACTCCCTGTAACATTTCTGTTGATTGCTGCCACTTTTTCTTTTAAAAAAAGAAGAATTTGTGAATGGAAAAAAAAGTGCACTTGCATTTTTTCTAACTCAGAGGGGAAAAACCTAAGTATTCAAATGCACAGTCACTAACATCATGGACATCATGGCACATAAGGACAAACTTGAATGACAGGTCATTCTGTTTTCATTAGGTGACATCTGGTTACGATAATACTGGTAATGGAAAATAGATTATAACAATTATTCAGGAACCAGTCATTTTTATATTTTATTTACAGGCAGAGATGACCTAGCAACCTTTAGAGCAGTGCACTGCTGACATCTAGTGGTATTGATATATACATCTAATCAGAATACGAGTAGCCCTTCGGATCTTTAATTTTGATGATTAAGTTATTGACAGGATGGGATGAGGTGGCAGTTTTGGATAGAATAATTCTTCACTGCAGGAACCCCTTCCCTAAGAACAAAGAAGAGTATCTCAAAGGGACTCACTGTTTAACAAACCATTTTTATAATATGTCATGGCAATTATTCGCCTGCAGTTTATTGTCAGTGTAAACAACTGAAACAAGAATTCACTCTTTGCTAGCAGTATTCAGTGACCACTGTATGAAACAAACCGAATATCAACCTATTTATATTTGAACTACAGCAGCCTGCTTGTATCACTTACATATGCAGCAGCACAATATTTGTGAAAACAAACAAACAAACAATAAAAATAACCAAGATTCTCTCTGTATCTACCAAAAGGCTTTTCAGCTATCCTCCTAAATAAAAAATGATCCATTCCTGGGGTGCAGCCCCACTTTCTACACTGCATCAGATTTAGCTCCATCTTAATTGCAAAACACATGGCAAAAAAAAAAAAACAACACCCACAACAGAATCTGGAGCTTAGCAAGGATCAGCATAGCTCTAGCTTGATAAGCCTTTGATTAGGGAGGCTTACACTGGGAATCAACATAATATTAAAATATTATATGGTACTTAGGCTTTTATAATGACTTGGACAGAAGTGCAAAGCAAGTGTGAATCACAAAACAAACCAACACAACACTGGCATTCTCCCAGGTGGCTTGGGATGTACTTGAGAAGCTCCCTCTGAAGGACACTGATACGGCTAAGTGTGTATGACAAAATTTGTGCCATAGCACATACTGGTTTTAAAAGAATTAAAACAAGCCTGGTGATTATCTCTTCCTTTCCCCAGAGCTTGAGTAAAAAAGCTGCTCATAGAAATGAAAGATCTGTTTGATAAAGCTCTCCCACATCTCTCTACTTGCTTACTGGATCATAAACAAGAAGTTCTTACAGCATTTATTAATCTGAGTGGAATTCAAAAGTACCAATTTTCAAGAGAGATTTGTCCCCCTCTGGTAACCCAGAGCCCAAAGCACGTGGAAACTAGACACTAAAATGCACAGAGACTTTGGCTGCTTATGTACATCATTCTGGCCTTCTGACATCTGCCTTTCTCTGGATCTCATGGATATGCTACAACATAAAACCCACAATAAATCAGTGTACCACACATTTAAAATACTTGTATAGCCAGTGATGTTTTACTGCATGTTTTACTGGGGAACAATTAAGCAAATATGATGCAGATACACTGTTCTCATTTCTGCAATGTCAGGGGTTGGTAGGTACCGAAGAATCAATCTATTCACTGCACTAAAATCTGTTTTCAAAAACATCTGTGTCCATCCCCACAGCAGAACTGCTCCCCTGCAAAGGGTCAATACAGTGGGCTGGATGTCACCAGGACCTTAGTCATCAGCATTGTGACATGGTCAACAGTGCTCTGAAAAGTGCACTACAGTGTCATCAAAAAGCACAAGTAAGAACGTGGAACAGATGCATTTACCTCTGGAGTTGTGCCATAAGTCATTCTGCTCCATGCATTCAGGCTTGTTTGACAGCAGCTTGCAGGTCCTGTGTTTTGCAGTTACTGAACTCCAGCTTTGGCCATTTAAGATTGAAATATTTGTTCTAGTCCATAAATCAGTTTTTTTTTCCCCTCACATGAAGTAAGGCTTAGATGAAGCCCCTCTAATTCTCATAGAAAATCATTCTGAAACAGAAACATTGCTGGCTACCGAAGAGTCATGGTGATACTATGGCTTCTGCAGCTCATCCACACTGATCACTCTGTCAAAGTGTGACTGCAATCATTATTCTGTCTCCTGTGACAACGAAGAGAGATGTCACACCCAGACTCCCTTCACTGGGATCTTTGAGACATTCTTTCTCTGTTGAAAAGAGTGTGGGTTTGCTTCCACTTTCCAAAGGAGTTCCCAAAAGCACTTGCCAATACGAGCTTTACCTTATACTGTGGAAGGAGACCCACAACACCCTGATTTACCTGCTTTTATCTGTGCCCTATGAAAGACAGTCCACTTCAGCGGGATTTCTGTGCAAGCACTGTTCCCTCTGTTCATGCAAGCCTACTTACAGTCTTCAGAAAATCACAAGCCCTCATCATTTCATGAAAATGATGTGATGCACAGGAATTCTGTGATCCCCACAGCTTGTCCCTTGGTGTCCCTTCTTGTAAGCCTGTTATCTGATGTTTTACAGGAAGCACTGCAGCAGATGCTGAGGAAAAGCTAATGAACCACCTCCTGAGTCCTGACAGGTACAACAAGTTAATTCGCCCAGCTGTCAACTCATCCCAGTTGGTATCTATAGAACTGCTGGTTTCCCTGGCACAGCTCATCAGTGTGGTAAGCTCAAATTAAGCTGTTCCTTTTTAACTCATTACTATCTACACAGCATGCTAAGAGGAAGTCATACTGATGTTACCTGTCCCTATTATTTTATAATTTACATAATATTTAGTAGGCAGGGCCCATACATGCCATTTTCTGCTTTTACTTCAGAATGCATCTGCAACAGGAAGATCTGTCTATGCCTAAGCAATAAGGACAGCAGCCAGATCTTCATCTGAAAAAATCCCATTGATCAAACATCAAAATCATTCTACTGATTTCAGGGCAGCTGACATACATTTCACTAGGTCAGGATCTGTCCTGTACTGTGTAGTCAATATTAAGCCATCTTTTGCATTGCAAAATGCAAAAGAAATGTGGTGTACTGGTATGAAAACAAGCCAGCTAAAGATCCCACAGTATATTAGCAAAGCATAGTGAAATGTTACTGAGAGAAAGACATGCTAGTTCTGTCTGGAATAGACATCATTCACCTTACATCATTAAATCAATCCTCATGTAAGCAACTCCCCATCTTCAATAAAATTGACTTGAAAGCTCCTGAAAGACATTTTTACTCTGAGTTAACACATGTTCAACAGTCCTTCCAAGGCACAAATACACCTAAGTGCCACGACAGGTTTAGCATTAACTGCAGTGGGAATAAAATCCAGCACATAAGTGGGAATGATTTCATGAATTGGGGCTTTCAACTCTGCTGCTTTCTCCCTGGATGAAAAAGGATACAGACAGCTCTGGTTCTCTGCATGGGCAGGGATCAAGAATGATGCAGCTCAGTCCCTCTGTGTCCTCACCCTTCAGGCAGAAGGCAAAATAAGTAATCTTACAGGATCTAAGAATATCAAGCATCTTCAGCAGCAGAGAAGTTATGTTCTTTTTCTGCAGAAATCTTCCCAATTCTTTGACCTCCTCTCTTGTCCCTTCAGTAGAATTCCACATGCATAGATCCACTGCAGACAAACTCCTACCAATCCCATGAAGCACAGCCTGCCAGCCAAGAGCATACATGACAAACATTACATAAACTTTATACAAATTATTTGAGGGCTTCTGGGTGGCCAAAATGTGCCTTCTGTCTCAAATCAAAGCCTCAGGAGAAAAAAAAAAAAAAAATCAGCTTTGTGGGGAGAATCTGTTCCCAAGCAGCAACATTCACACCAGTCACAACTGCTCTGGTTAAAAGCCACTTGGAGCTATATGCATGGAGAGTTTCTATACAGCAACAGTATACTACTACAGTAAAATTGAACAACTTTTTTCTGTGTCTTCCCCTGCAGAATGAACGAGAGCAGATCATGACTACAAATGTTTGGCTAAACCAGGTAATAAAACCCACAGAAACCTGCTCTCATAATCCACAAACACCACTGCTTCCCCTCCATCACAGTGATTGTTTTGTTTGTGCTGGTCTGGATACTCCCATCACAATTGTACAATTCCTCTCTTAGGAGTGGATTGACTATCGCTTGGCTTGGAAGCCTTCTGACTACGAAGGAATAAATACGCTGAGAATACCTGCAAAACATATCTGGCTGCCAGACATTGTGCTTTACAATAAGTAAGTAAAACATCCATAGTTAATGCAGACAGCAAACAAAATCATAATCATGTATCACAAAAAAAAAAAAAAAAAGGAAAGAAAAGAAGAGAAGAGAAAAAGCAGCAGAACCAACAAAGTACGTCTCATAAAATTCTGAAATTCAATTTTGTAACTTGTAGCCAGTATCAAGTATACCTGACTGAGGTGGTGGCCTTTAAGATTTCAGTAAAACAAAGTCCTTAGTGAGACTCCAGCAGACCCAGGCCATGTCTGCAGCGTGGGCTGTTTTTCCTGCACCAGAAGATCCATGAGAAAGCTTTCATAGAGTCATGAGTTTTTATCAGATTAGACTACATTGCAAGCATGAACTGCAGGTACAGGCACAGCTGCGCACTGACCACATTTCCAAAAAGACAAGACATCTGAAATTTTATCCCACACCTTAAGCACTGAGATACATTTTTGCCTCCTACTTCTTCTCTCCTTTCAACAGTCTCCAGGATGCAGACCTGTTACATCACAGGCATCAGAACCCCATCATTTAATACTCATTTTCATAACCAGTTTATGCCCTATTTTCATAAAGCATTCAAAAGTCAATTATAAGAATGTATCTTAAGTTTGTCAACATTCGACCCTGCTGCTTCTCAGTACTAAGAAAAAGAAAAGCTTGGTAGTAGAATAGTCCAATGCTGCCTTCCTACAAACAAATAACTGTCAATTTTTTATATTTGTTTTAAGTCTCTAGCAGATCCCTGAAGTAAATAATATCAAATCTCTGGGAAAAACAAACAAAACCACACAATAACTGAAACGTATAATACAATTTAATGATGCTTTGAAAACCAGTGGATTCAAGAATACATGTACAGATGGGAAACTTAGATAGTTTATATATATCTGAATTAAGTCCCTAGAATCCTACTACTGGAGATCAGATTTGAGAAATATTTAAATACTAAAAACTACTGTGTTAGTCACAGAATAATTCAGCCAGTGGATTAGGATTTATTCTGCCTGCTCAAATCTTGTTCTGCTAAATTGTCACACTGCCCTCTGGCTTCCTCCTTCCTTATTCCCCAAATGGTAATGCTTCATGGGTTGTAAAGGGAAGGAGCACTTTAAAAAAGCTTCCTAAGTGTTGAGAAACAAGCTAAAGCCTCATCTTATTGAAACTTCCACAGCAGTACAAAGATTCAAATTAAACCTTTAGATAAAGGATGATCTCCCTCCTACAGCTTCCTCCTGCTGAAGCAACGTGTCATAGGCATCAGAGTCAGGGGCAGCCAGAAAAATCACCCACGTACTGTCAGCCCACAAGCATGCCCACTGTGTCATATGGCTTAACTATAAATCTAACTCAGGGAGGCAGTATGAAAGAGATGTATCATTTACTTACTAAACAACAAACAAACCAAAACCCACTGAATGGCAGAAAACTAAAGACTGCTAGCACTGTTACCACTTGCATCTGCATCTGGTTGTTGTGCTGCCTAGAGAACCAGCTACAAGGGTCTCAGCAGCAGCAGGAAAACTTTGCACAGCCAAATGTAACTGGTCTGGAGAGCAGCGACACGTGCCAAGCCTTGGATGCTTGTAGCAATTACTCACTTAGAAAAATCAGCCTTAGCATCAAGATACCTCCATTTTAACTGACATTTTTTATTAACTTCTAAGAAGCAAATATCCCACTGGATTAAAAGGGTGCTAGTTAATCACAGTCAGTTGATCTTCTCTTGTTGACACTTTGACTTTTCTCTTTTATTTTTACAGACAACACGTTGTCTCTAGATTATATTCATGTATTTACATATTATCTCTAGGTTATACGTATTTCTTTACAACTGTATTTGTTCAGCAAAAAGGAATGGGATATATCTAGTCTAACAGTCTAACAGTGTTCCAGCCAGTTTTAACAAAAGCAGTTGCATCTCCTCAGTTGTCAAGAAAGAGTCACTTATAGCTGCTCCTTCCTACTGTAATAATTCCCTTTGGTAGTAAGATTGGCTGAGTTTGAAAGGTGTTGCATAGCACACCTGGAAAAACGCACTCAACGTGCTAAGAAATATTAGATTTCAAGAATATTTCTCAGCAACTGACCACTTTGAATTTCTGCCTCAGGATATATCATGGGTTAAAAAACTGCACGTGCTTGCCCAGAAATACTGGGCAGGAAACCACACTGAATGCTGACTGACAACGATCTTCTCCCTGAACTAAAAGACCTATCATAACACAGGGGACTCTCCTGGGGAAGTTCAGCATTTGGAGGAGATACAAAGCCAAGATCATTTGTGGGCATTAAGAACTCCAGGGCTTGTCTGTCCTGGTTTTGTAACACGCAAACATTAACTGGAATGATGTGATAAATTATAAACCACATAATTACATTTTCTGTGCCTGCACTCTCCCTGCATTTCCAGCTAACACTGCTCATCCCTATTTCCTTGTCTATGTCATTTGGAAGTGTTGCTGTGTGCTCCTGGCAGTGGCTGTGTTCCTAATCAAAGGTACCTCAATTTTCATGCTGAATGATCCCATTTTTACTCAGCTTTCAAAGATATTATTATTAGCCTTCATTACTTTAAGAAATATTTAAACATTTAAATATTTAAAGTTCTCTGGACAAAATGGATGTGTACTTTTTTTTTTTTATAATTGTTTTATAAAAATAGTTTTATATAAGTACTGGACAAAATATCAGCTCTCTGACTGGGAGAAATGCACACATTAATCTCCCTGACAAACTATATAGCTGCTTACAACATAGAATCCCATACTGAAATCTTACTAAGCTTTAACTCTAGCAGCTGAGGCCCACAAGACAAAGAATGGGGAAGTTTTTCTGTCTTGAACTTTTCCTCCCAATGTTTATTGGTCCTCTCTCCTATTTCTGTCTGTTTTTTTGTTCATCAGTGCGGATGGTACATACGAAGTTTCACTATACACAAATGCAATCGTACGGAATAATGGAAGCATCCGCTGGCTGCCTCCAGCAATTTACAAGAGTGCCTGCAAGATCGAGGTTAAGCATTTCCCATTTGATCAACAAAACTGCACCTTAAAGTTCCGGTCTTGGACATACGATCATACAGAAATTGATATGGTACTTAAAACTTCCATGGCAAGCATGGATGACTTTACACCAAGTGGAGAATGGGACATAGTAGCGCTCCCAGGAAGAAGAACTGTAAATCCTTTGGATCCCAATTATGTTGATGTGACATATGACTTTATTATTAAAAGGAAACCTCTTTTTTATACCATCAATCTTATAATTCCCTGTGTGCTAATTACATCCTTAGCTATCCTGGTGTTCTACTTGCCTTCAGACTGCGGTGAAAAAATGACCTTATGCATATCTGTGTTGCTTGCTTTGACTGTGTTCTTACTGCTTATCTCCAAAATTGTTCCTCCAACATCTCTAGATGTTCCACTGATTGGGAAGTATCTCATGTTTACAATGGTACTGGTGACCTTCTCAATAGTCACTAGCGTCTGCGTACTCAACGTCCACCATAGATCTCCAAGTACTCACACCATGCCTCCATGGGTAAAGCTGGTGTTCCTTGAAAGACTCCCAGCCTATCTGTTCATGAAGCGTCCAGAAAACAATTCTCCACGGCAA
The DNA here is from genome assembly GCA_013399175.1 of Odontophorus gujanensis. Taxonomy (NCBI): domain Eukaryota; kingdom Metazoa; phylum Chordata; class Aves; order Galliformes; family Odontophoridae; genus Odontophorus; species Odontophorus gujanensis. The sequence goes on from VXAB01005147.1 coordinate 74,515, forward strand.
AAGCCGTGCAACTGCAAAAAGACAAGAGCAGAGAATCTTTGCATGGACCCAGCCGACTTCTACAAGAACTCTACTTACTTTGTGAACACAGCCTCTGCCAAAAAATACGATGTGAAAATCACCGACACCCTGGACAATGTCAGCAGCCATCGAGATTTTAGATTAAGAACAGGCACAAAATTTTCTCCTGAAGTCCAAGAAGCAATTGATGGAGTCAGTTTTATAGCAGAGCACATGAAAAGTGATGACAACGACCAGAGCGTAAGTAAATCTCTCCAAACTTCTTCCCTTCTCCTCCTCTGTAGCATGCTTTCCTTCAGGAAGATCTGAACTCTCTAGTTACCTTGAAGTTTTTAGAGAGAGCCTAGCTAAAGTTTAAAAGAACTTAACAAATAGTAATTTGGTAAAGTCAGTATCATCTTGGAAAGTAACATGAATGTACAAAAAGAGAATGCTGATCAGCCAGTAAGTCATGAAACATCCTTGAAAAAGCTGTGCTGTCACCTTCAAGTAGTGTTTGGCAGGGGAAAACAGTAATGCTGACTTTTGGGTCAGAGAGAACTCTATTTGAGAATATTTTTCCTCATCATATTCAGAAAGACTGTAACACACCAGCTCACATTAACCAGTGTACCTGCAGCTCAACCTTTGCAAGCACCCTAGGACCTCTGTCCGTAATTGAGCAAGACGAGCTGCTATTTAAGTTGCTACAGCAAGCACAATAAGTAGAATCAAAATCTTAATGCCAGCAGAATTGATACGTCTTCCACTTGAGTTAAATCACACTTGTTACTGGCTAAGAGAAGTACAGGATTCAGGGCATATGTAAGCAGTGCTCCTGCTGTCCTGTTCACATGCCTTACACATGCTACTAGCTAGCACACTAAAGCCAGCACAAACACACCACAAGTAATGCTCACAAATACTCAGATGGTTCAGAGTTTTGTTTGGACCATAGCTAAGGAAAACTGCCAACCATCCTCTCTGCCATCCTGTCGCTCCCAGATCCCAGTCAGACTCCAGGCTCTCTATTCCTGCCCTCTCCCCTTCAGCCAAGCAGACTAAATGAAGCCTGGCTTCTGATATTGCAGAAGTCCCTTGAGGAACATGCTGCTGAGTAGTTCATGTTTTCTATTAACTGAAATTACTGTCAATTTAAATAAAGATCGGATGCTGACATTTAACATGACCCTGTATGCATTGAAACTGATTGAACAGAAGCACACTTCACAGAGCAGGCAAAAAGTTTTCTAACAGCTCAGAAATCCTTACAAGAATATGTTGCATATTAAAAGATCCATGGAGCCTCAACTTGAGGCTAAGAGCAACTTTCAAGGGCATTTCATGCATTAAAAATGAATGGAATGCTTTTCACACAGAGTCCTCCCATATTACACATTACTGTTTTATGGATTCATAACCTTAATTCCTGCTATCTTCCTTCAATATCACGGTCTGATAACAACTATTCATGTGCATTTACTACAGCCTCATTTCAGAAGTGCAAAACTTCCATTAGCAGCAGTGCGAATTAAATGTGTGCTGAAGGAAGAATATGTAATGTTCTAATCTAAGACACGAGATAAATGACAAGCACGGAGAAGTCGCTGAGGTGACAATGTCCCACGTGTAACTGGAATCACTGACAAAGGAAAAACAATCATTCTTGAGATGCAAATGAAGATCGATGCATTCATCCTTTACAATGAAAGCCAGAAAGTCACTTCAGTTTCAGAACAGAATCCAAGACTAGTCTCATGTTGCCTGTTTCACACACAACACATGTAAGGCCGAGGGGATTTTAATAAGAGCAACAGTATTAATATGCATTAAAATCCTTGATTAAGAAGACTGCTGATAAGAAAAGTCAGAGGCTAACCTTGTTTAACAGTAATAAATACTCTCTCTTCTTGTCCACAGAGATTAATAGCATCTGCAAATTAAAATTAAAGAAAAAAATCCTTAATTGGATTACACCATAGGCCCTTCCGGAACAGCAGCAGGCAGCCATGCCCTGTACCTGACACATCAAAGACAGCTAAGAAATATTCACAATATTTTTCTCTACTGCTCAGAATGGCTGCAGGAGAAAAATTCTTTCCCAAGTCTAAAGTCATTTTGTTTCCTGGACCTTGAAGTTTATTTCCTTTTATTTTCATCAACAAAGACTGCATCAGCAAGAGGAAGAGCAAAATAACATGACAAATTGCTAATACCTTTAATTGGCTTTTTTTTTTTTTCAGGTCATTGAAGACTGGAAGTATGTTGCTATGGTAGTGGACAGGCTGTTTCTCTGGATATTCATCCTTGTTTGTGTTCTGGGGACCGTCGGCTTATTTCTGCAGCCACTCTTTCAAAACCACATGGCTGCCACGAACCCTTAGCTCTTATCTAACGTTGCCAATGCCTGCATAGATGGTGGGTCTCACCCTGCTCTCAGTTTCCCTCTGTTAAATCCAGAGAGATGTCAGATGAGTTGCTCTTACATCGGACTTATGGTAGGGATGTGGAAAGCAGCCACATCATTTTGATAGGGAAAAAAACCAACCAACAATCCTTTTTCCCAATGACTTCAGTACTTCTGGTGATCTCATGGCTCTTTTTTCAACTCTTTGAAGCCCAAGTATTAGAGAAAGACATTGTCTGTATAATATGCCAGCTTGACTCACAAGGTTTATTTATTAAAAGGGTATTTTATATACATTGCCTCAGGAAAGCCATTTTCTTTCCTTAGAATACTGCAGTTTCCATACTACAAAGAAGGCATTTATTTCCTGAAGCGCATCAGAATGGTTTGTGTCTGATTTATAAAGAGCTTGACAGGTGGAATCATTGTTTAGCTGTGTTGACTGTGATATTTAAGACTGAACTGAGAAACAGAGACATACTTCTGGTTTCTCATTGTGCTGTCCCTGCTAGTAGGTTAATCAACAGAGGCCAAATTAATATGTAATATTAACATTTATATTCTCTGTACAGTGACAAAATGTAAATAAAATGTAATAATTCTCCTTTATATACAGTCCTGAAATGTTCCTGCAACTTTTGAAAGCTCATATAAGTGGCATTCACATACACTTCCATGAATCTAAGGCTAAAAGTACAGGAAAACATACTGAGGACAAACCAGCTATGAAAGGTGGTTAGAACGTGGATAAGACACTTGAGAACAGACCTGCATGTTTTGCTGAGGAGATGCCAACACAGGTTTAAATACCATCCTCAACAAATATATATGAGCTATAATAGCACATAACACAGGTAGGGTCTTGGCGAAGGACAGATGAGGGCCTAAGACTCCTGCCACAGGACAATCCCACCAAGCACTGCTTCAGCTAGCTCTTAACCTCCACAAAAAGAAGTGGGCTCCTGATATTCTTCAGGCTACACCAACCTCTTCTCCTAGAAGTATCATTAGGACACATAGCAATTTTACAAGCACTGACAGGTACAACTAATGACTGGTGAACAAATTTAAAGTTCACTACTTGTGAAGGGGACTGTCATTCTCCCTTCCAATCTGCTTCTGCTCTGCACTCCAACTGTGTCAGTTGCTGAAGGACAGGGCAGGAGAGGCTGCTGGTCAGCCCTATAACCTCAGGAGCACCGTGTGACCACAGCAGCTGCTGCATCCTCCTCTCCCAAGGGCTGGCAACACTCTGGTCCTCTCCTAGACACGAACTGCTCTGGACATATCCCACAGGGCCTGGGGGAAGGTGTGGAGTTCAAAAGGGTTACATTTGTTTCTCTCAGATTAATTCTCTTATCTTAAACCTAAATAGCACAGCTATTTTGGCTGCAGCAACAGAAACAGAGGCTGCGAGATGAGAGACAGTCCAAGGGAGAGGAGGAGCACTTCGTCCATCCCAGGAGACTCCTCTGTGTTAGGTTATCTGCCAGCAGCTGCCATGGCACAGAATATCACAAGCACATGTGCACATAATGCCCCAGCTGCTAGGTAGCTTTTTCTGCTTACAGAGAAGGCAGAGGGAAGCCAGAGCAGCTGCCAGTGCAGCACAGACAGTGTAAAGGTGAAGCTCCTTTAAAATCCCACAACCACCCCAAACTGCAAATCTGAACGAAGCAGCACAGACCTCAGTGCAGACTTCAGCACTGTCACAAACCACTGCACATTCCCACAGGGCAGAAGGGAGAGGGGATCACCCAGTCAAGCAACTATGGACACAGTAAGTCGGCCTCAGGCCCCACAGTCCATCCAGCAAACTGCCACTGGACCCATCCGGAGCAGAGACTTTTCTCTGCTCCTCTCCCCCCACCCAACAGCACTTTTGTGCTACACTCTCAGCATCCTGTCGGTCTCCTACCATCCATTACCCCTCTCTCGAGTACCATCTTCTTCTCCATTTGGTGCTGCCTGAATGCAACTGGGCTGATGCCTCCAGTACTTCTGTCTCACAGCCAGTCTTACTCTTCACAATTAGTCACGACTGACAACACTTGCCTCTGTAACTGCTCCTTCAGCCGAATTATCTCTTGCAAAGACAAAAATTTCAGGAATGATATGGCATCTCAGTAGGCAGCCACCACAGAGCTCAGGAGAATGGAGGCCTCTGACCTGACCAACGCAGAAAGGGCTTTCAAAATGCACACCCCTGGCCCCAGCAGCATCCCTTAAGAGCTAGAGCTCCTCATTCACGACACGGTGAGCTTCAGTGCTTTCCATATGCCACAGCCACCTTACACCTTTTTAATCACAAGTAAGGCAATATAATTTTCCCTAGTTCCGCCTATGTAATAACAAAGCCACCCCAGCTTAACTTGTCAGACAACGACAGGGTTTTCCATTTTGATTCTTTGATAAAGTTTCAAAAAATAGAAATTTTCTGGAGAAACGGAAGCATTAATATACGAATAAAAGGTTTGAGTTCATCAAACAAATCAAGGTTTTCACAGCAATGTTTTCCATTAAAAAAAATAAAAAGGAACATATGTGCCATCTGCCTCCAGGTGAGCGTATCTCAGATTGTTTCTGCAGTGGAAGCAAACAAAGACCAGCATGGAAAGCTTTTAATAGCAGTAGCACCAATACCCCTGAGTAGAGTGGGAGAACAATCTTTTCCTCTTCACCGGAGTTGGTCGTGATCTGATCTTGACAAATTTAACAGAGAAGCACACTAAGTAGGGGCATGACGTGACACGTGGTTTTTAAAAAGCAAAGGCAATGCAGTTTGCTCTTGCAGATATTCTGAGGTGGATGAGTTTTCCCCTGCCTATAAAAATCCTTCTTCTATGTAGTTCTGCAATGCAGTCATGGTGATGTGCTCCTATCAAATCACTTTCCCTAGACACAGGAGATATATAATAATCCTACTTTGAACCTGAGCTGATTTCACCAGGAGCTCCATCACACGATGTTAGAGACAAAACACCTGAGCATTCAAACACAGATGGAAATTTCAGCAACTTGGCAAACAGATGAAATTCCAGTATAAAATTTCTAGATACAATGGCTCTTCACTGCCTCCGTAGATCAGCCATTTTCAAACTGTTCCAGTTTAGACCCTGAATTTTGGGGAACACAGGCTACAATCTGGTCTTTGAAGCTTTAGCTCATTTCTAGTAGGGACTGAAAAGAAAGAAACAAAAATCCCAGTTAGAACGCTGCTTATTCATGGAAATCATGAGGGCAAAAAGAGAAGGAAGGACAAGGAAATGTATCCATGAAGGGTTAAGCTACAAGACCAAACGTCTGTGTTCTCTGGGAAAAAAAAAAAAAAAAGAAATAAAATCAAATGGACAGTAAAGCCTATTTCCTCAAAGCTAATAGAATTACAGAAATTATCCTAAGAGCATGTGTCTGGGGATGCACTGAATGATGCTCTGAGAGACAGAGCAAACAGGATAAACAAGCTCCATGCCAACAGCAGCTGGATCCAGCCTGATGCTCATTCTCCTGGTGCTACCTCCTAACATAGCACCAAATGGGGTTGTCATTTATTCTTCCCCAGCAGCAGGGAGAGAAGCACCTGGCAGGTACAGCCCCACATCCCACACAGGTCCCTCTCACCATTACCCAAAACATCCAGGGGAGGCAAAAAGCCATATATGATCTAACAGGAAGCTGATGGGCACCTGGGGAATGAGCCACATTGCAAACCACCATTCTGACTGAAAGGGAAGCCAGTCAAACACTGGGCTCTGAAAGGTCCCAATACAGAAAAACACATCAAGAAAAAAAACTAATTCTCACTTCTCTCTCCAGACTGGCACTGTATTCTCGCTGCTAGAGTCTTTATGTTAAAAAATGCTTTGCTACAAAGATCCTCAGAGCCCTGGCTGTTTTTTTTTGTTGTTGTTGTTTGTCTGTTTGGGGGATTTTTTTCTTTTTTAACTTCAGAAAGGAAATCTATGACAGTAAGAAAAGACTACGTCCATCCTTCCTGCAGTGGGAACTTACAATACTGACGAGCTCTTCAAGGATAACACTAACCTTCATCAGAATGCCCCACTCTCCCTCATCTCATTTTTCCAAAAGCTTTCAACAATAGGTTTTTGCACCCTCAGGCTGCAATCCTACACCTTTCCTAAATTCCACCTTTCTAACTCACGAAAAGAGGAAGTGTCCAAAGACAGTTACTCTGAAACACTTTGGCCACACTTTTGGCCTCCAACTCAAACCTCTGCTCTTACCTGATCCCATCGCTCCATGCTTTGGTCCTGGCAAATTATGCATGTGCTGAATTACTCCTCGGAACTGCAAGACCCTTTTCTCACAGTGAAGAGCCAGGCTGCAGCCAGGCAACTTGTGCTTGCACGGATGCGATGTAGCCAGGAAAAAAAACTTTCAGTATTAACAGCATAATCGGAAATTCAGGTCTCATGATCTCAGCTCACTGCTAAATCAGGTGTCCCTAATATCAATATCCATCTTGGCACAATTCAATTGTAAGATTTTAATTAACTAGACTTCTCCTGGTAACTTGGCACAAGATTCTCATAAAGAAGGATTCTGTGGAGCAGCCGACTGAAAAAACGTTCAGCGTTGTCAAATTAGAGGTTCATTCACACCCCATTTCACAGACTTCTGCGCATCACCCACGCCGGGACACCGCTCATTGCCCACAGTATCTATCTTGTCTGTAATTGATTCTGTTTTCAGTGCTGACTGCCTGGGTGGCTGGGAAGGGGGCAGCAAGGAGCGCACTGCGCAGAGCCGTGCCCAGGGCCCTGCTGCTCCCAGGCATTTCACGCATCGGAGGAGCAGAGCTGCCCGCACTTGCTACGCTCGTACAATCCCAGCAGCTCAGCTCAGCTCAGCTCCAGCAGCCTCTCATTCACAGCACCATGCAGAGCACACACGCTCTCCTCTTAACTGCTGCTGCTTGCATCCTCTTTCAAGGTGAGTGATCTTTAATTTGTCTATCTGTTGCTGGTAGAGGAGGGAACTGAAGAGGTGAGCAGGAGGTGGCTGTGGTGCCAACTGCTTTGAGAAGCGTGGAAGCTTATTCCTAACTAAGGGATGAAACGTGTGGAATCCTACCACAGTCCCTTTCGTTACCTGGTTGGGTTTTTTGTTGTTGTTTTGCTTTTAACTCTTCCTTCTGAGCTAATTAAGTCATCCTGATTCAACACACCAAGAGAGGCACACAAAAGCTGTTTTGACGTTGAGGAGAGAGAGTGCCTTACATGTAAAGGTTTGGTTCTGTGTACTGTGGAGTAATTAAAGACTAGAAAAGAGAAACAATGTGAAACAGCTCTGAATGCATGCTGCAAACAGCGTGCCTTACCTCTGGTGCCGGACTGCTGGTGGCACCTAAAAGGCTGCCAGTTTGGGACTGGATACTGGGAAAAGTCGTTACAACTCAGCTTTAAAATGAGTTATCTAAAAGATTACTGATTCCAAAAAGCCTTGAACTCGGGGAGATGAGGGCACTCACAAAGAGCACAAACAACACCTGCTGCGTTCAGCACCACAGCTCCTCGCCCACCGAGGAGCCCTGGCCGGCAGGATGACAAAATAACGAGCATCTCTGCATGCACCCGGCGATTTATAGTCACGATACGTGAATAAGGGCTGCTCGGAGTAACCGGGACACCCCCTGATGCCTCGCCCCATCCCGCCCCGCAGGCTGCGGCGGCTCGGTGCCCGAGCACCGGCTGTACGCCGCGCTCTTCAAAAACTACAACCAGTTCGTCCGCCCGGTAAAGAACATCTCGGACCCCGTCATCATCCAGTTCGAGGTGTCCATGTCCCAGCTGGTCAAAGTGGTGAGTGCCCGTGCCTACGGGGAGAGGGGTGGGGTGGGGGGGGAGGGAATGGCCGGCGCCGCGCCCGACACGCTTCTGTTTTACAGGACGAAGTCAACCAGATCATGGAGACCAACCTGTGGCTGAAGCACGTGAGTAGCGCTTCCCGAGCCCGGCGGGGCGGGGCGGGACGGAGGGGGGGTACACCCGCAGAGCCTGCGGGGCGAGCCCTTCGCGGCCGCTTTCCGGCGCGCTGCTGCCCCCTAGCGGCGCGCGGTGGTACTTCAGCACGCGGCGCGCTCCTTCCCGCCTCGGCTCGGCTGTGGGAGCGCCCCGAGCAACGCAGGCAGCAGAGCTTAATGTAGCGCCCAGGTCGGGCCGAGAGCCATCAGATGCGGGCATAGCGCTCCTATACACTACAATTCGTTGCCCCAGAACGTTGTCGTGGTAGATAGGAACGCGTGCAGAGGGAAGGTTGAGCGTGCAGGGCATACGGTGCTGACTTGGCTTAAAAGCAATTCCATAGGCTGCAAGTGTAATTACTGTTGTGGATGGCTTAACCAACTTCATAGGCAGCTCCATCTTAACAATCGATTTGGCGAAGCTGGGTTTTAACGAGCACTAATGTTACTTGCCTGAATAACGCCACCTGCAGCTTTTTCTAACTCATCCACCTGGGTCCATCCCTCAGTGCTTTCACACCTATCAATCCGTTTTCACTGTCTAACAGTGCTTTTTGAGACTGAAGTTATTACTCCTGTCCTATACCCCCTTCCTTTTTCACCTTGTTTCATCCACTGGTACAGGGACTAAGTCACCCCTAGACCCACATAGACACCAGACATGATTAAGAAACGTCTGATCGTGGTGGTATCTGAAATAGAGCAACCCTAAAGGCGATCCCACAGCGCTCGTTTTGACTGTAGTTTGCAGGATTTCCCTTTCTTCACAAACTTAACACACTGACTCATTTCTTCCATAATTAGATCTGGAATGATTACAAGCTTCAGTGGAATCCAGTGGATTATGGAGGTGCTGAATTCATCCGAGTGCCCTCTGGCCAGATCTGGAAGCCAGATATTGTTTTATATAACAAGTAAGATTCCTGCATATCTGCCTTAATTCAGTCATAACAGTTCTAAACTAAAAGAAGGTAGATTTACATGAGATGGAAGCAAGACGTTCTTTACAGTGGTGGCAGTGAGGTGCTGGAGTGGGTTTCCCAGAGAAGCTGTGGGTGCCTCATCCTTGAAGTGCTCAGGCCAGGCTGAATGGGGCCATGAGCAACCTGATCTAGTGCAAGTTGTCTGAGCCCCTCGGCGGGGGCTTGGACCTAGATGGACTTTAAGGTCCCTTCCAACCCAAACCATCCTGTGATTCTACAGGAAGAATTGCTGCTACTAATAAATACCAACAAATTCTGTGATCTTTCTGAAAAAGCCTACTTTTTCACATGCCATCTACATCAGCGTTGCTGGCCCCAGCCAGGTGCTAACCTGACAGTGCAAGCACAGGGGATGCAGGCCAAAGTGAGGTTTACTTTTTCCCTTCGCAAGACCCCAGCTTCACTACTGTTTCTAACACTGCTGACAAGGGAAGTGATAACAAATTCCCTCTAAATTCATGAAGGTGTGCATGTCATTTCAGCTGTGCTCACTTATGGCAAGCACTGATAGTCCTGCATACGCCGTTCAGCTTCACGTCAATTGCTGGATATTATAAACCACATTAAAGATTTAACATAGCTGAACTGACAACATAAAACCAGCTGGATCGGTGGCATCCTGACGTTACTTTTATTTGCTTTGCAGTGCTGTTGGGGATTTCCAGGTAGATGACAAGACAAAGGCCCTACTGAAGTACACGGGTGATGTGACCTGGATACCCCCAGCTATATTTAAAAGCTCATGTAAAATAGATGTAACCTACTTCCCGTTTGACTATCAGAACTGCACCATGAAGTTTGGTTCCTGGTCTTACGATAAAGCCAAAATTGACTTGGTCTTAATTGGCTCTACGATGAACCTGAAAGATTACTGGGAGAGTGGAGAATGGGCCATTATTAAAGCTCCTGGGTATAAACACGACATCAAATATAACTGCTGTGAAGAGATCTACACAGACATCACCTACTCTCTTTACATTAGGCGCCTACCTTTATTTTACACTATCAACATGATTATTCCATGTCTTCTGATTTCTTTTCTGACTGTATTAGTTTTCTATTTGCCCTCAGACTGTGGTGAAAAGGTGACACTCTGTATATCAGTCCTTCTGTCTTTAACGGTGTTTCTCCTTGTTATCACTGAAACCATACCTTCTACTTCCCTGGTGATTCCACTCATTGGGGAATACCTCCTTTTCACTATGATATTTGTAACTCTGTCTATTGTCATTACGGTATTCGTCCTTAACGTGCACTACAGGACACCCAAGACACACACCATGCCTGTGTGGGTGAGAACTATCTTCTTGAACTTACTTCCCAGGATCATGTTTATGACAAGGCCAACCAGCGATGAAGACAATAATCAGAAACCAAAGCCATTTTACACTTCTGAGTTTTCAAACTTAAACTGCTTCAACGGCTCTGAAATCAAATGCTGCAAAGATGGCTTTGTATGTCAAGACATGGCATGCAGCTGTTGCCAGTACCAACGAATGAAGTTCTCCGACTTCAGTGGCAATCTCACAAGAAGTTCCAGCTCTGAATCTGTTGATCCTCTGTTTTCACTTTCAGTTCTGTCACCAGAAATGAGAGATGCTATTGAAAGCGTTAAATACATTGCAGAAAATATGAAAATGCAGAATGAAGCAAAAGAGGTAAGAATATATTCTATTACTCCAGCTTTGAAGAAAAGTCAAACAACAAGATGACATAGGCCACTGTTTTGTATAAGTAAATTACATAAGCTATATTACAAATACATGCAACTTCAAATGTAGGTAGTTCTGGGAAGCAGCTCTCTTGCACAATATTCTCTCTATTGACAACGTGCCTTGCATGAAAACATAATAAAATTTCAGCATTGCCTTCAAAATGAATAACAAACGCATAGATAACTGTGCACCAATCCACCTGCAACATACTGTTTAGAGATCAGTAGGAGTAGTGCATTTCAGTAAGCTTTTCTGGCTAATGTTGGTCACCTAAGAACATAAAGCTTTTCACTTTAACTGCTGGCATACAGAACAGAGGTAGTATCCTATGAATTCTGGTGTCTTGGTGAACAACTTTCTGTATTTGAAGCAGCTCTTGGTTTAGCACAAACAGCATATTCAAACAAAGCTGCTTCAAGATTAATTATTACATCAGTGAAAACATATGAAAGCTGAAAAAAATTCTTTGCACACTATTTGAAATGTTCCTAATTGCTAATGCTAGTTATTCATCTAATAAACATGCCTACTTAATATTTTTTTTTCAGATTCAGGATGACTGGAAATATGTTGCCATGGTAATTGATCGTATTTTTCTATGGGTTTTCATCCTGGTATGTATTCTGGGAACAGCAGGTTTGTTTTTACAACCTTTGATGACCGGAGATGACATGTAGAAGTTCAAAATGTTATGCTGTGAAATCAAATAAAACTTGTGCCAACGAAACTCTGCACTCTTACCCCGGCACCTGATAGCTCTTCTGTGTGTTTCAGTAGTAAAATAAGTATCTCTCTTGGCTTCAACTTTGCTTGACCTAGAAGGCTTTATCAAAAATGTGGTCACATGAAAAAAAGTTACTTTAAAACTTTATCTCTGAGTAATATGTGTTATGCTTGCCAGCTCTTTTTCACAATAGCTGGAAAAGAAGTGGGCTGTACGTTAAACTTCATAGGAACTACTAAAGAAGTTATGGACAAACGTTCTGAGAATCGAGACAGGTTGAATGCTTCAGGCTACCAGGGCTGTATGGTGTTAAATACCTTCTGTTCATGAGAGGATCTTTTGGAAATAAGTTCATATTAATTTAATGGATGCCCTCATAAGGACGAAATGTTGTTGGAAGCACACGTACCAAATGCTGGAATGCAGAACACTGCCACCCAGAGTATGAACCAATTCAAACTGTGGGAAGGAAGGTCCGTGGGCACGTTTGTTACGAAAGGAATAAAAGGTGAGTAATAGATGATGGCAGTAAGCATCCTGCACAGTGTTTTGTCACAAGGGAAGGCAAGCAGATATAAAACGCTCCTGTAAAGCACGCTAAAATTATGTCTTTGGTATATGTCTTCTTTTTTAAATCAGTAACTGAAGATGAATTTGAGAATTTGAATAAATGATGCAACAAAAATACTGTAATGAGATGTTTTGTAAAGATATAAACTGTTCTCTCTGTACCAAACTGAAAAAGTTTTAGAGGTAGTGGTAGCAAATGAGGTAACATTTGTAAAAATAAAGAGAATCAATCTATTGAAAATTGAGATTTTCTTTCATTTATTTTGACCAAGAGACAAAAGCTACACGAAGCAGCACTGGTTACATCTCAGCACATTCAGAAAGGAGTTACACGAGTAAAGGCCCATGCTTCTGAGTCTATTAAAAATCATTTCATTTCAGACACACCTGAGGATGAGCTGAAAACCCCCAGGATTCCAGCATCTCTTTTTCACCCGCAGGTATCATGATCTGGTTATAGAAATGACTGAAAGAATTTCACACATTTGCAGAAATTGTTAGTTACCAGTATAAAGGCTGGAACTCCATTGGCCACGCTGCCAATCACCTCACGATTTAACTGACAGCCTTCAGACATCACTGAGCAAGGGGACAGGAGGGGAGCTGAAAAGATCCATGGCTGAGATCCTTGGTTCGTTTTCTTTTCAGGTAAGGGTAGACACAGTAAGTAATTCAAAGCTGAGGAAGACTATAAAAAGAAATGATGCATTTGGAAAGGAAATCAGATGTCCAAAGCACCTCTGCAGTTTTCACACAGTTTCTGATGCATTAATATTAGTAATACTGAGAAAGTTGTTATACTAATGGATAAAACTCAGATAATCACTGCAATTCCACTCTTAAAATAAATTATGATGGGAATGCAGAAAATACTAATGCCAGATGTAATTGTACAGCTGAATAGGAAGAGTGACTCCTTTTTCAACCAGAATTATTTGTAACTTGGTAAAAAATCATCAAGTGTTTTCAAGGATTAGTTGGCATCATTTCCCTGCAGAGGGGAACTAAAAAGCTGCACGTCAGCCCTGTGGGATACACTGTGCTATGAAGTAACAGAGAAACTGGCAAAACTTAAAGTGGAGGAAAAACACTCTCCCTTCTAGAGTCTCATCCAGAAATAAAACTTTTAAGAATTAGCAGCACTGGAATCAATCTGAAGAATTTACATTATTTAATATATTTTAGTGACATAATAAATACTTTTTTATATAAATATACATATGTGAGCTATAGCTGACACAGAGATATCAATACTCACATATCCTATAAGCATTTTAAGGCTTAATATATCACACGGTCACGTTAGTATGGTAGGATTAACAAGATTTTAAGTTTAGCAGCAATTTCCACTGAATATTTATAAAGGCATAAGACAGTCACATCGCTCTCTTTGTATGCTGCAAAGGGAGGAAGTTCAACTGATGTTTGTATTACAATCTTTCATTTACTGTGTAGATGCAAGTTCTCATCTGCATAATATAATAAATTGAAATAAGCAACTCTATTGTGCAAGTATCTGCAAAAATGTAGTAAGAAATATATCTGCCATAGTAACTTAATAATGAGACTACAGTGATATTGTTAAAAAAATCTCAATCCTTCTACTTCTCAGTAGGTGTCAGTATGTCCTGTTTCTAACACACACATGCAAGTATTTGAAAAGGTCTCTGATTGTGACCTCATTTAGAAGTATCTCAGTAGAGCAGCACTAAGCAGACTGACTTCTGAGAGTCCTACATGTCATGCTTTAATGTCAACGTAATTTTTAGGTTTTGGATTTTATTTTTTTCTCCTATCAGAAATGTGCCTACAAAGAGCATGCATGGAAACTTAACACTACAAAACCTTTTTAGAATGATGTTAGCAGGAGACGGACCCGAAAATATCTTACGTATTTGTACTGCCTATATGCACAGGTACTATTATACTTGCCCATTTATGAATAACAGGAATAAATAACACAAGTGATCCAATTATTGAAACCAGAAGAAAGGCCCATAAGAACATTCGATCTAGCACCTGAGCAATAAATTTCCAGTCTTCAACAACCTAAAAAACAAAGAACATAAGAGCTGTCCAGTATGTGCAAGAGCAGGGGAAAATACAGCATCAGACTCTGCAATAATTTATCACTTCACATTTTCCTCCCCCTCCCAATCAGGTCAATGTTATAACCCCCTCCTTTTTTAATATATATACGTATTAATAAATCACCCTGTGACTCAGAGAAGGAAAAAGCTTCTCTCTACGTAGACTAGTAAACTACACAGCCCAGACACTAAATTTTAGTGGAGCAGTTGACCCTGACTAGCATTCAACATCCTCAGTTACACAGAGGGAAAATCAGTATGCAATTTAATAACATACTGGAGAATTTAAGATTCATGCCACAGCCTCACCATAGAGTAGGATTCCCAAGCAGGAGCTCAGGTTGCAAACAATGAACAGAGGACAGCAGCTCTTGCATTACACACAAAATCTGACAACTGTGTAGTTACTAGTGCATGGAATTACGCACTACGAAGAACACTCACAGTGCCTTCAAGACAGTTTCCTTTTTAGGATTATCTACATCTATACACAGTTTTGCAAGTACAGCTGATATAATCATGCAAGCAAATTAAAACTCTGCCAACAAAGCATCTTTCACTTGAAGTGGAGCAATCTGCGTTTCCCAGGCCTACTGCATCCTGCGAGGCCAGGCCACATCAACATGAGCTGTGTGGACTTTATTTTCAACAACCAGGGCTAAAATCCTTCCACAGTCAAATCCTGTATCTTCCAGAGGCCAAGTAACAAAATGTAAGTGAATCCCAAGTCAGCTCTATATTCAGTTCTGAAGTTTAGAGTTGCAGCAACCACAAAACAAAATACCTATCAATCTTCTTGCCACATACAATCAAGTAAAGTAATTTAATAAAGAGAAAGAAAATCTACTCACAATTTACTCAAAACTACGTATTTATGAGCAAACTATTTTCTGTGCTGGGTATACAATACATGGGTGTACTCTGCATTGTATATACAACAATCCTATTTCAATGGTACAGTAGGTACTCAAAATCCAGTCTGAATTCCTGGTGATAATATCAAAGTACAGTCCTAAGGAGCTGTGCTAGAGGAATTAATGTACTCCAAGGCTAGCATAAGAGTACATACACCTCTCAGCAACTATACACACGATGCTAGTTTAAAGCAAGGAAGGAAAACTGATTTGCAATGATCTTACCTGCACAGTGTAAATACCCACACTAAGGATAGTTCAATGTGCAAATGTACAGACTGAAAAATAACCTTTCAATTACATCAAAAGATGTCAAAGGCAAATGATAACAGGGCTAGAAGAGATCACTCAAGAGGTCATCCAGTCAATGCTTGATCTCAGCACAAAATGACTAATCCATGGTGACAACCTGCATTTAGACTAGTATAAATTATGGAATTTAAAATTGTTTGTATTTGGAATTGAAAGGTGAAAGAAAAAGGCAGGGCAAGAATCATTCTGGAATTGAAAATCAAATATATTTTTCAGTTAGCCTTCAGGTACAGTATTAAAATGAAAAATACCTACTTCTTTCATTATGAAAATGACAGTGTAGGTAACAGTTACTGTATGTACTCTTGTAGCAGCAGAGTGTCTCTGAAAATACTTAATTGACAAGAACATGGACTTGCTTCTAAAAGAACGCATAAGTATTTCAGGCATCCAGGGATGGTATTATACCAGCCTGATGTCTCAGTATCGCAGCATACCTGTACTTCTTTCCAGCACAGATATGTGACCTCCAGTGAAGTATAAAAACTAGAAAACCTAGCACATACGAAATGCAACCACACAGCGAACCATTACTCACTGTTGCTATGCTTTGGTTTTTAATTCCCACTTCTAACAAAATGAGTTCAATATGACTAATACACCCACCTCACGAACTTCATTCTCCTTCATAACATGCCTTGTAATATACCGGATAGAATCTAGAGCTGCTTCCAAGGTGTTCCTAGACGATTCTGATCCATTCACATTTCCCGTGTCCTCCTTCTGAGCAAAGTATCTATCTACATGACTTCTCATGCAAAGCAGCTTGGGAAGTTTGTGAAGAAATATCTTGCGAACCCAAGGTGCCATAGCATTGTGCGTAGATGAAGAACGATGATGAATATTGATGGCAAAGACAGTAATCACAATGGACAGTGTCACAAATATCATAGTAAAAACCAAGTATTCTCCTATAAGTGGGATAACTTTAGAAGACGAAGGAATAATCTCTTCAATGACAAGAAGAAAAACAGTCAAAGATACCAGGACCGAAGTGCAAAGGGAAATTTTTTCACCTTCGTTTGAAGGAAGATAGAAGACGAGGACAGTTAGAAAAGAAAGTCCAATACAGGGAATAATGAGAAACAACGTGTAAAAAAGTGGCAAACGTCTAATTATAAACGAATATGTAACAAAGGGATACCAGCAACATCCATCAGTTCTATTTCCTTTGCTCCCTGTTGCCGCCACTATCTCCCATTCTCCATTATCAAAAAAGTCTCTTTTGTCAACATCGTAATCTTCTAAAATTATATCAACCTGGGAGCCATCGTAAGTCCAGGAACCAAATTTCATAGAGCAGTTTTGGAGGTCAAAGGGAAAGAAGGTTACATCAATAGTACAAGAACTTTTATAATTAGCTGGTGGAGTCCAAGCAATGGTGCCATCGTATTTTACCACAGTTTTAGTAGACGTCCCCTCAAAACGCCCATCTGCACTGAAAGAAAAAGAGATATCCACATACAATTATGATGGAGAATATGTTTTGTTATTGTCATTTCAGCTGTTTGCTCCTTCCCCCCCCTTCACTGCCAAAATTTTGTATTGCGTTGTGCTCAGTTTACGTCATGTATTTGGTTCTTAGTTTTGTTTGGTTTGTTGGTTTATGGGTTTGTTTGGTTTTTATGGGGTGGTTTCTGTTGTTGCTGTTGT
The DNA here is from genome assembly GCA_013399175.1 of Odontophorus gujanensis. Classification (NCBI taxonomy): domain Eukaryota; kingdom Metazoa; phylum Chordata; class Aves; order Galliformes; family Odontophoridae; genus Odontophorus; species Odontophorus gujanensis. The sequence continues at coordinate 91,866 of VXAB01005147.1, forward strand.
TAGTTTTTGTTTTGTTTTTTTTTAACTGAATCTCACCCAGTTAATTACCTTTGCAAAAGCAGAGAACATTGTCAAGCCATTAAAAGATCTGTACAGCTTAAGGCAGGCCTGATGATTCAAGCAAGAGATTGTACAAATCCTGACCTTAAGCAGCATGACCAAACCCTGATGTTTCTATTGGTAATACAGCACAAACATCTGGAGAAATCATAATAATTGGGGAAAAAAAGTATAAGTACTTGTGCTCCACCTCCAAACTTGAAATTATAATCAGCCTCTCTTGACTCAGCAAGCCATGAAATGTAAAAAGTCCTCCATGTGCACCTGAATTATCCGAAAGGTTCATTCAAAACTTATTTCTTGTGGGATCCATCAATTCTTGAAAAAAACAAACTTACTGTTGAGTGCATTTCATTTCAAACCTAAATATGAGTTACAAGAGTACGAATTAGTTTCTCTGCTCCCACAGCACACTCCCTTTACATTAATAGTTTGTACCCAAGGCCGTGTAAGACGTTGTCTTCTAAATAACAGAGTTTACATGAAGAACTGGAAATAAACATTTTGAAGAGATTAAAAAAGACACAGTAGCAAAACAAAACTTGCAATAAAACTTGCATTTAATGTAGCAACAAAATCAACGTGCATTTGGAGGCAAATTCTAAATGTACCCACACAGTCCATTCAAGAACTCTCCTACAAGCAGCCTGGAGAGTAACATTAGAAAAAGGTATTTTATATTAAAAGATTAAAATCTTACTTGTCATATAACACAATGTCTGGAATCCAAATGGAATCCGATGGGACGCGAATTGATGTTATTCCTGCATACTCTTCAGGGTTCCACCGCAGTTTTACATCTATCCATTCCTGCAGATGCAAGAGATGTAAAAATCATATTAAAAGTGAAGTTAATTTAAGCAGGACGCGATCAGACAAAAACAGATATAAAGGCAATTTAAAATAAGTAAATAAATACATCACACCTTCTGTAAGTTTTCTGAAGTTCACATGCAACGCTGGATTTGCTGAACAGACAACTAATGACACTGTCCAGCATTTGTTTTTTATTATAAGGGCCATTTGTCAACATTTTGCTACAGACCTCAAAATATTAAAATCCTTTTTGAGGGCACATTGACACAAGTAGAAGTGTTATAAACAGAGACAGTATTTTATATTTGAACTAAAAGCTCTAGAGGGACAAATCCAAGTTTCTGAGTGTTTGCCATCAGAGAGAATTCTAAGTACACTCAGGTCAGTTCTTATTTCATTTGAGTTGACTTAACTGCAATACATTCTGCAGAAACTACTACAAGGGAAGAAACTTTTCTCACTAACCTATTGCCATCTCATGCTTGCTAAGTAGTAATAAAGTTATCCTGAGAATAAATGCCTGAACTTACAGCTATTGGAGAGAAGAGAATGGAAAGAACCAGGAAGAAAAAAAAAGAAATAGCCCAAATAAGAATAATTTAGTAAGCTAGTAAATATAATTGGAGTCTGCAACCACTTCTCCAAGTTAAATTAAGAATGATTTGTGAGAAGCAATTCCCAAGCTAATATTGGCCACTAAGTTTAGCATGGGACTTGGATTATTATCAAGCTTCTTATAGCAAGTATATACAACTCTGAAATTGATAACTTTAGTGGTAGTTATCCACTAAAGACCTGACAGGAAATATCTAAAAACAAATACATAAAAAATTACACTAACCCTTCACACTTTTCTTGAAATAAAACTTGTTTTACTGAGGCAGTAACATATAATATATATATTTTTTTTTAACTGAATTTCATAACAATTAATCCTTTCAGGCATTTCCAGTGATGTACTATAAAGACACTACATAAAATAAGAACTAATGTATCTGGGCAAACAAATATTTAGCAAAGTTGCTTCCAACTTCTGATTTGCAGCTACAAAACCTCAGAATTCACTGTTATTTCACACATACCTGTTTCAGCCAGACATTTGTTGTCATCAGTTGATTCTTCTCATCCTATACAAATAAAATGTACTTTATTAAAAAAAGAAAACTGCACGGCACATTGTAACTAACTGCTACAGTTGCTGCAAGTTTGTGATGTAGAAGGCAGAAAGCACCCCTAAAAACATTCCACTCTTCGGTAATACATTTAGAGGAGAACTTTTAAAACTTAATACTTATGTCCTTAGATTATTTAACTGCTTAAAAATCAGTATCTTCCCCCTTCTGTGTCTCTTTTTTCTCTTCCTTTTTTTCACATGACTGCATTTCATGCAGTCTTACTGTTTTTCCTATGGAAACAAGATGGAGCAACGATCCTGTGGAGGAAAAACTCTAATTGGAAAAACCAATGGATTCAATCTGAGAAGAGTTTGAAGAGAATAAGTTTTTGGGAAAACAAACAAATAAAAAAACAAACAAAAGAAGCTTATTTACTGTACATACCACATCCACTAGCTGAGAGATTGCAAGGCCAAACTTGATTTTTATTGTGTCATTCAAGTGCTCCACAGGACGAACCCACCTTTGATAGTCTTCAAATAAATGTTTAAACAAACGATCTTCGCTCTTAGCGATAAAAGAAGGTTCAGATACACCTGCACAATAAAAGCAATTTATTAACAGTGATTTTAATGAATAGAGTCCATCTGTGTCCAAACAGCTGCAACTGTGCTTAGGTAGCATTAAGTTTCTCATCCCCTTCCCTCTAGAAGCACGGCCAAGGCTGTGTCAGAATGCTATAAAATGACTGGCCTGTATCAGCACCTCAGTACTGTCAGCACATCTATGGCTCAAGAAATGAAGATAATTTTACTACTAACAATAGCAAAGGCAAAAGCCACTCATGTCATTTAACTCACGCCATCTACCAGGTGCACGCAACCATGGAAATCCTCTAAAACTCAAGACTTATCTAAGGGGAGTTGAAGAACACGTGCTAACCTGTTTACCAGTAAGTCCTCTATTTTTCTACAGATTGGAAGGCACCTTTCGATTTAAGTAATAGTACGCAGTTAGTCACTTCATTTTCAGAGTGCTCAGCGATTCGTTTCAGTGCCTGGAGACAGACTGATGACCTACAGCAGCCAAAGTCTTTGTACAGTTTACAGAGAACAGCAAATTGAATGTCTCCTCCTTTCACCAAGGGGAACAGAGTGTTTGAAAGAGCTTTGGAAAAGAACCACCCATGACCCAAGAGGTCACACAGACCACCAGAACACAAGCACACCTGCTTCAGAAAAGGGGTCTGCTGTTCACTGATGGGAATTCAACAGACTGGAACTACTGCAAAAGAAAGACTTTTTAATTATTATAGTCAGTCCAAGGGGCAAAGTAATCCAAAGAAAGATGCTCATAAACATCTCTTTTTAATGCACCATTACATAAAGCCATGGCGTAACCTTTCCAGAAATGATGTGCTCACTAACAGTGTCCATCTAAAAAAAGATGCATCGAAAATAGGAAAGCACTGGAGAATGGCATAAACAGATTAAAGCCAGAGGCAGACATGCACGCGAGGAGAGATTTAAAAGATTAATATTATTTTGCTTGGCAAGGAGGTGAATTTAGTGCACACCACAGAAGTCGATAAAGTAGTGAACGATGCATGCTGAAAAATGACTAAGAGTATTTAACCTTTCTCACAAAAGAAGATACAGGAAACAAAAGGATCAATTAAAAGCAATATAAGCGATCTCTATTTGAAGTTTATTATCACAAATAATCAGTGAACCGCAGATCCAGAACCACCTAAGAGTACAGAACTGTAGTTAGGGCAGGCAGCACCGTGTCTGCCTGTCAGTTCACATTTTAACACAACTTCAGAACTCACAACTTGACTGACAGTTTGAGGGCTTGCATCTGTGGCTAACACAGCTGGAAACACCGAAGTAAATGCACCTGTCTGCGGCTGCAGCCTGCCCAGACAACCACAGCACTGGAGTTTTGGTTTCCTCCCACCCATCGCAGCACTCTGCTGGCAGTGGTAGCTTTGGCTGTGCTCCGAGTGCCCGACCATAAGGGAATTTCCCCACCTCAGTTGGCACTGCTGTTCAGGACAGTGCAGCAGAACCACTGTGATGAATTCTTCCTGATATTTAAGCTCAAAGGGCTTTTTCCCGTTTGTAACTGCACATGGATTTGCCAAGTTCTGCTTATTTCTGACATGTGAGAGAAGGCTTCCTGAAGACACAACTTAATTTCTCCGTTTCTATATCCCTGTTTCCTCAATTATGAATAGTTTTGTGTATATTGCAGCCCAATGCTTCATAAATACTTGATTTTTGTATGACTATTAATTGCATTTCCCTTTTACAGTTACAACGCTACCGAATTCTGCGAACAATCTGTGAGTGTTAATTGACCTTGAAGCAATGCAGAGGCAGAGTTGCACTGTCACGATCTCTGTGCTCCTGTAAGATGACCTCCTGTGCACCAACACAGCATCCTCCAGGTGCACGCGGTTTGCAGATGCAGCTTCTCTTATGCTGAGCTAAATGGGGCTGTGCGCCCTTCCCACTTAATAGCAAGGTTTTCAGACACTTCACACTCAGACCTACAGTATGCTCACCGTGTCAGAAAGTGCTGGATGGACAAAATTTGGATTCTGCAAAGCACAGGCAAACGTTTATAAAGAGAACTCGCTTTTCTATATCGATTACTGCAAAAACACTGACGTAGTGGAAGCACACATTTGACAGGGTTACAGAAGGCTAAAAATTAAGAAGGAAATGCAATCAGTAACAGAAGCAACTGGATCGCTACCTGGCACTTTTTGAGAAGGGGACTTCTTAGAAGTCTAATACCGTAATTTAGATTTAGAATCCCTGGCACAGCTTTCTTATTTAGTATCACTCAGTGAGAAAGAACACTACGAAGGGTAATCATCATGACCATACCTCCGTATTTTCTAATTAAAACTCACTTACTTAATGGTGCTCTGGCATACTACACAGCCTGCTATCCACAGATCTGCCCATTACAAACTGCAGCCCACCCAACTGCTGGCCCGCAGAGCAGGGAGCTGCACTAAGGCAGCACACCTGCTTGGGTACACATGCATGTTTATGAAGACAATGTTCCAATTTTCAGAGCCTTTCACATAATTTATAACAAAGGAAGCACTCTGAAGGCTAAAACTGCGGTGCTAACAGTTCAGACCTCCTTCTACAACCACTCAATGCTCATTTCAAGGGAAATAGATATAAAATGTCCATCTTTTCTATAAAATCTGAATTTTCTATACCGAGCGTTGGTGGTTGTCCTCTGGATTCCCCGAGCAGGTCTGGTCACATCAGACTGACTACGCTGGGGAGCTGGTGACAGTGCAAGCCACAGTACCATTGCAGCAGACAGGAAAAAGTAGAACAAGATTACATTCCATATTAACTACACAGATCTTAAAAATAGAAAGAATAAAAAATACAAAGAAAGGTTGAGACAAAGAAAGAGAACCTCCTGCTGCTGCTACATTAATCAGAAGACACACGTAACATAATCACAAATCCCTCCTAGCCTTTAAAATGATCACGAGTTACAGTTTCTGCACGGTCTTCAATTTTGTCAGAGGATATCTGGATATCTCAGAGGTTAAGGGTATGACTGTAACAGACTTGTGTTGCAGGAACTTACACGTACCTCCATTTATTTCAGGGTTTTCAAGTCACTCAGAGCATTTGTGCTTGCTTTCTCCCCTAGCACAGCAGTATGGTGCCAGCCAGCAGCAGAACAAAGTGACGTATTGCAGACATGAAACTGTCAGAGATTTCACGCTGCAATACTGCTTAGCCCTAACCAGTATGAACAAAGGCTCGAGGTCCACGTGCAGAACGCAGATCAAATTCAAAAGATCCAAGTTTCCAGCTTGATAATTGGAAAGTATAACTAGACTGTCCCCTAAGAGCTTAGCATCAAGGGATAATTACTGCTCGTATTAACAAGTGCACGTACAAATTCCACAATGACAGAACAGCGTGCTATACTGTCACACAGCCTGCAGTTCAGCAGGAAATACACCTCCCCAACATCTGCACCATGGAATCTGTCAGTCCCAAAAGCACAGAGGTGGCAGGCAGCCCCCTGCGCTCCGCTGGGAGTAAAAGGAAGAGAAAGTACACCGAATCTTCCAAGTCAAACTGTTTACTCCATACAGACCTACCCCAGAGGGTTGGGTATCACGGGAGCGAGCGTTTTGAGAATCTCCAAAGAAAACAAAAAGAGGAAAAGATGGGGAAATAAATAAATAAATCACACGATCCCCTTTGGGAGCAGCTGTCAGGAAGAGCCATGGCCCCGTCAGATGGGGCAGGGAAGGTTTGGGTGAGTGAGCTTGTAGGGAAACACGGTGCCACAGCAGTGCAGCACAGCACAGCAGTTTCTGGCTCCCTTTGTGCATTTACACCTCACCCACCAGCTCAAGGTGCACAGCGAGGCACAGAACTTCGGATTTAGCTTTATTTCTTATGGTTTTTTTCCTGTCCAACCAGAATTATCCGGGTCAAAAGGTCAGTTCAGCGCCAACCTACCAACTAAAGCAAACAGCACGCTTTTACAGGCCCTTCCAAGTACGACAGAAACAAAGTCACATCCTCCATTCATTTCTGTGCCTTAAGATGATCGCTGTGCTGCGTGCAAAGCAACACCTCTGAAACAATTCTAGCTGTACATAAACCATACTCCGATTGAGGTCATTGTTTCAGCACACCCCACATTTTAGTACAGGGCAGCAACAGCACCTTGAGTTTTATTTTAGAACAAACGGTGGGAAAAACAGCTTCATCCTCACTACATGAGCTGCTGGTGAAGTTAAAAGCCATCAGCCTGTCCCAGAACTGGGTTTCACCTGCACGCACACGGCTGCACACGCTGCCACCTGACGCTACATGGAGCAACAACACAACCTCGTGGAGCGGTACCTTCTGCTACGATGGGAAACACCCACCGTAATGCATCGAAAATGCCTTTCAATCGCATTTTAACAGATCGCAACCGCGCATGCTGACTTTAAAACAAGAGGCCAACGCGACTGGGTTCCCTTAAAGCCACACTCTGGGCTTTTTCTTTCAGCCAACTTCATCCTCCATTAATTTCCCTTCCGCCAGTAAACACCGCGATTGTGACTCCGGGCTCGTTGCTCTTTCTGACAGAAGCCCCAGCAACTCTCCCGTGAGCTGGAGAAAGCGCTTTGAAATCATTCCCGCTCAATAATTCCTTGAAGGAGCATCGATTTTGCTCCTCCGATCTTTGTCGTACGCGCTCCCCTCCACGCCGCGCGCTCAGAGCATCCCCACGCAGCCTCAGCCCACAGCCGGGCTGCAGCCCCGAGCGGGAACCCCAAACCCCGCTCCTCTCCCGGCTCCCCGTCGAGCTCCTTACCCGCGTGAGCGGCGCGGGCGGCGGGGCCGGCTCCGGGCTTGCCGAGGACGGGCGCGAAGAAGCAGAGGCAGCTGAGGAGGAGCAGGGGGCGGCCGCAGCGCAGCTCAGCCATGGCCCCGCCGCCTCAGCCCCGCGGCGGGCACGGGGCGCCGCCGCAAGCGGGAGACGGTGGCCACGCCCCGCACGGTGCCGCCGCGGGGCGGGCACGGCTGAGGGCTGCCCGCCGTCACTCCCCGCCTCAGGGCCGTGTGGGGCCGCGGTCCCTCGGGATGGGAGCGAGGGAGCGGTGCTGCCGCCGCACGAGGAGTTAGTTAGCGGGTTCTACAAACGGTTCGGAGCTTGTAATCAAAAAACAAACGAATTGATGCAAGATAAAGAGCCGGCTTTTCAACGTCTGACAGGCGAACAGCTGTGAGGGAGGGTAACTTCACGCGCGCCAACTCACAACTATTAGCGGCTTTGCTTTTTTTTCCTCAGTCACCCTAATGTTAACGCGCTGTGCGCACCGCCAGCACGGCTGGGAGCAGCTGCTGCCACGCCAGGGGCGAAGACACTGCTGTAAAACTACGTTTACAGCGAGGAAAGATGGGCTGAGCAGGGAGCAAAGTGGGAGACCTCCTGCAGTCCACATTACAGCCAGCAACGCTGTGACTCCTGAAATGAATGCTACTCAAAGTGCTCACGTCATTTCCCACCTTCCAGTTAACAATATTCTATCCCTCATGCACTCATGTCATAGAAAAAAGGGTGTAGCTATTGCTGTTCAACAACCAGCACGGGTTGGTTGTTTTCCCCCCACTCCGAGTTGTTAAACCCCTATTTTTCGTGCTGTCTGGCTGCCCTGCAGCCACACGTGGGCTGTGTGTGCACAAATCACCGGGCATCGCTTAGCTGAAATGACAAACCTCTTGTTTGTGATAAGCACTCCCCACTGCACTGCTCCTGCTGTTCCTGACCCAAGGTTACCACGCACGGTGTGTGTTTCTATTCCCAGCGTATGAGCACTGCAGTAAATGCATTTCAGAGCCATGGTTAGTTAACGGAGCTAAACATAGCTGCCATTCAAACGTGCAGGACGCAGCAAACTGGATTTATTACATAAGCGTGAATTTGGTTGCAGCTGTGTCCCAGCCTGGCAAAACAGATGCTGGGAGATATAAAAGGATTGAACTGCCTACATTACATGCACACACTCTGGCTAAATATTTTATGTAGCATCATCTGGCATGCATTAATTATGTTGTATTATTACTGTTAGAGAAAAGATGAATAAACATGAAACTTTTTTTTTCCTTCTGATTTGGGTTTGAAGCAAAGTATCAGTACTGACACTATTGTGCTAAGCTTAACGATAAATACTAAGTGAAACTGAAGCAATTACATGAGAAATGCCTGGGTCTCTCTCAGTGGGAGCTGACAGCTGAAGGTCTCCACTGAAGTATGTGAATCTCCAGTAAATTGGCTGATGGCAGCTTTTACTGGGCACTGCAGAGCGCTTCAGCTGGAAAAGCAAATGACAAATTAATCACAGATAAAAATAGCAAACTGCTCTGTTCTCTTTGTAAAACCTGAAATCCTTTGGAAAGCATCTGTGAAGCTGAGTTTTCTCCTGTTGGAAGCAGAGAACGATGCAGCCAGCAAAGGGTACTCTCAGTTGTTTCAGCAAAAATATTCTAGCAGTTTTCTCATTGTAATAGGAAGAACTACAGTGAAAACATGAAAACAAGCACAACTCTCACTACACAACAGCTGTATGGAAAACCTTTGGAGAACTCATGTTTAAAGGACACTAAAAGACGTCCCACATCCTCACAGGTTCTGAAGGTACGTTAACCCCATGGACTTGGATGTCTTGTACATGTTATTAAGGCATCACATAGAGCTCTGTGCCCTCCAAAGCCTTGACATTTAGACACGCTGTAATCCTCAGCATACTCATTCACACAACACAGGAGAGGAGTATCATCCCCAGCTTAAGAATGTGAACTGAAAGAGTAACTGATTGAGAGCATCACAAAACAGGAGCAGCAGACAAACTTAACACATCCTTTATCATCGTGTGTGCATCTTTGAGTATGCAAAGTAAAAACATTCAGATGAGTGGGGACCTGCATCTAAAGAAATCTTCTGTTTCAGTGCAGCGTGGTAACCCTCTAGGTAGTACTCCTAGAAGTGAACCACATTTTATTTGAAGAGAATTGTCATCTAGAAGATGATCTTCTCTAAGATTCAAACCCAAAACACCCTGGCAGGTGATAGGCAAAGAAACAGCACTGGTAATTCTCTAGACTAAGACCCATATATACTTTTTCCCCCCCTTTGTTATAAACGGCATTGTTTAAGAAAAAATCTCAATAAATGTATAAACTACCTAGTAATATTTCTACTAGCACAGCAAGGCTACCTCATGTGATTTACATTCATTGATGAACCCTGGACTTAAAAGCTCTGATGGATTCCTGGATGACAGAAGCACTGCTGGAGCCTATGAGTCATAACTTCAGTGATCTTCGACAAGCTGGAAAAAACTCCACGTCAGTACTGCTATTCTTAGGGCATATCCCAAGCATTATAAAACAACCATCATCAGGGATGCCAGCAATCCAGAAATCAAAAGATGCTGGTATATTGCACTGAAGATGTCAGAGAATAAGACGACTGTATGCTAAATTCTCTATGTAGAAATGGAGCTTGAGATACTTATTCAATCCTTTATAGTGAAGATTAAATCTTACTCACTGCACGTCGGCTGCAACTGTTCAGGACTTTTTACACTATCATTCCCATGACGTGATCTGGAAGAAAAGGTTGAGTATTGTACAAGGTGCAGAACAACTCATCTAACCTTCATTAGCCACAGAACTTGAATACTGACAAAGTACCAATTATAAAAGACATTTTATTTTGCTCTGCACTGAGACTTTGAAAATGAATAAGCAGCCTGCACAGAAGCCATGTCACCCTTACCTCACTACACATACAGCAGTTGCCAACATGAATGCAGTACATCCATGCAAGCTGTAGCAGACACCTGAATCCAGATTCCTTCGTCTGTTCTCAACACCAAATCTTAGAGCAATGAGATAAAAAAAATAGATTTTGTTGAGGTTGTAAGGAATTTTTGGCCCCAACGATGATGATAATGCAAGTTTACAAGCTGCAAATGGCTGGGATTGGTTAAAAATAGGACACACAGTATGGATTCACTCTGTTTCCTTAAGAAGTCAGATTAAATCCTGTAAACATCCAAAATCTTTCGCAGTAGAAAGAAAAAAAAAAAAGCTTGGACATGTTCCCACAAAATCCACGGTCAGTAATTAGGCTGAATCACCATCCCCACAGTTTGAATTACAGCAGGTAGAGTCTCTCAATTAAGAATGTTAATCAAGTGGGCTTCTCATTCTGCAGCACAACTGAAAGAGCATAAAGGAATTTTCAGTTACTTGTTTACATTTCCGCTGCACACTTCACATTGCTTTTTTCAGAAGTAGATCTTCATCACTTTGCATTCAGCACAGGGACAAACTGAACAAAAATTATTCCCATTCTGATTCATGTACAAGTGACTATGATTTCTCAAGTGGTTAACTCCTTAGCTTTCTAGGCCATTATTTGACAGACAAGGGAACTGAATTCTCTGGGGACGTGTAAGCAACACTAAGCTAAGGAATATACAACATGCCTGGTTGTTTCAGGATAAAATGCAGAATAATCAGTGTGGCTTTAGAATTGCACTCTATTTTCTTTAACTGTTTGCATTCAGACAAGACAGTGTGTCATTGAAACGTGGCCTCTGTAAAATGCCTTCCTAGTTTGTGCACCCATCGCTAGCGTTGTATGACTGACTGCTTAGAACACGTGCACTCATGGCAGGTTACACTGAACGGAACACATCCACTGCAGGGCACAATTAACACACTACTGCTTGCAAGACACTGGTTTGATACAGCCTGCTACAGAAGGAAACTGGCCAAAATAAAAACTTGGCATGCCAGCACATTTTATTTTGGTATTTGTGAAATGATCGTGAATGACATTCCAGACTTGGAAGCCCCCTTCACCCTCCTTGCCTGCAGCTCACACAAAGGCCCATGAGTTTATGTTTTAAAGCCATCAGTTCCTCCAGGCAGCACACAGCCAGGCATCACCAAACCAATAAAAGACACTCATCACTACTCTTCTTAAATTTTATTCCATAATAAAAAATAGAAGATGAAAGAAAGAGTGTTCAAGAATTAAAGCAATTATTGGTCAATATAAGAAACCGAAAACTAATTATCTTAATGATGATTAAGGACCTGGTTCAGTAAAAGTAATTCCGTGTTCTCCCATGGCATATTTGTAGGCTTCTACAAAACAGGAAACCAGATTACCTTTTACTGAAGCAGGTCCTATGCTATTTTCAGAACACTTGACTTCAAATTCTATTTATCCTTCTCTTTCTGTTCTTTTTCCTTCTTTTCACGTTCAGCTTTTGCTTCTTCCTCTTCATGCTGTTTTATCAACTGCTCCACCTCCTTTTGCTTCAGAACCCTTATTACTGTCTTCCCATTCTCTCTCGTCAGTGTTGCAATTTCAACTGAAACACAGGGAGCAGACAGTGGCATTACATACCATCCTTCTGGAAGGGCAATCATCAGAAGGGTTGATCTGTTTTTACAACTGACAATGAAGCAGAAGGCTCTCGTCCTGCCTCCACCTAAAAAACAGCCTGACTGGCAAGCCAGGTGGCAGCAGCCTCTTCTGCAGCAGCATGCAGCAGTTCCTTCACAGCTCTCCAGTGGTTTTTCCATCGGGCACAGAGTCCCTTCTGCTGCTGCACCACTGAGGCCTTGCCAAGCCATGGTCAGGCACCTGGAGCTGACCAAAGCTGACCATTCTCATCCAAGTCAACTGCATGCCAATTAACAAGGTTAATGAGGATCATCCAAAATTGAATTGTCAAAAACATTTTGTTATGTGAGCACTAAAATCCAACAAACCACACCTGAACTATATGAATTCACAAAATTCTGTTTTTAATATACATATATTTTATAAGTCATCCAGTATTAGAGGACTGCTCACCTTTCTCTGCAGAAAGTTTGCTGACATCCATGGTCTTATTTAGAACCTTAATGGCTAATGCAAGGGCAGTCTTTAAGGTCATTTCTCCTTCTTTGTAGTCTTGTTTCAGCATCGACACAGCTGCCTATGAAGTTCACAGAAATTTAAATGGTATCACTGGGCAACCAAGCAGAAAGGTTTTCTTGCCAGAATATCAAAACATGAGGAACAGTGTTTCTACAGTTATCCACTTCTGCTCTGCACTCAACATCTCAGTTATTACAGTGCAATTGACATAGTTTTGGTTTGCTTCACTTTCTGAGAGAGAAAAGTAAAAAGAACTTACAGCACTGTTATTGCCTATGCATGTAGCTTTCCATCCTCCATAATTTCCGCTCGGATCACTTTGATACAGCTGAAATCCATAATGCTTATCCCAACCAATATACAGCAATGAAACACCAAAAGGACGTTTTCCTGTTGGAAAGAAGGTCGTTAGTAACCTAAATTTAGCAACAAGATTGGTCACGAGTGACAACTGCTTACTTTGATTTCTTTTGTCAAATTCATTCCTGTGAACTAGGATTTAACAGACTTGTTCTGCACTTCTGTTACTTGAGATAAGCATTACACCACTGGGAGTCGTGGGAGGATGGGGAGCAGGGGGAACTAGCAGAGATTTATTTCATTTAACCCCAGCAGCAGCTTATCTCTGTATCAAAAAATTGGAATTTATCACTTCAGGACTTTAAGTCCAACCTCAGCGTTTAAACTGCGCAATGGTTAATGAAGCATTTAACTTCCAAGAGTCAATCAAACAAGTATATTAAAAGGCCATTCTTTCACAATGCACATACACAAAGTAGTAAAATCATCTGCTCACTTACTGAGGAACACTCCTTACAATATCATTTTCTAATGTATTATTCAATCCACAGAAATTCTACTTTTTCCAGTGTTACAGTTTTGATACCCAGCTACACACAGCGGAAGAACCTTACTGGCAGCTCATTACAGTGCTGGGCCAAAAACTTCAAAAGTTTACAGGGCAAACAATTTTCTGCTGGTCTTTCTGAAGGCATTCACTAAACCCTAGAGCACTCAAAGCATTCTAAGCAATGGGTCTGAACCTCAGCCACCAAGGTCTCAGTGAGAAGCTGTATCTTCAGCAGCAAACCCAAGGTTTGTGCCCATGGCCACTACACCCCTCTTAAATTTAGCTACTGTTTTTCTCAGTGTAACTTGTTACAGAAGATAACTGTAAAACCATCCAGAAATTCAAGACACTTGGAATTACCTAACAGAATCTTTCTTTAGACCCTCAAAAAACACTATGGCTCATTGCACTTCCTTACCTCCAAACTGAGTGTAAGCCTGCTTGATATCACACAGTGCAGTTACCAATTGCTCACAAGGAATGGGCTCTTGATACTGTAACAAATACCTGGCGCAAAAAACAAGAGTTCTCAAAATCTGCTCACTGGCAGTATCCTGCTACCACATTTAACAAAACAACAAGTTCCTAAGTTAAAGCTTCTCTACTTTATTAAATATATATATCTAATTGTACTAAGTGCATGCTCATACTGATGTAATACACAAGAGCTGAATCCAACCTTGGAATTAAGCAAAACCCCATAACTACCAGCAAACCTACCTCTGTGCAATCAGTCTCAGCTCATTTGTCAGAACATTGGCATCTGAAGTTATTCCTGCAACGCTGCAAGCCATATCCCTGCAAAACGAGCACACAAATTAACTGGATTCCTATCAGCCTCCAAGAAATAGCCACATCTTTACAAAACACTTCAAACAAAATTCCCACTGTTGGGATTCTGTGATCAGAACTGCACAGCTGCTGGGCAGAACAGACTGAGGGGCACTTGCATCTGGAGTGCATCAAAAGCCTTACATAACCATATAGCACAAGCAGAGGCAGGCAGCAGTACATCAGTTATCAGCACGGTTCTGAGGACCACGCCAAAGATGATTAATGATGCTGACACCTCCACAGGAGGCATGAGCACATAGCAGGACCTGCCTAGGGCCATCTGCCTGCCATGCCAGGACCCCAACACACCTCCAGTGCAACCTGCTGACTCATGCTGCACTTAGGTGAACGCAACTTAGTGATACCAGCCTTTGGACAAGTAACTGCTTCAGCTGAAAATTCATCTTCATTTCCACTGATTGCTTCATTAGCTCTTAATTTTGGTCAAAACTCATGTTACTATAGTGTTTTTAGACAATAACTTATGTCATTTATCTCAGCAGTTTCCCAGCAGACACAAGAGCTGGCCTAGACATCTACCCCACTGCACTTTTGACATCTCCTCCTTGAATGCCCAGCACTTCCTGCAGTTCCAGTTGCTTTCAGGGTAACACCGAATGAGACAATGACAGACAAAAACCTGCTTGTGTTTCATAATGCACCTCACAGCAAGGCTGAAACTCCACCTCTCCTACAGGAGAGAGGGTCTAACACTGACACTGCACGTTCACTTCCGAAGAGCTAAAAAGGCCGAAGCAGTGAGATACAGCATCCCTGCTGCAACTGTGGCAAAGAAAGCTGCAGCGGGTTTTATACAGTTTGTTTTGTTCTCTTTAAATCACACATAGACAAAAAAGAAAAAAAGCCTTAAAAGAGAACATTGAGCTGATACAGTACTCTGACAGGTACTCAAATAACAGGAGACTCAAATAACAACAAAATAATGGTGTACATCTAGAACGCTGAATAAAACTAATACAAACCCTCCAAAATAAACCCAGGTTCAACACTAAAATATTTGAATCACAACAGTACTTTGCCAAGGGGGGGGGCACCAGCAGATATCCAATCATCATTTCTACTCACTCATTAAGTTTGTAGATTTTTTCCGAGAAGAAAACCTCGTCGAGGAGCTTGTGAATGTTGCGCCTCTCTGCAGCCAGCAGCACACCATCGTTGGCCAGGATGCCCAAGCACGTACCTGCGTGCCCTATGGCTTCCATGGCATACTCAACCTGGTACAGGCGACCTGGTACAAGGAAACCATTCAAGTTACAACATTGATAAGGCAGCGCTGAACGAGACTGCGTATGGGGAAAGATGAACTTGCAAGAATGACACAGATGCTCATTTTGCAACCTGGGGCTAGTTCCAAAGGCTGAGGCCAGCAAATAAGTTTTCTGAAACAGGGGACTGAATCAGAAAAATGCATGAATTTGATAAGGTAATCCTGGGCATAATTAGTGTGGGGAAAATAAAAGAGCTTCATCTACAGAGAAAAAAATACAATCTAAAGAGCAGATCTACTTCAGTAGAAAGAGACAAAACAGGTTCTGAAACGTCAATTTATACTGAACAGAGCTCCTCTCTTCTAAGAAGGAAGAAGAAAATGACTTACTAGGGCTTGTGTGAGTGTAACAAGATCACAGCAGCAGTAACAGTAACAAACCAGTAACAAAATCCATCCATACTCAAAGAAAAGGAGAAGGGTGAGGACTTCTTATGACACTTCAAAAAACCAGCAGTGGAATTCCGTGTAAGTGCACACACACGTGAGCAGAACACGGTCACACCGACGCCTGGATTCGATAAGAACTGGAAAGCCTCCAGCGCGGCCCTCTGCTGTACACACAGAGCTGCTCTGACAGCGGAATACAGGCTGCACCTCATATAGGGCTGCACGCGGTGCCACCGAGCAGCCGGACTCGGTGTGAGGCATCACTTTGCAGAAGTGAAACGGAACGTGCACAGCTCGGTCAAACAGTACCTTCTGGAGAAAATATGGTGGTCCTGGAGTCATATCTTCGAGACTGCAAGAAGCAACAGCTCGTTAAGGACCGTCACCCTCCGCCGGCAGACAGCGTCACTATTTCCCCACCCACCCCTCGCGGCGCGGCCACTCACCATGGTGCCGGAGCTGCGGAGCGGGCCTGCAAAACAGCACAGCGCGTTAAGCCGCGGCCCCCGAGCCCAGGGAGCCCGCCCGGGGCGCGCCCGGCCCGGACTGCGGAGTCATCCCCACAGCGGCGGCGGCGGCGGAGGAACGANTGCTCGCGCCAGCCTCGTCTTTATTGCAGCCCCGCCTTACGGGGCCGGCCCGCCCCGCGCGTACATGGCCGCCGTCTCAAACCAGCCCTTCTCCACCGCGTGCTGCCCCAGCGCGGCCATGTCCACCAGGTGCTTCCAGCCCGTTCGGGCCGTGAGCATCACGTAGTCGGCGTTCTCGGGGTACAGCCGCGCCGTGTGGGCCGCCATGACGAGGGACTGCACGAAGCGGCCGCACACCAGCGGGAACAGGGCCGCCCTCTCCTCGGCCGTCAGCGGCACGATGCTCTCGAAGCCCGCCAGGACGTGGCCGCCCACGCGGAGCGGCTCGCTGCTCTCCACCATCATGTACGCGATGGCGATGGCCGCCTCGAACACGTAGCAGCCGTAGCTCATGTCGCTGAAGTCCAGCACGCCCGACACGCGGTACTGAGGGGCGGCCCCGGAGCCGGGCAGCACCAGGATGTTGTGGTCGTTGAGATCCCCGTGGTTAAGACCTGGATGCGGGAGGATGAGGAGGGGTGATTAATGATTGTAAATGAGCCGTGGCAATGGGTTTGTTTCCTGGAAGGAACTGCAGCGCCTCTGCTCGATGTCATTTATGGAGAATGGAATACTCACAAGCCCGAAAACTGCTCAGCCTGGGTGTGACTTCCTCCCTGAAGCTCCTGATGACCTGTTCCACGACAGCACGGTGCTCGCTCTGCCCCAGCACGTCGATGTACTGCTCCACCAGAGGGACGTTTGCCAGGTTCCAGATGAACTGCCCTCGGTGCAGGCTCTTCACTGATGGATGATGGAACTGTTTCAGAGAAAGGACAAGAGAAGACAGGCCGTCAATAGGAATCAGCTCCTTACCAGGCTCACTGAAAAAGAACCCCCGCTCAGACCACTACTGTACACCAACAAGTAAAAGTAGAATCTGAAGGGTTATTTCAGGCAAGCCTATCGATATCTACACAAAACTTGGAATGCTTTTTCTCCATTCTTCCAGCATGGATTGTCCTAAACCCTTTGTCACTGAATCACTTAAACCGATGGTGACTAAAACAGAAATCACAACAGAGGATCCCTAATGCTGTGTAGAACACATCAGCAGGAAGAATGCCATCTGGTGAGCAACCACTGCAACTCTACCTGCACAAATCAGCATAAAATTATAAATAGGATACCAGATTCAGGGAAGGCAATAAAAACAGAGATCTCAACAATCACAGGAGCTTCTGTCACTGTAAAATCATCAACGGCCACTTAACTGCCACTAGAAGATGTGAGACCATCCAAGCAAGAGGTGACACCAGAAAGAGGAAGCAGTGGAATTATATTTTGTGCACAAAAGAACGCATGGCACATTGCCATGCTATCAGGTAGACAAAGCAAGTGGACTGCATAGAAAAGGCTGCCATCAGAAAACATAATGACTTCATTTTTGGTGTCAGCGACATTGAGAAGTTTTGACAGTAATAACTATAGTATTCTTTCTCTTAGATGACAAATCTTGGTACATGATAATTCACGTATTAAGGGCTTAAGAGCCTTTTCCATCAAAATTTGCTTTCTTGCCTACTAAATCCTCCTTGGCAGGACAAATCACAGGCATCTTCTGAGACTAGCTGGCCTATATAAATTATTTTAATCACATTATCAAAGTGTGACCAGACTATTAAACAGCAAAAGTAAATTATCTTTCCCAATGGAAAAATGGTGTTGTAATTTCAGAATGCGGTCAGTAAAGCTAGCAGTTCACATCTCGTCACTGTCTGAAGCTGGTAGCCAGAACACAAAAAAGAAAAGGTTAATGAAGGGTCATAAATAATGCAGGAACTCTTTTATGTATCAAACTTAATTACTGGATGATTTATCAGTTTTATTATCCCGTATAATTACAGAGCAACGAAATAATCTGCGTGTGAAGATTATCTGACTGGAAGCAGTGGGACTAAGAGAAGCGTTGCACATCTCCCTCCGTTAGCACAGCTAATGAAAGCTCTGCAACGACCCGCTTCCATTTTGCAGGTCAAGAAAGCTGACAGAGAACAGTAAGAAACAGAAAGAGTGAAATCTATGGAGCCAGAGCAACAAAAACTCAACTCGCCTCTGTGAGAGCTTTGTCCAAGCTGGCAGCTAGCTTACCAATCTCGTACAGAAGCTGAGTAGGTGCAGCAATTTTAGCCACGGGTGTGCCTGGCAGGTAAGTCAGCAGTCTGACCATGTACTTCTTGCTTCCAGGTCCGCTACCTGACAAGCAGAGATGCAGTCAGTCACTTCAATGCATGCTACTGAGTGTTGGCTAACACAAGAGCCAAATGGTTTCTTCGCTGTCAGATGTGGCTGAAAAAACAGATCTCACTCAAGAGATTTGATTTACCAGAATGGGATACAGTGATACAAAACTTCACCACACCTGCAGGCTGTGCTGGACACCTCGTGCTTGGAATTAACCCTGCACACAGCAGCTTTCACTCAGTGCCTCCAGACCCACTCCTGCAGAGCTGTGCAGCAGCACGTGTCCTCAGGAATCCCAGCTTGTATGTGGAAGTTGCAGTGAAGATGAAAGCAATGTGTTAACAGGTTTTCTACCAAGCACTGTTTAAGCCATTTTATTTTTGCATCAGACCGTAGATGGGCTGGAGCTATATTTTACACTGTTCTGTGTACAAATGGGCAAATAATTTATGCTGTGTTTCAGTCAGTGTGGTTTTGTTTGTTTTTGTGTATGGATACATCTGTTTTTTTTCAAATTCATTACATGGAAATTGCTTTCAGAGTTAAGTTTCCTCTCCTTGATTTGCTTGTCTGCCGGCACGTGAACTTTGGACTTTTACAGGCACGGTCACCTGACACACATCCATATCTTAACTGCTATGTAGAAACCTGGAGGTTCTACTTTTGATAGCCAAATTTACTTCAAATTTGGGCTCCTGCTGTGCAATTCTGTCACACCTACAACCAGTGCTACATCTGAACAGCCAACCTAAAACAATTTTGAATGAATAGAGCCAGGAAACCCGTCTGGGCAATTTAACTGAAAAAGCAGCCACAGGATAACCCACCTTTCCCTACCCCTGGGGTTTGTGCTTGCTGCAGCACAAACCTCACCGGCACTGCTGCTCCTACACCGCTCAAGGTCCAGCATCTGTGCTTTTTCCTACACTACACCATGCGTTTGCTGAGCTCTCCAAAGTCACTTCATCTGAGAAGTTCAGATGTTGGAAGGCAGGCGTGCGATGGATTGGGGTCCTAAGAAGCTGCGGGGCTCGGGGAAAGCCGGCCGCCCTGTGCACCTCGCTCGGGCTCGCTCCCTTGTGCCCGCTCCCGCAGCTCGCTCACCTCCCGCCCGCAGAGCCATGACACCGCCGTCCTTCGTGAGCCGGGGCGTCGCGGCGGGGAATCCCCGGGCGCTGAGGAACACCATGGCCCGGGTCTGCGCCTCGATGAGCGCGGGCTCCTCGCTGTCCTCCGCGTTGGTGATTTTGAGGACGTACTCCTCGGCCCCTTCGGCGTCGCCTCCGCTTGAGGCCCTCACGTGGAAGTTCTGATCGTCGTAGCTGGGCAGCGGCCTGACCCACACCACCTCTAGTCCGAACACCTCGGCCACCAGCTCGGCCGCCTCCTCCTCGCGGAACGCCGGCTTGCTGGGAGCCCTCGGCCGGCGGCGCGCTCCGGCATCCATCGCTTCTGCGGGGGCAGAGGTCGGCAGACGCTAGCGGCGCCGCACTGCGCAGGCGCGGCTCAGGGTCCCGCGCAGCCCTAGGGGAGGGGGGACGCGCTCACGCCTCAGCCCCGCGGCGGTGCTACGGGAGGTGCGGTACGGGCGCGGAACAAAAGCGGGCCCCTCCGCCCCGATCGCGTACCCGAACCGAAGTTGCCCGGTCCGGCACGCAGCGCTGCTCGGAGCTGCCGGCAGCCGGGCTCACGGCGCTGGGGGGCGAAGAGCTCTGCAGTTACTGACGCCGTGCGAGTGCAGCGAGCTGCACTGGGAAGCTAACACCGGGAACGAGGTATCTGTGCCCAGCGCCTCCGTGAGCTCTACCTGCCATAAATCCTATCCCACACCACGAGAGCAAACGTTTTCCTGAAGAAAACTATGCAAGTTATTCCAAGGCAAATGAGTGACAGAATATCCAGAGGGGGAGCTGAAGCTCAGCTAACACAAAGCTTCCTTCTAAACCGATAAAGCACGCTTTGGAAACCACGTGAGAGATGCTCCTACTGAGCAAAGCCAATGGGTGCACAATTACACCCTTTTCCTCGCTGCCCCCAACCTCAGACACACTTACCAGTGCCACGGCAGCATTAGTCCATGCCTTCTATTCAAAATACATGGTAACATGCAAGAACTGAGATAACATTTTCTTTATTAAAAATAATTTACAGTATCGGTAACATTTTATGCACAATTGTCATCAGCTGAACTTGTCGTTAAGATATCTATACAATACTCACTGAACTTAAACTCTTTTGTTGGCTTTAAACAGCACACACCGATTTGCAGTTGCTTAAATACGATTAATATACAGAATTCCATGACCTTAAACTTAGGTGTAAAACGTATAAACATCAACACTATCCCAAAGCTTGGTCATCTGGGAGGGCACAAAGAGTAAATGTTTAGAAAAACTGGAATATTCTTCTCCAAATCAAACTGGAGAGAGAACCCTAGGTTAAATACATCTAACACAGTCACTTCTTCAAACAGGAGTATTTTCTCCTATGCTTTAAGATACTAGAAAGTCTAATTGAACAATGCTTCCTTTGTGTGATCACAGCAATCCTCTGCCCCTACTGCATCCTGCCACTGCCGGCAGCAGCCTTCCCTGCCGCCCATCTCAGGCTCACGGGATCCTAGCGCTGAGTTCAGAGTTCATCGTCCTGCCTTCCCCGCCCAGTAACTGACCCGGACCTGCTGGCGCTCCCTGCTGCACAAGGGGGGTGGGGACAGGCACGCGG
Organism: Odontophorus gujanensis; assembly: GCA_013399175.1. Classification (NCBI taxonomy): domain Eukaryota; kingdom Metazoa; phylum Chordata; class Aves; order Galliformes; family Odontophoridae; genus Odontophorus; species Odontophorus gujanensis. Next base: position 113,262 of record VXAB01005147.1, read on the forward strand.
CCGTCGCGTGAGAAAAAGGAGATGGGTTCATCAGCAGATCTGCTCCCTCAGCACCGCCCACATCTTACGGGTGGGAATCGGTCTGCACAAGTCACAGAGATGCCATGGACATCGCTGTGTTTAGGAGAGGACCCACTGCAGCAACAGCAGCAGGAGCCTCCATGCTGACAGCATCTGCACTCGGAGCTGTCCTCCACTGCTATTAAGGCATAAGAGCGCAGCACATTTTAGGTAGGTGCTATGGTAACGAAACCGTCACACTTAAGAGATGAGCATTGGTGACAATAACTCGTAAGTCACAGCCCTTGAAATTGCACTTAACTTCACAATACTGGTTACCTTGACGTGGCTTGGATCACTGTCTCCTGAGGCAAGGAGCATCACTGCTGGGGGGGGCGGGGGCTGTGCCCCACTCAAGCATTAGCAGTTGCACAAGTATTTTAGATGGCCTTGCAGCTGCATTTCATTTATCTCCTGCACAAAGCATCTAAAGTCATATTTGCTCCTCAGTAATGAACATGCATTTTCTTCAATTATGAATATACCTTTGAGCTGGAAAAGAAGTATTAGATACTGTTAGACAAGAAGAACTCAGTTCTTGATAAAAACCACCAAAATGTACCACAGAACAGAAAATCATTCATATAGCAGTTGGATATCGCATTCAAAGATGCATGGATTTATTACCCATATCAGTGGTACCAGTCACTGGAAGAGGCTTTTTTTCCCATCTCAGCTAAAAGAAAAACACAGCAAAATGAGTGGGACAGGTGACACGATGTCAAACCTTACAAAACACTGCCCCATAAGGAAGAAAGGTGCATCAGAACTATGCCAGTTCAACTGAACACTGCAGCTGAACTGTCTAAAAATTGCACTGTATTGATATAACTGTGTCAGAGTTTTGTATTTTTCAGATTTTTAGGCATGTGATGAACACACTTTAAGGATGCCAGCAGTGCCCGTGTTACTCTGCACGCCAGCTGGCTCAGGACCTGGCTACAGACTGAAAGCACACACAGTAAAACCAACACAGCCTTCTTGCACGTTAGGACATTTAAGACAATGTTTATCAAGATCAAAAAATCTAAAAGCAAAATCTTGACAATTCATAGGCAACTTTCTGCAGCTTTGTCCTCTGAAAGAAATTCATCACTGCATGAACCATAAGTGGTATTATGAAGCCGTTCAAGATAGAGGAGCACAGCAGTGCCCCAAGCTGTCAGTAACAACAGATCCTCACAGATTGGCAGCTCTCAGAGATCAGTTACGTGGTGAAACAAAAGCATTTCTGCTCAAACTGTGCATCTTCTGTTCATGTTAAATACAAAACAGTTTTTATAAGCAATATGCTCATCATTAGATTTACTGAAGCTGCAGTGGCTGAGAGCCAAACCCACTCAGTATTCTGGGATCTTCAGCAAGGGAATCTGATGTCTGTTTGGAAGAGCTGCAGACTGAAAAATACTCCAAAGCATGAAAAAGCAGCACGGGTACCTCAGCAATTCAGCACATGACAGGTGTAACTGATCAGACACGGGCTGCATAAAAAGCAGTCACTGAAAGAATCATAATATAAATTTTAAAGGTTAACATACTGAGGGGAAGTTCTCTGGCAAACGGTATCAGACAATACAGTAAAAACCAATGCTACAAAGGACGAACTTCAGGAAGATATGACAGAGTTCTCAACTGAGGGACACTGCAGCTTACCAGAATGCTGGGGGGCTGCACTTCAGCTACACCAACTGTGTTTGGCAGGCATTCTCTTACAAGCACAGATGTTGCCCAGAAAAACATCACACTTCCAGCCCACAGTACTTCATGAGGTGATCAGTTTTCAGTGTGGATCCAGAAGGGATATAACTCCACACAATAATACGAGGGGCATTACGTGCCCATCTTTTAAAGAGCAAGACATTAAAAACTGAAGATCTGTTTTGACCTCTGGATGCCAAAAAAAAACAACAAACAACCACCACCTGTTTGGCCTTTAACCCTCCATACCATCTGCTATCCTGAAACCAACAGCAGTACACACATTTACAGGTGCAAAAACTAAGTGGAAACAACTGCAGAAAACCTTGTTACATAATAATCTTCAGCACAATCAGTTTGAGATTTCACACGGTTTATTTACAAAATGGTCTCAGAAAACACCCCCTCCATACTTACAGCTCTCTGCCACAACACACGTTGATTTTAGCAATGTTTAATAGCACCATTAGAATATTATTTAAAATCAGGAAGGATCTCGTTGCAGTTACAATGATTCACAATCTTTTACATCCATGGACGAAGTAACTCAGAGCACACTAGGACTGTCTGCAGTTCCAGAGTACAGACTCCTGGGTTCACACAAGGCATTTTCAGTTACCAGTTAGTGCCAGGTACCCATACAGTCAGTAGCTACTATAAGAATCTTCGAGCCACAAAGTTTAGACTTCCGCCACATTTGTATAAAGTTATCTCCACATCGTTTTCAAACAAGGCAAACACGCTGAACACCTTTCCAGTGCTTGTCTTCAAAACAAAAGCAAACAGAGACAGCCATTAAGAGTTTTCCTTTCGCTCTCCCTTGCTTACTTTCAGTTAGCACTCTATAACCAAGTTCAGTGTAACACAAGCTAATTCAATCTGATCATCTGCCTCTGCAGAACAGAGACACTGCTGAGAGCAGAATGAAGACTTAATGCAACCACACAGTTTTGATCCAGCTAGGACTGTGCTATGCACTTGCTGTTAGCAACAAAAAAGCCATTTCCCCTAGGAGGGTACAAAATACTCCCATATAGATACTTGACACAGGATAGAAAGCTAGAGCCTCCCTCAAATAATCGTGCCTTTGTCTTTAGAAGAGCTCATATGAGATGAGACTCAATTCTACTCTCATGCACATTCGTCCTTTGGTACAAACTTCAGGCCAAACTATCAGTTTACTTACAAAGAAGGTGAGTACTTTTTCCCTTTTCCAATCATCAGGACTGAAAGCACAAGTAGTTAATCATTAGCATGCTCAGTAAGAAATTCAGAGATACTGCAGATCTACCTTAATATCCAAAGTCATTTTGGGCGACAGCTCTGGAGGGAATAATATAGAGAACTGCTCTCTGCCAGTGAGACCCAAAGTGCTTGGATTTTCTCCAGGAAGAAACTGAAGTGGAGCTATGCCAATTCCAATCAGTTGACTTTTATGGACTTTCTCATAGCTTTCAGCTAGGACAGCTTTAACACCCTGCAAAGACACAAGTAATTCAGTGCTTCAGTACAACGGTCAGTTGAAGTTAAACGCAAAAGTGAGCTTCAAGTATTTTTATGTACAAAGTCCTGCAATTCAGGCTTAAGAGCACTTTGTATGAGGCCTGCATACAGGGAACATTTCAGCTTTACAGCTAGACAACAGCAAACAGGGAGCAAACCCCAGAGGAAATACAGTTGCTGTCTTTATTCCAGAGCTGTACAAAAATAACCGCCTAACTCAGAACATATCCTGAATATTTCTGCATATTAGTTCACTTCAGCTGGATGCTATGAACTCTACAGAATCCAATCAGAAGCCAGCACCAGATGCTTAATTTGTCTCAAGAAGTCTGGACACTGAGGTGATCTTACATGTTCATCAAATTCAGAGCTACCCTCCCGACCAGTCATCCTCCTCCACGAAGGTTTTAACATAAATTAACATGAAGTTTTTAAAAATAAAATGCAGTATCACATTCAATCTTGAATATAGTTTCAAACATTTATGCCTCAAATCAAACGTTTTAAAAACATTTGTAGGTAATAAAAAACCCCACAACACCAAAACCCACAGATATCCAAACCAAACTAGCAGTACCAGTAGGAAAGGCCCTTTTGCTGCCCAGTCTCTTGAGCTGCCCAGTCCATACTTCTTTCCTGCTAAAATAATTACAGGAATGCCTTCTTTCTGGTACAGCTCCGCTGCTTCAAACACATCTAGCTGTAGAACAACAAAATTAAACAGCCTGGGTGAGTGAGTTCTTAATCTATATCACAATTTTGGAGTAGCTTCAAAAGTGTCCTTACCGTCTGTCCTGATGGGAAGTGAATTGTTTTAGGAGCTGGTTTTCCTATGAACTTGTTCAGAAGCTTGATGTTAGCAAATGTGCCCCTTGTCATCACAGCATCATTACCCCTTCGAGCCCCATACGAGTTGAATTCACGAGGTGTGAGTCTAAAATAAAAGCAACATTTAAAAAGGAAACCATTGTTTCAGAAATTATTTGCTTTAAAACAATGCTATGATTATTCCAAGTATTGCAGATTGCTCAGAACCACTGTTATCAGCACATGAAGTAAAGAACTATTTATCAAACATAATCATTACAGATCATGAGCATGTCAATAATTACTAATTATTCATAAGTAAAGCTCCAATTTGAAATGCATTCTCTATTACTTCATTATGAAGCACTGTGAACAGCCCAGTACTTACAGAAGGATCATGTGATACCTGTCCCAGCTCAGGAGTTGTCACAGTAATGAGGGATGTTTACTCAATCTCTAACAGCATATTTATCAACAAACACCACAACAAAATGACAGCTTTACTCAAATCAAGTGACAAACTTAGGAAAAAATCAATAAACCTTGACTCCTTTCTTGTCATACTACTCATCCAGATGGAACACAAGTTAGAAACACTCTGCACCACAGCTCTGTCACACTCCATTGACACTGAGATACACCTCTTCATTGCACTCAGCACTGGTGAGGCTGCACCTCGAGTGCTGTGTTCAGTGTTGGGCCCCTCACTGCCAGAGAGGCACTGAGGCCCTGGAGCATATCCAGAGAGGGGAATGGAGCTGTGAGGAGCTGAAGCACAAGTGTGATGGGGAGCAGCTGAGGGAGCTGGGATGGGTCAGTGTGAAGGAGGCTCAGGGAGACCTTATCTGTCCCTACAACTTCCCGAAGTTGTGGCAAGGTGGGGGTGGGCCTCTGCTCCCATGTGACTAGCAACAGGATGAGAGGGAATGGCATCAGGTTGTGCCAGGGGAGGCTCAGGTTGGACAGTATGAAATACATCTCTGACAGTGTGGTCAGGCTGCACACAGAGGTGGAGTCACCATCCCTGGAGGTGTTCAAGAAACGTTTAGATGTACTGAGGAATGCAGTTTAGTAGGAAACACTGGTGATAGGTGCATGGCTGTAGTGGATGATCTTAGAGGTCTTTTCTAACCTTGGTAATTCTACGATTCTAACACAATACTCAGCACAGTTGTGATGCTGAGGAGCTCAGCATCTCATTCTGTTCTGCACTGTCAGGATTTCAGTGGAGGTGACAGGCACACACTAACACTACAGGATACTATCTGATGCAGAAATAAGCTAGAGCACTAAATTCACACTTCTGAGTTCACTGACTCAAGTGTTACAGATTTCTGGAGCTTCTCATCTGATCTGAACATCCATCTGATTTTTTTCTTCAGGCCAATTACAGCAGCAGTGACTAAGCTCACATTAACNCACTACAGGATACTATCTGATGCAGAAATAAGCTAGAGCACTAAATTCACACTTCTGAGTTCACTGACTCAAGTGTTACAGATTTCTGGAGCTTCTCATCTGATCTGAACATCCATCTGATTTTTTTCTTCAGGCCAATTACAGCAGCAGTGACTAAGCTCACATTAACAGAAGATCACCATTTGCTCTGTAAATCAAAGTTATTTTTGCTCTGTCATGTATTTGGCAGCACATGTTACTGTAACAGCAGCTACAGAAATGAGCTCTAAGAGTATATCTCAGTTGTCTGCTGTAACCTCCAAGACTGAGGATTACTTACAACTATGAGTAACAGTGCCTGTTCTGCCCAACCGTGCACAACCTCCACTTGGTGCAGACAGGCATTTATAATGGGAACCAGCAGCAATGATCAGTTATTTGGTTTGTGAAGCCACCCCATGACACAATTAGAGCTGCTGAATATGAAAAACCCTTACCCTTTGTTAGTCAGATACTTAGCAGCAGCACTACTCCTCGCAATGCTTCCAGCAGGAGATATGTGATCTGTAGTTACAGAATCTCCCAAATGGAGCAAGACGTGGGCATTTTCAATTGGCTGTGGTGAAACTGGTTCTTTGGCCTAAGGAGGAAGCAAGGGGAGGAGCCTTAGAGATAAAAATATTTCTGCAGTATGTTAAGACACACTGATACACAGACCCAACTCATTCCAGATATACCAACAGTATTTAGAGGTCTGAGAAATATTACTGATGATAAAGTGTATCACTTACACGGTGAAGCATTCTTGGAATAGCTACCCCTTTACTTACACATAGCTGTGTGGGTCAGTACAACATACTTACAAGTTTATCAAAGAAGGAAGGACATCTGATATAAGTGGATTTCAAATCCCAAGGAAATAAAGGTGACTCAGGTGCTTCCAGTGAATTCCATCGTTTGTTTCCTTTCTACACAGAAGAAACCAAAACCAAGAGAGAAATTGATTTACGGCCTATTAACATTCTGAAAACAAAGCCTTACTGCTGATCTTCTTCTGAACTTGTTAAATGCTACAAGTTACCTTACTGGATATTAATAATATCCAATATGCATATCAGTCAAATTCTAATTTACTGTAATGGAAATAATTGGCAATCCAATTATACTCAACTGGAAAATATTATAAATTGACAATAAAATGCACTCTTATTTAGAATAAAAGACATTCTCACCTCCATTTTTTCTTTCAATTCCTTAAACATAGATGATATCACACACTCTTCCTCCACCACGTGTAGTTCTTCTCGTGTGGGCCAAATATCCCTTAAGTAGATACTTTTGCCATTAAAGCCAGTGCCTGAGCAAGGTTGCAAGCAGAATGCTAATGAAGAAAAATCTTTAGAAGACTATTAGACGTACATTCATACACACAGACACACAGCTTCTCAGGGAACAGCATCAGTGAAGTGGATGTTCCTTTTTAAACTATGACATCAAAGCTCACTGAGCTTTCTCTTCAAACACGCTGCTGATGTATGCTGAAACACACAGAAACAAACCTCTTCCAGGCACACATTAGAAGCAGAAATATGAGAGGTAAAGAATACTCACCCAAAGGCTCAGCCTCAAAGTCTATTCTAACAGTGCCTGCAATAGCATACGCAACTACGAGTGGGGGAGAAGCAAGGTAGTTGGCACGGACACAGTCACAGAGACGTCCTTCAAAGTTCTTAGTTCCAGACAGCACTCCACAGGCAATGATATCACCCTGCAAGGCAGACCCATGGATACTGCTCCAGGACTTCATGGTACCACAACAGCTTACGTTATTTTTCTGTTGACTAAGCTGTTGATGCAGTTTTTGCATTCCACTTTAAATATGTATCCTAAACCTTCAACACAAAGGCATTTTGTTCTCTGGTGCTATCCTCCCCTGAAGGAGTTTCTCAACTTTTAACCAATGTGCTCTCTAGTCACTTCAGTGAGTCCTGTCTTATTTCTTATATCCTTCTACAATTCCATAGGAGAAAAATGCTGGAGCTGTTTAGACACTGCTGATGTAAACCAGCCCAGGATATGACTCTTGAAAACCCCTGCCATGACATCCTTTCTAAGATTAGGTTCTATGTATTTATGTTAGCATTTATATCTACATGCCACACAGACTGCACTCGTTACATCTATTTCACATAACAATGAATTACTGTTTTCTCCCTGTGAAACATCACTCTGGACTCCAAAGCAAGAATAAAGTGCCTTTTGCAGAGATCACTGTATTTCTTTTGATTAGTTAACAGGGAAAGACATATGTTTCCATATTCAACAAGCCTTATAGCTTTACCTGCTTTATTGCATTCCTGATGGCTTCTGGAAGGGGAGCAGTGTTTCCAACACACGTTGAACACCCATAACCAACCACCTCAAACCTACATTGGAAAAGAAAAAAAGCAGCACATTAAATAATGAAGAACAATTTGTCACCTTTTTCCTTTTTTTAAAGCAGTAGTCACTAAGAGGAATTCTTTTCCCCTTTTGGTAATTGGACATTCCAGGAATTGCATGTCAGACACACTGCGACTCATGGAAGCAGGCAAGATACAAGGTGATATTCTTGTAACCATCAACCTAAGCCAAAATATTTCTGTTCAGCAAGAACTGCTAAAACAAAGGCAGTTCTTCACAGAGTAATTCTGTAACACTGCACAGGAGGGTGGGCAGTGTAATTGTTACAGCTACTGAGCAGCTAAAAGCATGCCCAGCAGCAACGCAGGCTGAAGACTAACAGACTGCCCTGAAGAATTCACACCCAGCTTCCACTTTTGAAATACAGGACTAAGTGCATTCTGTGAAAGCCACTTACACACACATTGCTTGTTACTGAAAGCCAGAGTTCAGCTAAGGTAGAGATGCACACATCATTAGGTGGTAAGGTAGGAATGAAACAGAGTGAAGATTAAATTCAATCAAACACAAAATTAAAAGGACAAACTAGCAATCTGATGAATTAGTCATCCCCAAAAGCAGAGCAAGTGTACTTATCAACCTGTGCAAAATCCACATATACCACTCTCTAGAGTTACAAATGGGAATCAAAACTTACCCAAGCTTACTGAGGTATGGTAATACTCCACTGGAACTGAGGTAATGCGTAACCATTCCACTGCCTGGTGACAGACTAGTTCTTATGTAGGGCTTCACCACCAGGCCAGCTTCAACCGCCTTCTTGGCCAGAAGTCCTACAAAAAAAAGACAGTTTATGTTCCTTAAAAGAACATCTACATTGCACTAGCTTATTTAACTAAGCATGAAAAAAGAACATGGGGACCTTCTGTTCATTAAATTGAAGCAACTACTTGCCTGAATAAAGGTACTGAATTCATAGCAATATAATTCAGATTTCAGCCTCCATTTTCTATAACAAAAATCTCCCACATTCTAGCTGGCAGGCAGTACTGCACTGCCTGCTCATCTACTGATACAGGCCACACAGCTTCAAAGGAAAGCTTGCCTGGACCACAGAAGGAAAACAGCAAGATCTGAGCTGAAGGAACCATTCTGGGAAAACTAGCCGCAGCTTATGATGGGAGGGCACCAACTCCTCAGCTCATTATAAAAGCAAAGGGCAATTTTTCAGCAATCTGGATTTTCTTTCCACACTGCTGCTAACCAAAACAATGAGGTCCAGCCAGCCTCCATCAGACATAACATACCTGCAGCGAGCATGACAGAGGGATTGCAGTTATTGGTACAGCTGATTACTGCAGCAATGACCACGCAGCCATGGGATAGCTTGTACTGGTTTCCTTCATACTGAACAGGTACAACGTCATTCTGTTTTTCAGCTGCAATCTGAAACCCTTTAACACCAGCCTAGATAACAAAAGAACCACATCAGCAAACAGTGCACTGCACAAAGTATGATACTGCAGGTAGATGAAGTGAATCCTTATTTTCAAGGAATACTCAGCTAACCCATTAAGAAGCCTTAAAGATTAAAAAAAAACCCAAAACCCTCAGTTCACCCCACTTGCCATATATACAATGGTCTCATCCTTTCTTCATGATTATGTTAACTGCAACAGTTGTGAATAAATGCCAAAACGTGCCTATCTCACACTCATTTCCTTTTACACACTAAAGATTAATTCCTTAAGAGTATACATCTGATTTCATACATTTTTTTCTGAATTAGAGCCAAATCCAAGATTTTATGTGGAAGAGGACTGCAATTAAAAGCAGACCAGGTCCTCCAGCTTCTCAGCACTGTCATCCACCATCAGCTATGATTTCTCTTTCCCCACCACAAGTGATCATTCTGCATCATTCACCTCATTACAAAGCCAGAAATGCTAAAGCCAAGAATGAATTTTGAAATGAAGTGGAAACATTTCTGATCTAATACTGTTGCTAGACTTCAATTTTAATGAGGAACACTAAAAAATGAACACTCATTCCTACATCAGCTGTACTCTTATAAGCCTATGCACCTTACTTACCCAAAAAATAAGCTTAAGAGTGCCTTCTGAATTAAAGTTAAGCTTCAAGCAAAAATCCCTTGCTAAGTTAAGGTGTATGAAAGAAGTTAAAAACCTATGACACTAGGTATTTTCAAATCCTGGAAGTATTTCTGCATGTCTTAACACAAGATGATTTTTTTTTTCCTTGTAATGTTTGGGAAAGTAATTAAAATGTAGCTGTTTAAAAACCTCTGAGAAAAATGAAAAAATATTCCCTGAACTTGGAATAGTTAATTTTCCCTCCCTAGCAATCTAAATTGGTCAAGTGAGGATTTTTCAGTGTCACATTCATGACAAGCACACACAGGATTTACCAGCTACTGCCTTACAGACACTTGTCAAGCAACAGAAGACTTGCTTTAGATTATCTGTTCCTACAGTAATGACCAGAGCTCAGCAGATGTGCAGAGAATAAATAACATTTGTGGGGATTGTAAGAAGTACCTTTTGAAGAGTACAGCAGTAGTACAAACCTTTTCGTTCAAGCAGGTTTGGAAGTCACTTTTCATGTTATTGACAGCCACTCTATCTTGGGATCTCTTGGGGCCACTGACATGAGGAACTATAGAACTTAAACTAATTTGCACTACCTAAAAAGAAAGAGAGAAAAAAAGCATGCATTATCAGTCCCAGTTCCACGCTGTGTTTAATGCATTCTGTAGAGATGCTCAGGAGCTGTTTTGCTTAAAATTTCCATGTTTTGAGACATTAAAACTAGCCTTCAGTTCCCAGTTGAAATGGGCATTATTCTACTTCTCCTCTTATCCCCATCCCTGCCCACACCTTGCAAACATGCTCTGCTCAGAACTGTGAGTTAATAAATGCAACTTCATTAAAGTACTGAAAATTACAGTAGGAGACAAAACTTAAATCTACAGCTGTTACTGGTTGTAAGAACCAAACATGCAGCAACAAGTCATTTCAAGCATACCTGGGAATACTCGGGTTCTCTGGAAGAACTCTCATCATTTCTAAATAGCTTCACAGCTTTAAGATATGCTTCCATAACCTCAAGCTTGGCCTCATCAAAACCTTAGTGAATTCAAACACAGAAATTAACACTTTCAATCAAAAATTATCCTCGAACACCCAAAGTACTTATTTTTCAAGGCACACCACCTCATATTACACTCCCCAGGAGCTATTCAGGAACAGTACATCAATTAAAATACTGGAAGGGGGTTCTGGCTTTTTTGTTTAACTTCCCCTCTTCACACCAAGGAACAAAATAAGTTATTTAAATGTGAGAAATCCTAACTAATTAAATTTACAGATTTACCTGTTTAAGACAGATGGCATGCTGATTTGATAATACCCACTATTACTGGCTACTGTTAAGAAATCTGATTTGTTTGCTCTGTGCTGACCAAGCCATGCATGTTTGTTACTAAAAACACCCAATTCAAACATGTCAGATCTCAGCTTCAGAAAGAACTACTAATTCAGGTAAGCTTTCTTCTTATCTGTTTGTTACCCTGTGGTGTTCTCTACTAGTTCTAGCTTGATAAGGAATGGATATCCTTCTGCCTTAGTTTAAGGTGTCAGCAGAAGTCTTCAAATGGAAGAAGTCACAGTGAGAATCAGACACATGCTGTGTTCTGATTCGCTGTCTCATTATTTTCAATTTGGTTTTGTAGGGACATTTCATCTTGCATTGCCACATATCTGAAACTACTACAGTGAATCACCTTCAAGGACTTCATCTTTACCTGTATGCTTTAAGTGCTTCAACGTCACATTATCAACAGGGAAAAAGCTCAGAATAGCACCATATTCAGGACACATATTTGCTATTGTGGTTCGATCTGCCACAGACAGTTGGGATACTCCACTCCCAAAGAACTCAACAAATTTTCCAGCGACTTCAGCTTGTCTAAGATGCTGTTGAAAAGAATACAACATTTAGTATGCAAAGAAACAATGGAAGCAACGTGCCTCTTGCAAACAGCAAAAAACCCACAACCCATAAGATACTGAGAACTAAATTCAAAGCTGGATGTTGACGCTGTAAGACACACCTCCATTGGCAGTCGTGTTCTTCAGACGTCCTAATCAAAAATACATGGATGCTTCTCAAAGCATCACAGCAGAAAGAACATTTTCAAAGCTCTTAAATGCTTTGACACTGGCTCCTACTAGGATAGGCAGTTCTGGTCCATGCTGGCAAAGCTCTGGTTTCAGAAGGTACATTTTTTAGTAATACCAGCTTATAACCACAGATGGGTCTTTTGTCTCGCAACAGTTTAGAAAAAAAGGGCACCCAGAATAAGTTTGAGCTAGAAAAGAAGCCTACATGCTGTCAAAAGGAGAGAAATAGAAAAAAAAAAATAGAAAACAAGGATTCTGTGTGCTCTGCTCTCCTACAAATAGGCTTTTCCTTTCTTTTTTTTTTTTTTTTAAATAAGGAGAGCCTATAAACAATCCACTACGTGAGAAAAACACTCCAGAGAACTACTAAGTAAAAACTCTCATATATCATAGGAATCTTTCTGCATTACTGTAACTAAAGGAACATCACAAATTCTACTTCTCAAAACCCATGGATTACTTTCCCTGAGCAGGCACTGAGCTTACCTTTGTGATGCCTAGCACGATGTCTATGGACGTCGCAAGCGGGCTGGCTGTGCCTGTCAGCTCACACCCAACGACCTCAGGCAGAGTGAGGGTAACTGGCATCCCCAGCATCACAGCTTCTGTTTCAATTCCCCCAACACCTGCAGCAACAACCACAGGTTGTTTTCCATCAGAGTAAGTAAACAGACACTAAATATTTCTAAGTTCTGAAGTCTAATAAAACCTTTCCTACAAGTCTAGAGGCTACAGCAAGAAATGCAGGTGTTTCCCATTAAATATTTGCACATGAATAAAACAAGCAAGACTACTGCTGAAGTTGCACAACTCCATACTTAACCAGAAGGATTTCTATATGCAAGTTTTACTTTCCATGATGAAGAAAACCTTGATCAAAATTTCACAGCACATGCACAGAAAGCAATGAGGATATCAAAAGGGTTTTGTTCTGCTATTTTCTTTAAATGACATCAGGCAGTTTTTGATGGTAAGAAATGTTAGTTGAGACAAAACACATTCTGAGCCCGAAACAACTCTCCACTAGGAAGAAAGTATTTCTTAGTAATGCTTCAGTAAGCCCTTCAAACTGCTGTCAAGTTACTGTTAGCATACTTACCCCAGCCCAAGATACCCAAGCCATTTACCATGGTTGTATGAGAATCTGTGCCAACCACGCTATCTGGATATAGGAAATCTTTCACATCAAACACAACTCTTGAGAGATACTCCAAGTTAACCTGGTGTGCCATTCCAGTCTCTGGTGGTATTATGGAAGTATTCTTGAAAACTTTTGAGCTCCACTGTTATTTTTTCCAAAAAGAGAAAAAGAGAGTTTTCTCAAAAATTTATTTCATTCTTTTTGGAACACAACAAAAAGAACAAAGCTGATACATAATGCAGTAGCACTTGCTATTTATGTGCCTTTTGCTCATTAGTCCAACAGCTGCATGAGCTCCTCGGATCCTATGCATTCTCAATCCATAGCTGTAACTCCCAAAAGCAGGGCTGTACAGGTCTCTTACTTTCTAGCATCTGACTGTCAAGGATTGCCAAGACTAATATTTAGACTACAGAATTTGCATTAACATCTATCACAGACTCCAGTTTAGGTTTTAAATACTTGTGTGTGACTAAGAAAGCCATTTATACAAGTGCCTTACTACATACAAGCTCAGGATGCCACTTAGCTACAGAACAAACTGCCATGAAGGCTTGTAACAAAATCCAGCTTGGCAGTTTCCCTCTTCATACATACAAGCTGATGTGCAGCTTTTCTGAAAGAAGCCTCCTAGTCTACCTACATGAAAAGATTTTTAGATCATTTCATTGGATTCCTAAACCACATTATGTTAGTGTGTGAGGATCAAAGCTGTGGATCCCTGGCTGTAAGGATGCTGATACTCACCACAAGATTTGCATTCACAACAAGTCTGCTGGCACTGCTGCCTTCTGTGAGAGCAGCAAGGCTTCAGTATCAGCTTCCATTTTACATTTCTACCTTCAGTAAGATTTGCTAAGATAAACAAACCTGTTACCCAAAAAGCCATTGTGACCTACAGCACAGAACTCAATAAACTGCATTCAAGACTAATGCTTCCTAAGTATCTACTTGGTTCACTACCTTCACACTGGCAAGACCAAATTCATCAGTATCCTCCTTTTCAAAACACAATTAAATATTCTCTCCCCTTTACACAACACCTAGATTTAGAGCTTCTGCTGTCTAGCAATTTTAAATTGAAATTCATAAACTCAGATTTAGAGCCTGACAAGCTACATTCATTTATCATCTAAACTTGAACACCAGTAGACAAACAGGGCTCAATCTCAAACCCACCAAAACCTGCAACATACAGGATGCACGGGGGCACAGACTTACCTTAAAAAACTGAAGCCTTTCTCTATTTCTGCCGAATTCCAACTCTTGATTTTTCAATACTGTCTCAGGCCTAGGAAGACAGTAAGTTTAAAAGCATTGTCATGAACTGTTTCAAAGTACAGAGGAACCAGTTGATTTAAGCCCACAGCAAAACTTGAAGTACTTTACTCAAACAAAGATAATTCCCTCCCTACAGAAACTTTCTGTAAACACTCAAGAATAATTGATCTGATCTGTGCTGAGAACAGATTTCAGGTTTACCTTCCCAACCCATTTCATCTAAAACAAACAAAAAAACAACCCTCTGAGAGATCTGTTCTTAGCATGCACATTATTTTCCCCAGTAATCAGTTTTTATAGGCTGTGCACATCAAACTTCAATCATGGTGAGGAACTAAAGTGCCCAGCAGCTTATGTGGAAAACACTTCACATCCAGTACCAGCTCTTTAGGAGCTGAGCAGAACATTAAGACAAGGGTAACCAGTTGCATATGTTTCCTGGAAGGCACTTCTTATTCACAGGTACTCATCAATACAGCCTAATAACATGAACTTTGATATTGTAAGTTATATTCATTAAGTTACTGATACTCGTTACAAAGGAGAAATCCACAGTTTAAGAGGAATAACCCCTGCTTTGAGAATGAAGAAGGGAATATAGCAGGGGGTAGGAACTAAATGATCTTAAAGGTCCCTTCCAATCCAAAGCAAAAGAAATTAGATGAATCTCTGAATATATGTGCTCTGCAGCAGGAAGAAAGAGAACCCTTGGTATTATAGAGGCATATTTTATTGTGCACCATGACCTGTGTGGCATCAGAAGGTTAGCAGTGCACTGTTCTGCAGAGGCCTGAAGGACAGCCATCATTCAAACTGCAGCTTAGCTAATGACACTGCTGGCTTCCTGCCAGAAGCTGAAAACATCACTAATTCTGCATTCCCACACCTGTACTAAGCAGAAACATTTGCACATCTATAAAATTACAAACACAACCAGCTTTGGTGCCTGACTGGTGTACAGTATAAAGAAAGAGATATCTGAACACTGTATGAGAGAAAAGGGATGGCAGCTGAAAGAAGGAAGATCACATGTAATTGTCATATATTGAATGGTACATGATGAACTGTTAATGATATTGAATATCTGGAAAAGAAACAGATGAGGCTCCCTGTGCCACACGAGCAGAATGTACAGTGCATTTCAGCTCAGTGACAGATGGAATGTGAGACAGAAGTGGCGTATAGAATAGATATGAAACAATCATAAAGATCCCACAAGAAAACAGATTCACTTTTAGCTATCAGTGTTTCACTGAGGCTTATTTAGTAATTAAGGGAAGTCTCAAAATGCAATTAAAAATGGCAGCCACGAGTCACACACTGCTTACTAAATCACACCTCTACGAACGGTCACAAGCAGTGCTTTACAACACAGAACGATGCAAATCAAGGAGCAAGTTTCCATACTCAGGCACTGGCTGAAGGTGAAAAGGGCAGAGGATGGGGGTGTTCTCTATCTGTGCAGAGAACTGTCCTGAGGTGCGCCCCAGCTCTCCAGCACTGCAAGGCCCCCTGCAGCTGCTCTGACCACGGCACGGCAGCTTCCTTGGCTGTCCTCTCAGTGGAGAAAGCTTGGTTGTTGGCTTCTGAGACTCACCACCTCCAGGATTTGGGGCATTCTGTATTGCACTGCAACATCCAACAGAAGAAGAAGATTAGTTTGGTTTGTCCACCCCTCAAACCTTTCGGATAAATGACTGATTTAAAAAGGAAGAAACTGGTCTTTGTTCATTACAACCCTGATGTGAAGTTAACTGTCACTGTATAAGCTCACTTAAATGTAGCAAAGCAATAGCTAAAAGTGAACTGCACTGGATTGCCTGAAGCTTTGACACCAGACAAATAACTCCTTCCATTTAGTCACAACAGACTGGAAACATTCATAAACTACACTGCAAAGGCTAAACTCAGGGCTTTAACATTTGAAGGGGGTGGGTAGAGCCTCGTCCAAGCAGGGGGACATGCTGTGCTGCACGAGTTTCCTCCTCCAGTACACCACATTCACTGAGTTCATGTCAGAACGACTGACAAGACAAAGCCATTTCAAGGAAAGAAATGTGACTTTTCTATTCAAGGAGGCTTTGGACACAAAAAGTTCAGATACATTTGATGCTCTCATCAACTCAGTCAGAAAACAGAAATTTGGTTTTATTTTTAAAATGGAGTCCACCTAGATTGCTGCCTGCATTTGTGCAACACTGTTTTCCCATGGGAGCTAAGAAAGTAGCTGTGGTGCAAATACTCTAGCGTTTAAAACAAAGCATTGATTTTAAGCAAATCCCCAACTCTCTGCTGATTTAACACACCAAGATACTTAGTTATCTAATAGTAGAATACTGCAGGGCCTCAGAGGATACCTCGTCTTAATTCCACGAGCCTATGATCAGCAGGAGATGGCAATTGTATAACAGCAGAATAAACCACCCTGGGGAGAAGGGTTTCTTATCATAGGTCAGCAGCTGCTGAGATCCTGCAAGCTTTTCAGAAGCAAAATGACAGGAACACGCTTTATCATTACAAAGCAGCACGCTGTGAGACCTCATGCCAACACTTGGTGCTGCTGATAATTTCAGGCTAGCCCCATTGAAATGGAGTCAGCCATCCCTCCAGACACAAGAATGGACAGAACACAGAACTGCAACACGATTTCATACCTTCTTGCCTTTCACTCTGAGCTACTAACCCAACTGAAAGCCTGCACATACTCAGACAACCTACAGAAGAACACCTCATACACCCATACACAGTTTGGTGCCAGTTTTTGTTCCTGAATGTTTAGGAATTCAGGACAAGATCAAACAATTAAAGCAGTTCTGCATAACTTTAGGAAGGCTCTGTGATGAATGGGGGTAGGGTGGTGGGGAACTACACTAAGGGAAATGTTCAGCAAACGTGGAATTAAATTCACGTTTTCTTCTGCAATATTATCTTTCTAGTACAAGACAGCCCCAGGTTGTTCTCATCACATTACTGCCTGTCAGGAGAAGAAAACCAGGCTGTCAGTCTTCCAGACCTAATACTTTCCCAGACTCCCACAAGTATGCTGTCTCCACGGCCTTTTTTTCCATCTGCAGTAAAATCAAGGCCTATATAAAGTCAGTCGTAACTTACAAGCTGAAATTACGATCTTTCATTACATCCAATAGGATTGCCAAGCCATTTCTCCAGAGTTGTGACAAAGCACTTGCATTCAATGTTAATCAAGAAAGGAATTTTTAACAGTAGGAACAGGGCAAAGCAAAAACTACAGCCACTCTACCTCATTCTCTTGAGACATACTATTTTCTGAATATCACGAAAGATCCAGTTTATTTTGCAATTTCTTGCCAAGAATTCGGGTTATCAAGTCAGCTCCAAGCATAACCCCTCAAAATCATTCCCTCCTACAGTATTACTTTCTCCACTTTTACCAGTTCTCCTTCAGGTATGATCAGGTCAAGTTTCAAGGATCCAGACTTGAAAAATGATTTGCTGGGATGGACCCATAAGCGGACAGCTCAGTACACAGTTAAGAGCACGGTTCATTAAGAGAGAGAAAAGAGGCACGTTACCATTTGCTGAAATCAATCTGCAAAGAATGGTCAACAGTGAGATCAGTTGGGCAGGCAGGATTGACTTTCACAGGATCTCCTCCAGCATTTCTTACTGCTTCCCTCATGGCAGCAAAATCCACCATTGCTGGAATTCCACTAACGGAGAAAAAAAGCAAAGCTGCACAGTAATGCAGGACATCCATGCACTGAACTCACAAACTTCTTTGTGAGCCTATAGTTCCATTTAAGAAGTTAAAACCCCACTATTTTATTCACCAAAATGTAGAAGTTAACGGAGTTGGCACTAATTCACAACAAGCACCAGCATGTTTTAAGGTATCACACCTAAAATACAGGAACACCTTCAAGAAGATTATTATATTTGCTATTTTGCCTTGTTATGCTTCTGAAGCATAATGTTCTTCACTTTAAAAATCACTTTTAGATGCTGATTACCTTATAAACACATATATGAAAAACGCTCAAGCTACACTTTTTAATACCTCAGTATATATTACTACTCTTCTTACAATGCCAGTCATTTCTGAAGCCCACAGCATATTACAGAGGCCAATACTCTTGTCGTTATTCCACTGAACAGTCTCCAAGACATCTTAAATGTAACATCTGCAAGTTGCTGAAGGACAGCCCTTACAGCTAGGCTATCCTCAAACCACATCGAGTTATTATCTTGAGAGACTTTAATGCATGCATTATTCATTGTTTCAACTGGATTACACATACTGGTGGAGCAAGCAGCATTTAATCTCCAGTTGTCTGAAGCACGAGCTCTGTGTTTCAATGAACTGTCAGCCATCTGGCTACAATCTGAATGTCTCCACTTCCATCTGTGTTTTGGCACCGTTCCTGTAAAACACTCATTGTAGGCCAACAGCTTCACCTTCACCAACCTGCACTAAAACCAGGGCACCCTAAGGAACAATTCCTCTCCTTGTAGCCCACGAAATCATGATGGATCTGCTCAACAGCAGAAGCAGTGCATACAGTTCTACTGACAAAGAGTAGGAGTTCAGTATCCAGTGGTTAAGTGCTATTTATTTTCAAGCTGAAGTATACGTGTTACTCCTTGAGTTTTCACAAACTATTTGAGAACCTTTAACACACTCACATATGCAAACACTACTTACGTAAAATCTTGAAGAACAACTCTGGCAGGACAGAAGGGCACTTCAACATCATTCTGTTTTGTTTTCCAGTCTAAAATGTTCAAAGCATCTGTTTCTTTCACTAAGAAGCCATCGCAGTTCCGGACGCTGGATTCAAACAACACTCGTATGGAGTAAGGCAGAATATCTAGGGCAACACAAAATAACTGAGTTAATTAGTACAACACCCCCAACTTATTTATGTTCTTATAAATTACGATTTCACATTTCTAAGGAGATCCACTTCACTACAAATTAGAAGGAAGAGAGCTATGGAACCAAGCAGTCCAGTTGCTTTTGGGTTTGAGCCTCATTATAAAATATGGAATGGTGAGTTGCATAATGTGTGTGCTACAGGAGATGACATATACAATGAGAACAGAAGATCCCAATGTTTGACTGCACCATGTTATGACAGTGGCAGTTAGGCAGGTATGCTGTGCTGGCAGGAGATGCATGCGAGGCATTTAGAGCTAGGGTTACCCATCAATCAGAATGGGAGAATGGCAACACCTATTAGAATACTTGAAAAAAAATATTGGGTTTGTTTGTTACTTTCATCATTCCATTACTTGGTATATCAAGCCAAAAACAACTCATGTCCAATCATTTTCTTCTCTTTTAAAAAAATATCCTGTGATTTGAGGACCAGAAACTCTTGTGATATGTAGCATGAAATTAAACATTTCATAAAATACAAAGAACAACATTTCACTCAATATAACTTCCAGTACTTTGTTTCTGATCTTGGCCAACATACTGAGAAGAAGCAGCTTCCTGGTATGGCTAAACTAAGGGAACTGGAAATGAGAAAGAAAATATCTGGGGGAAAAGGAGAAGCATCCATATTCACCGCAAACAAAGAACTTACATTTTCCTCCACACACCACTCCTTTCATCATAATTCAAGCAGGCAAATAATAATAGCAAGAAACATGAACAAGTCAGTGGCAAGAAGGGAGCTAAACAACTCAGTCAAGGCTTAAGAAAATGAAATGTTTGTTGATCAGGAAGTTCATCCACAGCTGTAATTTATATTTACTGACTGTTCTCATCATGTATCTTGCTAAGGTATCCACTCTCGTCCAACTAAACAGGTCATTCAAAATAATAAACAGAACCAAAACCATGTTTGAGTCTACACTAATGCCACCATTTTATTTAGAAGTCAAACGACCAGCTCAGAACTGCTTGACTTTTTCCTCACACACACAGCAGCACACCCTCACTAACTGTACTGTCACCAGGCAGCAGTCAACTGGGAGGAAGGAGGGTTTACTTCTCTACCAGGTATTACTGTACTAGCAGAGGACCCACAGCACTGTGTGTGATTTTGGGCCTGCAGAACACAGGAGATCTCAACAAACCAAAGAACACCCAGTGAAGGTCCTCCTAACACCATTATGGGGCTGCAGAATATGTCACACAGGTGTGAGGGAGAGCTGCATTTGAGAAGAGAAAGCTAAGTGGACTAACTGTAGCTTTCCACAGCCCAATGCGAACTGCTTACAGAATGGACTGGTTTTGCTGTTACCACTCCACTGCTTCTTTTCAGACAAAGCTGCAAACAGAAACATTCTAATCCTTCTCATCTGAAAGATTAACTTCAGTATTACATTAGTAGAAATTTGCAAGAGCACACAGCTCTTGCACAAAATTTACAACAGCCTTTGTTGCACTAGAAAGAGCTCCTCCCTCTTTGCTTCAAAAACAAGGACATAATTACTGCAGTCAAATATGGGCTTGAAGTGAAATACTGTAATTTTTAGTTAAGAAATATATTTCATGAAACAGCACAACTGAAAGAAAATCCCCAATACCTCTAATGTGTACCTCCAGTATTTGAGGAGTTTAACATGAAAACTAAGACAATAACAAAAACATGTTCTGACTACCCACAAGAGTAGAACCCGTTCCAGCTGACAGTGACCTACAGCCATCTCCTTCTGCATTTCTGCCACATCCCACACCACTGTACAAATGCTTTTTATTTTTAGGAGGCATCCAGACACTCAGTCCAGTAAAAAAAAATAAAAAGCCTTTTCTGGCACATATCAGTGATACATTGCTTACTAACAACATGCTGAGATTAAGGATTTGTTTGCACACCATCAGAACTCACCCTTCTGCAGCAACTGCAAGAGCTATCAATCAACTTCATAAAACAATAATAGCATAGAAAATTATAAGCTTTCAAATACCTCCATTAAGAACTCACATACTCACTGCACCTTCTAACACTTAACAGCAGTAAGTGATGCATGTTTACTGCTGGTACTGTCCTCATCACAAACTTAGAAGTTATCATTACCATACTTGGTGCCTCCAAGCTTTGAGACATTGTAGAACCTCTTCTGTGGATAGTTTCTTAGTTCTTCAATTGCGGGCTGATAAGGGCTTCCTGAAAAAGAAGAAAACACAACAGATTTATAGATATCATAGAATTGTTTGAGCTGGAAAAGATAGCTAAAGACCACCTGGTCCAACTCTCCTGCAATGAACAGGGACACCCACAGTGCCATCAGGTGCTCAGACCCCACCCAGTTGGGCACTGAATGACTCCAGGGAGCACACACCACATACAGGGGCAACCTGAAAGCCAGTACCTCACTACTCATAGTGCAGAAAACGTCCTCCTTACATCTAATCTAGATCTCCCCTCTTTTAGTTTGTAATTATTTCCCCTTGTGCTACCACAACAGATCCCACTAAAGAATCCGACCCCTTCTTTCTTACAGCCCCTTTGGACAGGCCACTCTCAGGTCTCCTCAGAGCCTTCTCTCCTCTCCAGGCTTCACAACCTGGAGATATTCCATTGCCCAGATCATTTCTGTGGCCCTCCGCTGGATGCACTCTTACAGGTCCATGTCTCTCCCATGCTGAGGACAGTACATCTGGATGCAGCACTCCAGGTGAAAATCTCAGTGCAGAGCAGAGGGCCAGATTCCACCCCCTCCCCCTTCCCTGCTGGCTGCACTGCTTTGGCTGCATCCAAGATACAGTTGGCTTCCTGGGCTGCGAGGACACAGTGCTGGCTCATGTCCAGCTGCCATCCACCAGCATCTCCCCTCATCCTTTTTGGCAGACTTGTGTTCTATCCCTACATCTCCCAGCTTCTACTGACAGTGGGCATTGCCACAACCCAGATGCACAGCTGGCTTTGTTGAACCTCATGAAGTTCTCCCGGGCCCACAGCTCAGCCTGTCCAGGTCTCCCTGGACGGCATCCCAGCCCTGGGGCTTGTCAACCACAGAAGGTTTGATCACCGATAGAAGACTCCTAACATCAAGATTTTATTTCTGATTTTACCAAAAACAGTATTCCTCTGGGATTTTATGTCAATGACATACGGAAATGTTTTCGATGGATTAAGACACTTGGTGATGTAGCTGCATGACTGAGACAAACATTAATATTACCAGGTATGCACAGGTCATGCAAATCACCAGTGTAGTCAGAAGCCTTAATACACGTTTGACCTTTATTGTCTCCGTTGACCATCTATGGAATGGCCTTAATAACTCAGATAAGGGATAGATACATTACAAAACATAAACCACGACACGCTAGGCTAACAACAAACAAGAGACAAGAACAGACACAACGTATTAAGCAAAAACGCCTCTCCAAAAACGCACCTTTTAATTCAACCGCTAACAAACTACACAGGCAGCACCAGCTCATCAAGCCTGAAGAATTTCATCTAAGTTCACGGAATTAAAGCCCGGATCGCAAAGAGCGGAGAGAAAATAGATACGGCCGTGCCACGGCGGGGCCGCACCTGCGAGCGCGGCTCCGAGCACCGCTGTGCTCCGTAACACCGCCTTTGTCTGCCGCTCGGCTCCACCGTACCGCGCCGCAGCCACAGCAGCGCCGCAGAGCGCCGCACGGGCGGCTCACAATTACGACGCGAACCTCCGGCTGAGGGACGGCGGCGGTCGGGGATAACGGAAGGCGAGCGGGGCGGCAGGAGGCCGGGACGGAGCCCAGCGGCGGCGAACAAAGCGGCTCCGGCGGGGCGGCACCGGGCAAACCCGGCCTTGCCCCCCCCCCACCCTCAGCGGGGGCCGCGCTCCAGCCGGACCGGGACCGCCGCGCCTCAGGTCGGAAGGACCGAGGAGAGGTTCGGGGGTCCCGCACGGCCCTCGGGAGCGCGGGCGGCGGCGGACCCGCTCGCACTGACCTGGCCTGAGAGCGTCCATCGCCGGCGACCATATTAGCTCTGCGGGGAGGGGAGCGGGGCGCCGGGGGGG
>VXAB01005157.1:0-85885 GCA_013399175.1 Odontophorus gujanensis
ACCTGTTTCTGCTTTGTTTCTGAAGGCGCTGTTTGAATTTGAAGACACGGAAACGCAACGGAAGGCAGTGCATCTGGTAAATTTGGGTCCTATTCAGAGCATATTGTGTCCTTCCCTGGATGACTTCAAGAGTTTTGGGTCAGGCTGGTGGAGAAACCAGAGGCTGAGGGGGAGACTGTTGTGTTTTCAAGGATTCCTCCACCCTCCAGGTTGACACAGGGTCTCCGAAACCCAGCTGAGCTGCTGGCCTCTTGTGATCTGGGGGAGGAACCGGGAGCAATAAAGAGGATAAACTGTATGGGAAATTGGCATGAGATTGGAAAGTGGTATGACAAAAGCCTGACTTCAGTTGTCCCTTATTTGACCAGATTTTCCAAGGCAACTCCTATAATGACTCTGTGGCCAAGGTGTGGAGTCTCACCCTTCCTGAAATCACTCTCCAGCCCGAAGGGACAGTTGTGAAGTCGTTGGTAGCAGTGGAGATCAGCGTTTTTCCCCCGGGAGAAGAGCCCTTGACAGTTCTGTACATGGAGAAGGTCAGTTCTTGCATCTCCTGTCTGCCAGGACCTTTGGCCAGGTTGCTGGTAATATCTGGAGATGTAGCCAGAATGCATTAAACTCCAGATTATAGAAAGCAAACCAGAATATCCAGATAAGAACCCCCTGCTGTAAGGCGAGTGGAGTTACCTCTGTTCATCTCTGCACAGGAAATCACAGTCACTATCCAAGCTGCCTACGCAGAAAAGAAACTCATTCTGCGCCCTCTGGATTCCAGGTGAGTGCTGGGGTTTAAGTATTTCATTGCTTCATTTAGCCCCTGTCTGAAAGCAGTACAGTAAAGATTTCTGCACCCCCTATTGCTGTTTTCTCCTTTTTTCCTTCCCTCAGGATAGAGTTTAAAGTCTTTAACTGCACAGCTGACCCAAGTGGAGTAAGTCCCAAGCAAGAATTCTCTAGGCCATCTGTCGCTAAACTACAACTTGAAAACCTTTCTGTATGAATTGTGTGGCTTTCAGAATGACCAGTCCATAAGAAACTTCCTGCAGAAGATGATCTCAGCTGTTGGGATCCCAGAAGTGATTTCAAGTGAGTTTTCTCCTCAGGGAAGTGCTAAAGTACTCTGTAAAGCACTTACCATCAACTCTCCTCAACCAATTTATTGAAGAAGTATGCTAATATCTCCCACATCTTGGTGGTGGCGGGGGAAGAGGAGATGGAATGACACTTCTCACGTTGCTGGGATGGATTTCTGCTGGATTAACTGGGAAATGGGAACGGCTGGGATAAGGGAAAGGTTGTTTTCTGACAGGCTGGAGGTTGTGGAGCACTGAGGCACAATTAGCTTTGGGCACAATAAGGTTACGGGACATGATGCAAGCTAGGATGGCCGTACCGTAACTGGGTGGTTTTACCAATCCTGTAGCGATTGAACCAGCTTTAAACTCACTGATGAACAGCAAAGGGCTTCATTCATTTGAGATTAAAAATCCTGAGATCATCACAAGAAAGGTAAGCAGAGTTCAGAAATACCTGGCTCTTAAAGCCTTTTAATGGGACTATGATAATAGCGACGTAGCATACAATGCTAATATAATTCTTTTTTTTTTTCCTCCTGCCTTTTTAGAGATACTTAATTGTACAGCTTGACTTCAGCTTCCCAGATCACTTGCTGCTTAAGTTTCTCAAGAAAATGTTTTAGAGCCAGTCTCCTTGTACAAGCAGACGGGGTATGAAACAAAATACAGGTCAATCTGAATCAGCTTCTGCTGAGTTTCGCTTTATTTTCCTGAGACACGCTCCAGTTTCTGTGCAATTGTATCTCCACAGAGACTTTTCTCTCCAAAGATCTTGACACCTTCACACCTCTGCTACGTCGGGATCTTTAAAGGAGATCCCACGGAGCTTACAAGTAAGAGTTGTATTCTTGAAGCCTGTGGACAATGGGTTAATGCTGGGAGCCAGCACCAAGAGGCTTCGCCCATCTTTTAGCACCTCTCTTGTATGGCTGAAGATGCGAGTTTGGAGAGCAGTACGTGAACACTGGGACCTCGTGTCCTGGCTACACAGAACACTGCGGGCAAATTGCACTCAAGCTGTTGAGTAAACTTGACAAAAGTAATAAAAATGATGAGGAGGGAAGTGTAAGTAAATATTCAGACAGCAGGATCCTGTCCCTTCCTCCTCGTTTATCTGGAGGGGCTCAGCTCTTCTACTCTATCCGCTCGTGGTTCAGTGCTTTGCTCGGAAGAGCTCAAAATGCCAAACATAAGAATGAAGTGACGGTCACATTAGCAAAGGCAGATCTGACTGAAGCGCGTGACTTCCACGGTGACATGGGGGCGGCTGGGAGCAGCTTCTCAGCCTCTTATTAGCACAGGGGTTGCCCCCTTGGCGTGGCTGTGGACGTCCACATGTGAGAACCCGCTCCTTTGCCGTCCTTGTCCCACGCGAGGGCCGTGTGACAGCCTGGAGCCCCGTCCCATAGCGGTGTGGAAAAGGACGCCATCTCCCTTTGCCAGCGGCGGGCTCAACCATCTGCCTGCACAGCACCGCGGGGGCTGTGACACGGCGGCCTCGAAGCAGCCCAGCTACCAAGCGCTGCACCGCGGTGCCCTGAGGGGGATACCTCCAGCCCGCAGGCACCGCCTGCTGAAACCGCGGGCGCCAGGAAGGGGGCAGGGGGAGCAAGATGGCGGCGGGGGCTGAGGGGACGGCGAGCGCGGGACGGCGAGCTCGTAGATACAGCGGGGCAGCGCGGCGCAGCTCCTGGCGCGGAGCCGGGGCCGCCGCACCACGTGCTTTCCCGGCAGAGCGGTTCCCGGTGCCGCGGTTTCACTTTTGTACGCAGCCGCGGTGCGGCGGCCGCGAGCACCGATAGCGATGGGGATCGTCCGACGTTTGGGTGAGTGCCCCCGGAGGCCGTGCGGTGGTGCGGGGTCACTTTCCAGCTCCTCCCTCCGTCCCTCTCATCCTCCGATCCGTTCGTGTGCGCGGTGCAGTGAGGGTGGAGGAGCTGCGCTGGGCATCTCTAGAAGCAGTCCGGCTGGCGGTGTCCCGGGGCTGGTGGCCGTCGTGTGCCATCACTGTGGTCACGGTGTATGGGTCCCCCGGCGTGGGACTGTGCACTCTGGCACACATGTTCCTCTGTGACTCACATCCCCTCGTCCCATTGTGGTTTTGCGTGGCCCTGTGGCAGTCTGGTGACCAATGCTCTGCCCTGCGCTTTCTGCTGTCCCAAATGGAGGTGGGAAGCACAGCTTTGCTCTCCAGGGCTCTATTGGGCCGAGCTTCCTTCCCCACCAGAAACCGCCCTGAGCTGATTCATTCCAAAAGTACCGGAATCGGTTGCTTCAACCTGAAGGGACAAAGCAATCAGCATGTGCTCCGGCTTTTCGTGCTCAAGAGGTGAGGTGAGGTGAGGGGCTTTCAGGGGGCAGGAGAAGCATTTGCGCCCTTAGACCTGTCTGGCTGCCCTGGGCTGACTGCTGGCCCCACATCAATGGCATTTTGCATGGAGATGGGGTCAGCACTGCCCAGGGGCCTCCCCGGCCCCATGCTCCAGGCCGCTGTACCCCCAGCCACCCTCTGTGGGCCTTGTTGGATCTGGGTTTTGGTTTTATCTTTCCGTTTTTCCAATGAGTGGACTTTGAAGCAGCGTAGCATGCTGCCTTGCTGGATCTCTGAGCACACACTGAAATGGGGAATTTTTCCTCAAGCCATCCATGCCCGCTCTGTTCTCCCTTAGGTCTGGTTCCTACTCCAAGGGAAACAAAGGTCACTTTTTTTTTCTCGTAGATACAACAGGAATAGTAAATCAGTATTTCCCTTTCCTCCAGCATAACCAGGGGGTTTTCATATAAAAATAACAATATTTCCATTGCAAGAGCCTGAACCAAACCAAGGAAAGTATAACTATGGTGAAAGTTTGCCCTCAGAACTACAGAGTCGTTAAGGTTGGGGATGACCTCTGTGATCAGTGAGTCTACCTACCACCAAGTTACTCACTAAATCATTCCTTTGGAGCAGTTGCTGAATACTTTCCCTGCATCCCCACCTGGCTGTGGATTCCGGGAAGGGCTAACTTCCCTGTGTTGTTTTCGTTGAGTGTTGTGGCATATCTGATTTGCTTAATCACGGATGCGTTGATGCTGGGGGAATTCCTGGTTATTCTAACTTTCAGTTTGTGCTGTCTTTTGCTCTCTAAAAGTCCCAGAGGGCACCGAAAGGAGAGCGGTAAGTAGCAGTAGGCACTATCTCCCTGCTCCCTTGTGTTTTAGCTTCTCCTGAGGCTTTTGCTGCTGCTGCTTTGCTTCTGGGTGAGTCGCACAGCTTCCTCAGAGCACACAAGAAGTCAGTCCATCTGCAACAAGGGAGCTTCACTTTTTGGTTGTATTTGTGGTGGCAGGGAAGGGTGCATGTGGCGAGGTGGGGGAGTGCGTTTTTGCACCGTGTTTCTGCCGGTGCATTTGAAGAATAAGGTTTAAAGGTTTTATTCCCCTTCTCTGGATGCTTTGTTTGTGCTTTATATTGGGCGCAGAGGCATTTCACTGGAGGTTGCTGCTTCCCATCGTTTCTGGTGGTTGGGCAGTAGCTCTACAGCAGAGGAGCCGTGCTTTCACTTTCAGCAGACTTTTCAGTGTTATTTTGTCCCTGAGTATGAATCGTGTTAATTCATGTGTCTGCTCTTTGCCTGAACAGCTTTCAGTCGTCACTGACGCTGAGGTCTGGTTAGTATTATTTTTTTCAGTGTTAAGTAGGTAGTTCTCAGCCAGCTGGGGATTGAAGTCAGAGCATTGCTGTCTGCAGAGTTCTGTGTGGGAAGCACAGAAGCAGATGACATTCAGTAGAACTAACTGGTCAGGCTGCTGGAATTGAAGTTGGTTGTGCAGGAAACCCTGTTACTTTGAAGTTTGTTTTGAATGGCAGCTTCTATTTGGACACAGGTTATGCCTCAATTTTTTGCCATTCGAGTGGGATCTTTTTTGTTCTTGTTAGAATAGGGGGCATTTGTACACCGTGGGGATTTTACCCCTGTTTTGATGGATCCCAGAGCTGCCTTGGTTATTGTGTGATGTGTCCTGGAAGTATGGTCTGGGGTGGGAACCCAGGCACAGTAGCACTGCAAAGAAGACTTAGTTATGCCAGTGTATGGTAGTACTGCACAATAGACAACCGGTGCCACTGGAACCCCACTAACTATAATCCTTAGATCCCGACTCATCAGCCTGTTGTTCACCCATTGCATTGTGTATTTCCTAGCTGTATGGTAGCTGTATCCAGAAGAATAGCATGAAAAACAGTATAAGGAGCAAATGAGCCTAGCAAGATACCACCCAAACTACTCTACTCAACACTGTTAGCAGCTTTTTGCCCTTATGCTGAGCTGTACTGGCCCCTGTCCCATCCCCAGTCCTGCTTTCACCTGCCTAAACTCAGACCTCCCGGGGTACACTTCTGCTGGGTTGTAGGGCCATTCCCTCAAACCCAGCTTTTTACACTTGCAAAGCAGGACATAGAAGGAGAGTATTTCTTTTAGCAAGCCACTATTGAATGGCTGTAGGTACCCAAAGTCTGATGCTAAACCATGTTGGCAGCTTGAAGGTGGAACTCTTTCATTTGTTTTGTTTTTGCACACCAAACATGGTGTAATTTTGGACCTGGAGGGAGCATTCACTCCAGATATAAGACAGCAGGGGGCTCTGTTTTGCAAAGGTGGTAATGGTAGTGGTAGTTGGAACTGGCTTTAGACATCAGAGTAGAGCAGCAAGGTGCTAGGGGCACCCCAGTGGCGTGGTTCTAATGCTGCCTTATCTGTGCTAGGGTTTTGCTGTGTTTGGAGGTGTGTGGATGGTAAATTCATCTCTTTCCTCATCCCTTTGTTTGCAGTCAGGGTGGTTGGACACCAGTCAGGTTGACTGAGACGAGCAGCTCAGGTTAGGCAGTGACTCCAGGAAAGCTGTGAGTCCCTTGAAGTGTTCTTTTAAAGCCTGTCTTCTTCATCTGTGCCTTGCACGAGAATGAGTCCTGTGTTTTCATCACAGATTCCAGCGGAATCTCAGATGTCCAAACTTCGTTGGTCCCATCTGGTTTGAGCTGGAGATCATCCAGAGATGGATGATTTCAGAGATGGAGAGCTCCACAGCTGACCCCAGGACCAAGGATGGAGCTTCCGAATCTGTCACATGTATAGCTTCCTGTGCCTTTTCATGTCTACTCTGCTATTCACGTCTGCTCTGTTCTCGTTTCTCCTAGGGATTCACATCAAGTGAGGATGCTGCGTATAGGCACACACCATGTGTTGGGGTGTTGCTGTGTGCTGAAACTCTGCCACTAGTAGACCACTTCGTAGGCAGGATATGGAAGATTTCACCTTTGTATTTGCATACACTGCTGGATTGCACCTAGGACACCTGAAAGGAGGCTGACTGCACAGCAATGCAGGTAGGAGAACGTGTGTGCATGGCTTTGCTGATGGAAGGAAGTGGAAGCAGAGATGTATTGCTCATCTCCACTAAATGAGTAGCAGGAATAGCTTTGTGAGCCCTTGGAGGAGGGAAATATCTTACTCTTCAAGTGCTAGGTGGACCCAAGGGGGTGGAATCATCCTGCTCAACAGCAGGACCGTGTGGATGAGCATCTCTTGCTTTGTGCCCATGGGCACCCTTTCTGGTTTCATCCTCCCAGCCCACATTCCAGAATGATGATCTCAACCTGGAAGCAGCTGGGGCAAGCATCCGCCCGCAGCTGGTGGAGTTCCTCAGCCACTGTCCCAGCTGGCTGCTCGCTGCCTCCCAGCACTTCCTCCCCGTGGATGTCCTCAGCAGCTTGGCAGGCATCACCGACCACAGAGAAAAAGTCTCTGTGCTCCTCGACCTGCTGGAGAAGGCTGGCCCTGCCACCTGGAAACAGTTTGCACAGTGCCTCTGCATGGAGTGTGACCTGCCCCTGGAAATGGAGATACTGCTCATGAGTTCTGCAGGAGAAGGTAGGTAATGGAGCTGGACCAGCTTCTTCTGGCTGCCTCCAAACTTAACCAGTGTTTTGGCCCCCTGAGGGCATCACAGCAGGCTAGGCACTAGTGCTGCCCAAAGCCTTAATTATGCACTCAGTACCTTGTCAGTGAGAGGCAACAGGCTGCTCTGTGCTGCTCAGGGAGGACACATCCAAACCTGAAAACAAGCGAGTTGCTTACAGCATTCAGAGCATCACCTCGTTTTCAGTGCCCCTCTGCAGGCCTAGCAGTGGGCTGAGCTTTAGCAAATGGGATCTCTGAGCAGGGAAGAAGTCCAAGAGAAGGCAGTTCTCTTTGTATATTCCTCTTCTGTGTCCTGATCCTGCTGGATGCTGGTGACCAGTTGCCTGTGGTCATTCCTTCAACAGCAATTGGCCTGATGTGAGATGGAGAATATTTTGATATTTGGCTTAGAAAGGTAAGTTGAGATTAAAAACAATAGTTAGAAAAGCTAAAGCAGAAAAAACTATATGCTCCTTCTCCAGTAAAGCTGTGATGAAATATTTTCATATATATTTAGGAAAAAAAAAGCAAAGAAGATCTCTTTTTTTCCCATAGATTTTTAATTTCTATTTTTTATTTTCCTAATCCAGGAGGAAAAGAAATAAAAAAGTCTTACAGTACTTGCAGAAAAAGGAAAGTACTTTCCCACAACTGTCATTTTTATTTGGAAGCAGTGCCTTTAGAGGTGATTGTGTCACTACAGAGTGTAACCACTGCTCTGAGTGTGAGGGTGTAGGTGTACACAGGGTGAGAACACACTCTGTTAAAGCCTACACCACCAGCTCAGCTGTGCTTATACTTTATTGTACTACTTAATTTGGACCTAACTTCTCCTCTGCTAGCATCCTGCATAGCAGGAAGTCCTGCATGGTGAGATCTTCTCAGCAGTACGTCTCTAACACCTAGCTTGCAATAACTTGCCACTGCTTGCATCAGTCAATGGATGCAGCTGTTGGTGAGTGACTTCAGCAGCTGTTACTTTTGCAGAAGGGAAAGATCAGACAAGCAGCAGGGAACAAGGAATGATGTGGCCTTCCTCTCAGGAGTAAAGCTGAAACAGATTTTCACCTTTTGATGATGTGGAGTATCATAAAAGAAATGGTTTCTTCAAGTTTCAGGATCAGCTTATGCTGATTAAACTGTGGTGTTAACATCTTAGCATCACTGCTCCTACTGAGGGTGAACTGGTTTGGTTTTGCTGTAGTGTGATTTTAGGTGGTGCTGAGGAGGACTCCGGGTCACTCTTCAGAGTAGCAGCGTGGTCTTTGGCTAGGGAAGGTGAACTGTTAGATGGCCTCAGCTGAAGTGACTCCTGGGGAAATATGTTTCTGTCTGCATGGTGAACCAGACTGGAGGACAGACACAGGTTAACACCAACCTGTGGGGCTGCCCAAGAAGGGCTGGGGATAAGGAGTGGGGAAATAGCAGGACTGAGTCTTCAAGCAGCACACTTTACGTGGCACACAGGGTGAGAGTCAGCACATTGAAGACCTCAAATGGATTTTGTGGGAGGCTGTGGCATGGCCCCATTTGCAGCCTTGTTCTTTGCTGCTTTGTGCTGATGCTGAAGTACCAGAGTGCTGGCCTGCATTTCCAGCTGGAGATGGCAATGAAGGGAACTCATGTATGAAGGCTTCCCATCTGGCTTTGGCGAGCCATCCTTCAGGATGTGAGCTTATCTGAACTGGTGGTATGCAGACCCCTGCTTGGTATGAGCAGCATCTGCCTCTGAAGTTTGTGACTGTTGTCTGTGGGGCTGCTGGTGCTGAGTGGGAGCTCCTGGCAGCTCAGGCTGCTTCCTTCGCTGCACACCACTGTGCTGCCATGCAGTGAGTCAGAGGAGGTCCTTGCTTGTGCTGCCAACTGACTGCTGAGGTTTCATCTCAGAAATATCTCCTGTGCAGAAGCAGGGAAGAATGAAGCTTCTATTTTGGGCTGCAGTGTGGTTTTAGGTTAGCCAAAGCTCTTCTAGTGCTCTGACTTTGTATGTGTCGTACTGAAAAGTTGTTTCACACCTTGAAAGCAGAAGTTAAAGTATTTTTTGGGCAAACTGGGAGGAGATCAGATGAGGTTCCAGAAACCTGTGTTGCATCAGCCTTTATACTGAGCGTTGCTAAATGCCACTGTATGTGTTGTGAGCTACTTACCCTTTGATTTTGTCTGATCAGATTTCAAGGACAGAACGATAGCAATAACTTTCTAATTTCCTATTCAGCTCCTTTCGGTAACTTGACTCAGAAGCAAGAAGCATGCACAGATACAAGTGCCCAGTCCTCTATGCCAAAAGGTAAGGCTGAAACAGACCTGTGATGCTATCTGTGGTCTTGGATTGTATCTGTTCTGCCCATGGTCTGGGCAGGGCTACAGGTGTCCCACATACTGGCTGCAGCACTGGGAAGGTGATCCCCATGCATTGTAACTTCAGGTTTGTTTTTTTTTCTGTTGGTGCTTTCCAGCTAAACATCTCCTGTTTCATTTCCTTTCAGAATAGCCTTTTTGGCCCTGGCTCTGATGAGGAACCCATTCAGTTTTCTCTTTCGAGGGAATGTCCCATCCACCCTGTGAAACTCCACTTTTTACAGCTATACTGTGGTTGGCTCATTGAAAGGTGGAGGAAGTTGGTTTGGCTTTTAAAGAGAGAGCAAACAGACTAACCTGGAGCTGACCCAGCAGAAAGCATTCTAGGAGTGTGGGAATCTGAGCTTAAAAGATTGCACAGTTAATAGTTCTAGGTCTAAATTCAGGGATGAACTTAGGACTGAGGACTTCCAACTACTCAGATTGGGAAACGAGTGTTTTGTTTTCAGGATCCCTCCTCTTGCCCTAGAACTCTGCAGTGACATGGTAGGACGTCATTGCCTTTGGTTTGCCTTCTTTTCTGCATGTTTCCTGCTGCTGGTAGGCTTTTAGCACTGCACTCCCTGAGCAGAAAGCACCTCTCAGTCACTGGTATTTCCTGTTCCTGCTCTCTTTCAGGTACATCACGCGGGCTTATCCTGCTTTGGGTGGACTTGAACCTCAAATTGAAAACATCTCTCTATTTCTTTTTTGTTTTCTTTTTTTGGCATTCCAGCAACTGTGGTGCCAATGGGGTCACTTCTTGAGATGCTTTTGGATGGCTGCTTTTTGGCTGAGGTTCTGGCACTGCTCAGCAAACAAAGGACTGAGCAAAATAATCTAAGCATCATTTACTAAATACATCCTTCGAAGCATGTGCCTTTCAAAATTCATGTTGTTTCCTGCAAAGAGTTTCAAAGCAGGCTGTACCATTACACCTGTTTCTGATGTCCCAGCTGTTGCAGGATGAAAATGGTAATGTTTGGTCATTAACTGCTCACATTCCTATATCAGATAGATGTTGATTTCTTGTATGTGATCATGCCTCCTTCATTTAGGAGGAGGGACCTGCTCAATTTCTTTGCAAAAGCACCCAAGTAGGTTGAACAGGAAACTAGTACACTATGGTAGGCACAGCTGATATTATCCACTAGGAAAATCTGTATGAATGGAATAAACCCAAGTGCTGGAAGCCTGGAGAGCAATTGCCCAGAAAGTGATGAAGCTCAGGGGGCTCTATTCCTGATTGTCATTAAGCAGCCCAGACCCTAAGATCACTGCTGGGAGCTTGCAGCGCCTTAAGGAGCAGCCCAAGCTGACTTTCTGGGTGGCAGAATCATGGGGATCATCAAGTCCAACTGCCCTGCCAAGGCAGGTTCCCTAGGGCAGGTTACACAAGAAAGCATCCAGATATTTTGAATGTCTCCATAGAAGGAGACTCCTTGGCCTTTTGGTGAAGATTTAGTGTAGTATCTGTTCTTATCAGTTTGACTTTTAGTAGTTGGGTGCATGTCTGCGTTTACTTCAGCAATTGCAAAAGCAGTTGCATCAGCTCAGCTTGAGACTAATAGTTTTGTTTGTCGGATTTTGCTCCTTTTTTCAGTTCCCTGAATGCTTTTCTGAAGAGCCTTGCCCAGCTCTATGCAATCTGACATTCCAAGAGCTGTTCTGATGTGTCTCTGACTTTGCTTTTCAGGATTGACATGCCGCCGCCGCAGCAGCAGCCCTGTCAGCCATAAGGATGCTAAACAGCAACGCCTGGGTATGTTGATATGCAGAAGTAGAGGAGTGATGGGTTTCCCTTTGAGGAGAGGACCTTTTTAGACACCCAAGAAACCAACTTCCTGCAATGAGGGAAAATTCTGTTTGTGGCTGCAGAAATTCTTATGCAACAGGTTATGAAATGTATCAACAGTAGGAGCTGGCAAGGGATGCAGATGGCACTTAAGGACTTGGAAAGCATTCAGCTGCTGGCCTTCCCTGTGTTCACTTGTTTTTTTCCTTCTTTTTAAACCAAATAGAGGGATACAGTGATGATTTAAAACCTTCTCAAGCCTCCACAGTTTCTGTAGCACGTTAAAAACGTGCATGGATGGTTTCAGCTCACTCTAAAATAGAGAAGCAACTGCATGGATGAGTGATGACAAAATCAAGTCAGAGTGAATCCAAGAAAGACTCAGTGGTCTGAGCAGGCCTGGGGTCTGTAGAACACTGGTGCAAAACAGGAAACTAACGTGTAATTTTTCTGCTACCAAAATGTATCATCTAGCTTTGTGAAGCAGCCCCTGATCAGGGCCAGGGTTTCTCTGGGAGTGGCAGTTTTTGATCTGTTATAGCTCGGAGCTAACTTTTTCACCCTCCACTCACTCTGCTTTCTCAGATTCAGCTGTAAAGTATCGGCATCTTCTCGTGGACTCGATCTGCAAGAGATATGGAAGCAGGAGAACAGCAGGAGCAGCAGCACAAGAGCAAACACAGCCACTGGCTTTCAACCAGGCCTTTGTCAACCTTGTTCTTCGGCAGAGCAAAGCCTCCAGGCTAAAAGAGAGAGCAGATAAACCCCGAGAGGACGCGTCCTCTGCCCCTGAACCAGAAGAATGTGTGGATACAGCCGTGAGAGTGTCAGATCTGTTTGGTAGCGTGGTCCGATCGCATGCAACGAAGGTGATCTTTCTGTTTGGTAAACCAGGTACAGGCAAGACCATGCTAATGCACAGGATTTGTCAGAAGTGGGCGGAAGGTGTCTTACATCAGTTTCTCTTCACTTTCCTGTTTGAGTTTCGGCAGCTGAATTTACTTAAAAGAAAACTGACTCTGAAGGAGCTTTTGTTTGGGCTGTTTCTTCAGCCAGAAGACAGCCCTGATGCAGTGTTCCAGCACCTCCTGGATAATGCCCAGCGTATACTGATCATCTTCGATGGGCTGGATGAGTTTGCAGGTAACATGCACGAGTCACCAGCTTCTAAAGAAAGGCTGAACCTTAGCTCCAGTATGTCCATATCTGAGCTCTTTGCAGAGCTTTGTCATGGGAATCTCCTGCCTGGTTGCACGGTGTTGGTCACTAGTCGCCCTAAGAGACTGCCTGACTTCTTACTAAACACAGTAGATCTGCTGGCAGAAGTGTGGGGGTTTGATCACGAGAAGGTTGAGGAATACGTCAGCCACTATTTTCGTCATCATTCGTTCAGAGAACAAGCCATTGCACACCTGAAGAACAACACCAAGCTCCTCAGCATGTGCCAGATCCCCGCTCTGTGTTACGTTGTCTGCATCTGTTTGGAGTATTTGCTCCTTAAACATCGGACAAATGTGGAGCTTCCTCAGACCATGACACAGTTTTATATCAAAATGCTTCTCATCTTCATAAACAAACAGCAGGGAGAGCATGCAGGTGATGAGGAGACTCAGCTGAACAGTAACAAGAAGGCCATTTGGGGTCTGTGTGATCTTGCACTGAAAGGCCTGGAAGCTAAGAAGCTCGTGTTTTACATTGGAGATATTCCAGAGCACGTGAAGGAATTTGCTTCCTTGCACGGTCTGCTGACTGTCTTTGAGGTGAAGACGAACAGTGCTCGCCCAGAGACTGGCTATGCCTTCGTGCACTTGAGCTTGCAGGAGTTTTTTGCAGCCCTGTGTCTTATGATAAGCAAGAACGTGAACAAGAGCCACCTGCAAAGGAAGTTATCTCTGAAGTCAAAGTGGACATTAAGGAATGAAGCAAAGACCGAGTTCATGGAGAGTTTTCACATCTTCCTCTCAGGCTTGTCATCAAAAGAGTGTAGGACGTTTCTCATGTTGCTAGCTGAACAAAGTGAA
Source organism: Odontophorus gujanensis (assembly GCA_013399175.1). Classification (NCBI taxonomy): domain Eukaryota; kingdom Metazoa; phylum Chordata; class Aves; order Galliformes; family Odontophoridae; genus Odontophorus; species Odontophorus gujanensis. Next base: position 13,169 of record VXAB01005157.1, read on the forward strand.
GCTTGGGTGCAGGATAAGCAAGACACGATCCTGCAGTCTCTCAGGAAACTGGCAGCCACTCAGCTGACCGGGCCCAAAGTCATTGAGCTCTGCCATTGCACATTTGAAACACAAGGCCTCGAAGTAGCCCAGCACATTGGGAGCCTGCTGAATTTCAAGTATGAGTTCAAAAACTTCAGACTGACACCTCTGGACATGTCAGCTTTGGTTTTTGTCATCAATTCGGGCCAGGATGCGACTCGTTTGGATTTTGCAGGCTGCCCCTTAGACACGGATTGTTTGGAGGTGCTGGCCAGCTGTAAGAACGTGGAGCATCTGAGGTAAACAAGAGGTGTTGCTGGGGGCTGGGAGGGCAAACCTAGCATTTCTGTTCTAAAAGGGAAGGAGAGTTGATGTGAGATAACAACAGTAACTTCGATCCTGGAGAAATTTGGTAAACAACGTATTTGTAAGTGATTGGAGGATATTAAGGTGTTAAATCCATTCTGTTTTTTTTTGTTGTTGTTGTTTGTTTGGACTAAAACAGTGAAAACAACAAGGCCTAAAAGATGTGGGGGAGAATGGTAGGTGTTTCTTGGCTTTAGAAAAGTGAGATGAATCTTGTAAGCAGATGTGAAAATTATGATTTAAGTGAAGTCACCATAAACCAGATGAGCAGGAGGTATCTGCACTCTGAGGTGCCCTCCCTATCAGTGCTTTGCTGTAATGCTGGAGGGACTTTCCAAGCAGGATCTCTTCGGACTTTTCTATAGAAGTTTCTTCTATGTAATCCCCTCTATAAAAGATGTACTTTGCCTTCAGACCTTGTGTCTTTTATATTCTGGAAAACGTTGGCTGCTGTGCCACTCAAACTTACAGCATGTGGACTGGAGTCAACCTGCATGTAACTGGCTACGTAGATGCCACTGTGCCAAAAGGCAGAAGCTTGCTGTCCTTTCTACTTGCAGTTAGTGTGCAAGTTTAATGTTTTGGTTTTTTTTAATCAGATTCCACCAAAAAAGAACATGACACAGCATCTGTTATAAAATCAATTCAACGCATATATTTTTGGCACCTTTTAACCTGCTCTGTGGGCTGCATTCTTTGTTGTGTTTAATTTTTTTCCCCTTTTCTTTGTGTTTTAGCTTTCGGAGTAGGAGATTTGGTGATGACTTTGCTGCTGCACTTTCGAAGAGCTTAGGAAAAATGGGGAGCCTGAAGAAACTAGAGTAAGTCTGCTTGTAAGTTCAGAGCCTCCTCTGCTGTTTCTCCGTGTGCAGGTCACTCACTCAGGGCTGATCATACAGAGCCATGCAGAGCAGCACAGACGTGCGTGGCTCTTGATTTCTACCACCACCTCCTATCAGGAGGAGCTTTGCTCTGCCCTGGTTAAAGAGCAGCAGAAAGTTGGTTGCAGGTCACAGAGTCAGGCTGCAACCTCTGTGTATGGTGCAGGCACATATTGGGATGGGTTTGCCATACACTGCATGGATGCTAGTCCTCTCTCTACTTGGTTTGATTCTTCCTTTTTCCAGGGTGACAGGTGGGAGCATCACTGGTGCAGGGCTGACTGACATGGTCCAAGCTTTCTCACACTGCCCCCAGCTTGAGGAAATAAAGTAAGTGTGCCGTGGCAATGCCACTCAAATCAGCTGCTCATTTGAGTTTGGGCTGCTAATGAGATTGAATCTGTGTGCAGCTTGCAGGACAATCGGATACAGAATCCGGACGTAAAGACAGTGATGGAGCTGCTCTCCAGAATGCAAAAGCTAAAGAAAATAGAGTGAGTAAAAAAAGACTTAAATCTATTGAAAAAGTTAGCTGTTATGAAGCCAAGCACAGCATCAGAGAGAGCTTAAGAGAGAAGATCAGAGCAGGGTTGATGGATGTCTCGTTAAGGGTCGGTACTAGTAGAGGTACATGTGGGATGATGTTCCTCTTCCCCTTCCTCACCTCTCTTCCCCTTGGTCAGGCTCAGATGGAGATGCCTGAACTCTGTGAGAGCAGATGGCTCCCTCCCTCTCTTCCTAAGCTTTCCTTAGCCATCTTGTCCCGTGCTGCCCCTCTGGGAAGGCAAAACCAGGCCACTGTCTACCCACCCTGGTTAAAAGGGAGGCACTCTGCCCTTAAAGACCTTCCCATACCCCTGGGTGCGAGCAGGTGAATCCAAAATGCCTGCAGTTACTGCTGGGGAGGGGGAAAAGGGTGAATACACTTGCTCCTCTGCTTTTCTGAGATGCTGGATAACTGCTTCTGGGAAGTGTCACTGTGTCCCCAGTGAAGCAACTTAACCATCCAGAGAGGTTTGAAGGGCAGTGCAGTTGTAAGTCATGTTCCCTCACACATTTCTGGTACATGCAGACAGCATTGTTGTAATGATTACACTGAGGTTCATAGTAGGTCTGTGGTCCTGAGAATGTGCAGGGGTCCTGTAGAAGCAGGATGTTATGTTTCAGTTTTAGTGAGGTCCAACAAGCAATGAAACAGCATAAAGGTGTGGTTAAAGAGTAGATCCTCAAAGCATGCAAGTATTGTGGTTTCAGGAGTGTTTCTGAGAGTTTTGGAGAACCTTCAGGGTGTTGGGGGTGTGCACAGAGAGCGTTTGTGTAACAAAGGACCATACCCAGAATCTGAGACTGTCTTCTTCCTCACATCCACAGTCTGAGCAAGAACAATCTTTCCCTGAGTGCTGTTCTCCTTTTGGCAAAGGAAGTCACCATGTGTCAGAATGCTGCTGAACTACACGTCAGGTATCAGTGCATAAGAGCTCTTACAACAGTGCATTGTCTCTTCAGGTGATGACTGTATCAGTGGGTACTGTTCCACAGTTTTCTTGCTGGTTAATCAAAATCAATGAAAGATGACTTTTACTCCTTTTTGTTTTCTGTTTGAAACACAAAATCTGAATCGATCATGTTATAGATTCTGCATTTGTATTTTTTAATCGATCTTCTTGTCTATAAATTGATTTGCAGATGCTGTATTTCTTCATCTGGAACAGAATCTAAACTTGCTTTTAAGCTCTGCAATACATCAACCAGGAAAGTCTTTACCAGCTAGCATAATTATGGATTTTTTTTTGTTGCTTTTGTAGGTCTAGGATGATAGAGAAATACTTAAACCTTATCTTATGTGCTTATGCTATAAGTGTAATGGCCAAATTAATCCTTGGTGTAACTCAGGGGAAGTCAAACTGCATAAAATGCCAACCCCTTTCTTCTTAACCGCGTTTCTCTTTTGTGTGTGCTGCAGCCCCAGGCCAGTGTAGTGGGTATGGTGCTACCTTCCATCCTCACAGCTGCTTTTTGGCTTGTCTGTGGCAATGTGCTAACGTGGCAGGTGTTGACTCTTTAGCACTCAGGGAACAGCTTTGCTCCTTACTGAGCACCTCTGCTGAAGAAATGACATCCTTCTACCTGTGTCCTAACACTGGCTTTGGTCTCGTTTTCAGGAAGGACACTGTGATATTATCTTTCTCTGCTCCATCTGGGGAAGGTCCAAGGTGAGAAACTACACTTGGTTGTGTTAAGCTTGTTATGCTTTATTCAGTTGTGCTGGTTTAAACCATCAGCTCAGCGTCACTCTAAACCACTTCAGTAGGAGAACTGATTGCCTTGCAGCTGGCAGAGCTTCCTGTAGTGGCACAGTCTCACGTGGAGGCAAAGCATCCTGCATCTTGGTAGCACCTTTGAATTGAACTCGCTTAATTAAATGTGGGCACCCTTGTGCTGACAGCTCCCATCTCTTGATGGGGGTCTTCTGGCTTTGAAAATCACTTAGCCTGGCTTGGATGGGTTGGACAGATCCCAAAAGTTTTTTTTTCTTACAGAAAGCTCCGAGAAAATGTTATGCAGCTCCTCATTCCTCAGATGCTTTGTGAAGGCATGTTGAAGGCCAAATATTTTGCTTGTTTGCAGGTCTTTGGATTTGAAGTGGGAACAAAACAAGGAATATGCAACTCCATCTAGACATCTGAGGTTATGGTAAGGAGAAGGCACTGAAATTCCTCCTGTTTGATGGGTTGATGCCTCCAGCGGAGAGTATTGGCTTCCTGAAAGCAGGAAAACTCAAGAGCACTGTTAGCACATGCTAAAACTGGAAAATATCCCTCCCATCCCTCCTTCTGTTGTTCTTGCTGGTCAGCACAGCAGGAACAATCACATCCAGCCCTCTGCAGCAGGGAGCACAGAGACAGAGCAATGTGCCCACAACTGTGTGGCAGAGCAGAGTAAAAGCTGCCTCTCAGCTCTAGCTGTGTGTGCCTTTATCTGGAGAGGGGCTTCAGAAATGCCAGCTCCCACTGTTCCCTCACTGCTCGTTAACCTTTCCTGTTCACAGCTTGCAGGCTCTCAGCTTGTCGTTGCAACATGCAAAGGAGATTGTGTCCATTCTCCAGAGCTGCCCACATCTCTCTGAAGTAGAGTAAGTGCCACCTTTCCTTCCTGTTATGTTGCTATGAGTGTGGGCAAGAGGCAGTGTGTGTATTAGAGACAGAGCGCAGTGAGACCTCAAGGGAGGAACCCAGAGCACTGTGTTTGTGCCTGGTGAGATCTCAGTCAGGGATTTTTGGTGAGGTCCAGCAGAATCTGAATGCTGAGCAGCTTCTGATACTTGTGACAGCTAAACTGACTTGAGATTGAGATCAGGAGAACTTTCTTATCCAGCATTTCCTTCCTTCCGAGGGGCAATAAACACTTGCTCAGTTGGTTTCTTGCTTTACCCTTCCACTTAAGCTTTTTATGATGTTATATGTACTAAGACATGTCCTGTTTCTCTAGGGATAAAACTCTTAGTCTGGGCTTGCTTTATGCTCTGAAACATAACATCTGGCCAGGCAAAAAAATTATAATAATAAAAAATTAGGGAAAGCAAGTAGATCTTGAGGGCTTTGCTGTTTGTACTGTCCCCACTAACTGGAAAAAACTTCAGTTTATCAGGTAACAAGCTTGGGGATGAAGGCTGCAGTTTCCTGCTGGAAAGCCTCTCCTGGATTTCGATTTCAAAGCAGCTGGAGTAAGTATTACCTGGTACAAAACCAAATTGCCCTTTTTTCTTGAGCCTGTGCTATAGAGGGATGCTGAATAGGAGTTCAGGGGGCAAAGACCTCATGCAGACCAGCACCACAAAAGCAGCTCTGAGCACTACTGGGGAAAGATGGGATCCATTCTGTGAGGCTGTTCAGGCTGAAGCCTGTTAAGAGCATCACACTCAGAAATAGCTCTGAGTGCATCCAAAGTGCCATTTGATTAAAATCCCTTTCTCAGAAGTCGTGGTCCTGTGTGTGTTGCTCCGTATCACTTCTTGAAGCACATTGGGTCCAAGCATGCAGCACAGTTATGACTGCATTCATCAGGACAGTCCTTCTGTGTGTTGGTTGCATGTGTGATTTCAGTAACTGAATGTTTGCCTTTTTCTCTTTCTTAGTCTGAGTCACAACTTCCTCTCTATTAACGGCATTTACAGTCTGCTGAAGGCAGTGGGTGCCTGTCAGAGGGTGGTGGAGGTGGAAGTCAGGTATGTAAGTCTTGAAGAGTCCTGTCTGAGGTTAATCCCAAAGTCTGAGAGCTGCTTCAGAATAGGGGCAGGCAAAGAATGTGCAAAGATGGTTACTAACGTTTATCTGTGATGACACATCACTGCAAGCTGATTCTGTCTGAGCCACCATCCAGAACTTGAGGAGGTGCAGGACTGTGCACCCTGTAATGCTTTGGGGCATGTGTGGGTTGAGATTTGGACTCAGTTCTGCACTCTGCCTTGGGAAGTTTTGGAGAGCCAGCCTCTGTGGAGTATGAGAAACAGTGACATCTCCTGGAGCAGAGCTGAAAGTTCTCCTCTTAGCATTTTCCCTAGAAAACGCCCTAGGTTTCCTGTGCAACAATTTTGCCTATGCTTTTTCTAACCCTCTGGGGAAACTGAGTTACCAGATATTGGATAGTTTGATCCAACCAGGATTTAAAACTAATGGAGATGATCTTTTGCTTGCTTTGGGAATATTTTAAGTGATTAATAGGACTGAGATGTTAGGAACAGATCTCCACCAAAACCAAGTGTTCGTAAAAAAGAAAATTCATTTAAGTAACCAAAATGTGCCACTAACTGATTTCTTTTCTTCTTTACTCAGCCTTTATCATAACATTGCAGTCCTGAGGTTTACAGAAGATGGAGAATTTGCTTCCTCTCCTCCTAGGTAGAGTGTGCATGGACAAATATTGTTTGTAATTTATTTTTTCCTCCGCATCTTGTTTAGTTTACATCCTCTTTAGGCATCAATTTCAGTTCTTTCCTCTGAGTGTGAACTTAGTGCACTCTCCTAGTTTTCTCAGCCATTTTGAAAGTTGTCCACTAGCTTCTGTAAGGCACCAGGTGACATTTTAAACTCAGATGTTTTGGGATTTGGGCGCTGTGTTTACTTATGACCAAGTTCCTTTTGCTCAGACACTCCTAGTGCACAGCACATTTAGGTAAAAGCTGAATGCTCCATCAGATTGTAGTTTACATGGGAAATCTGTCATCTTCCCCTTCTCCCTAGCCTCCCATACTGAGTATTTGGATACTCACTGAAAGAAAGAAAAGCCAGCCACAGGCAAGATATGGGTGTGGCTAGAGCCAGGTGAGCCTTGGGGATCTGCTGAATTGCAAAGCCTGAGTGTTTTTATCCTTGTCTGGTTTTGTGCTCTTTTAGTAGGGAAGAGTCTTTGTACCCCACTGATGACCAATGGGATGACAAAGAAAACCAGATACTAACTCACTCCAAAAAAATAAGGTACTGTTGCAAATTTCCATTGTATTTCATATATTTCCTATTCTGCGCTCTATAGCTGATGAAACCCACGTGGCCAAGTTTGGTGAATTGGAAAAGAACTGGTAAAGGCCCCTTCAGACATTTGTCACTGTGCTCACAGTCCTAGCTTGCAGCACTAGAAGCTCTTTGGTTAGTGTTTGTGGTCTTCTACAGCAGTCGAAGTAGCTTGTGCTCTCTGCTTTGTCTTTCATGGCGTCAGCATGGGGATTGTGCAGTACTGCATCAGCTTCTGTGTGGCAGCAGTGGCAGAACTTGTGGTGCTGCAGGGATTAGCTGCTGTTAGTAGGGGAAATGCAATTGAAACTGGACTATGATTCCTCTTTTTCCCCTAGGTTGACTGACTGTCATTTTCAAGCCAGCGACGTGGAGAAGCTGTGTGCAGTCCTGAAGGAATGTGGCAACATCTCTGAGCTGGAGTGAGTCCTTAGTAACTCTTACAGTCTTTATCTGCAGTTTGTGGGGATATCTTGAAAATGCCATCAGTCTGTGCCAGAGTGTTGTACAGAGAATGTGGCATAGACACAGCTTTTCGTGGGCATGCAGTTGTAGTGCTCTCTGAAGGCAAAGATCACAGCTTATACATCCAGAAAGGGGCTGTTTGATTGCTTAGCCTGCCTCCAGGTGGCACAGAAACTGTCAAACCTTGCCTTGTGTTTTTGTCCCTTGGGCCATTTGGGACCAAAGCTGCAGAGGATGAAGAATGCAAGTGTTCTGCTTTCAGAGCTCTTGCTACTAAGAGTTGATTGTATCTGTTGTTTTTGCCTGTGAAAATTAAATGCCTTTCTTTAAATCCTAGCCTCTCAAATAATTATCTGGGAGATGAAGGACTTCCACAGCTGTTGCAGTTCCTCCCCAGTCTAAAAATGTTAAAGTCACTCAAGTGAGTAGCTCACGTTTCCCTTTACTCATGAATGGGTTTATGTGGGACTGTTGGTAGAGGAAGCACAGTGTGCATTTAGGAAGGGCTGTGAGGATCAAGTGAAGCTACAGTTTGTGTTTGGCAAGTGTAGATTTGCTGCACCCTGTATTCCTTGCCCACCTCTAGCAAACTTTGCTTTACTATTTTAAAACACAAAGAATTTCATTTAAGCCTAAGGAAAAAAACTTTGCTGTTGAGCACAGTCAAGCACTGAATGGAGTTGCCCAGAGAGAATGTGAATTCTCCATCTGTGGTGATGTTCAAAATGAGGTCCTGAGCAGTGTGCTCTGTATGGCCCTGCTCTGAGCAGTAGGGTTGGACTAGGTCAGCTGCACAGGAGTTGTGTCTGCAGAACCTGGAAACTTGAAAGCACAGGCAGGAAGGTGAGAGAGAAGCACTTGAGAGTGTTGGACAAGGATCTCTGTTACTGAGTGATGCAGTTTTGGTAGTTTTGCTTGCCACAGCTGATTTCTCTCTTGTTCCTGTAGGCTAAATAACAATCAGATCTCCCTGAGCTCTGTGTTCTGCTTAGCTCAGTCCTTACATACACTGGAAAACACTGAAACAATGAACCTCAGGTATGACCAAGAGTATTTTTCCTGTGATTTTGTGTTATAAGACCTCAAACTGTGTTTTTTCAGCAGTAATACAGGAGTACTTGTCTGCAAACTCCGTCCTAATTACGTTCTGTTCTGGTTACAGCTTAGGACACATGCAGGTGGTTCATCTAACCTTTTGGGAAAGAATCAGGTAAAATCATAGCCACTGATCCATTCAAAGCCTTTCAAGCTTCTCCTTACAAGATCGTATATAAATGGTGATGTGTGAGTCCCCAAGTTGTGCTAATTAAAGAGTTGTTTGGCTGCGAGCTGCAGTGGAGGTGGTGGGAGCAGGGCGGTCCTTTAGGCATAATTGAGGCTGTGGAGCAAACAGCAGTATCCCAGTGCTGAGGGATATGCCAGGACAGAGCAAAAACCCTCAGTGGTGAGTAGATGCAGTGCTCTGAAGGATGGGAAAGGGACGCTAAGACCCTTTTTGTTCTGGGAACAGCATAAGATTAATTCTAGCAGGTGGAGCTCAGAGGCAGACTGGATCGTGAGGCCACTGCCCTTCTGCAGTTACACAGGGGCAATGACATCAGCACAGCTGATGGGTGAAACTGTTCTTTCCCCAGACTCAGAAGGACCAGCAGATGGAGAAAAAGTTTCCTGGAGCATCCAAAGCACGTAACAAGTGGACAGCGCTTTAGGTATGGCAGCCCAGCTTCCTTTTATCACACAGGAACATAGGGAGAGCTGGCTGTGGGACCTGTCTGTAGTGTAATGTGCAGAACAGACCTGTACCTCCAGCTGTATCACCCCAGGGAGCTCTCCTGTGCCCAACCTGCCTTCAGAGGCAGACTCTGCTGTCTTGGGAAGAGTCAGTCAAAATCCTGTGGTTGTTACAGATTTCGACTCCGTAGTCCTTGTAGTGGAAGTAAGAGGGTTGCTAAGGGCTTTGTCCTGAGGCGTGTGACTCTGGGATATGAAGGGGTGTGGTCATGGGAAATGTTGATCTTCTGAGTGCTTTGTTTGCTTCAGTCTCAGGGACTGCACGGTGGGTCCTGAGGACGTGACCAGGCTGTGCCAGATACTGACTCAGTGTACCCAGCTGACGGAAATCGAGTAAGTGCTGTGAACTCAGCAACCCTATCTGTCTGCCACCTGCAGATACAGATTCAGAGATGAGGTTAGCAGCTCTCGTCCATGGAGATGTGCCTGTGTCTCTCCTAAGCCTACCATGTCCGTATGTAAATGTCTCAGAGCACTTATACATCCTCATAGTATTCCTCAGACATAAGTGTTGGCCTCTGCTCCTGTAGGCCCAGGCTTGCAGTAGAACCAGAGAGCACCTGGGGTTGGTTACTGGCCAGGTAATAATCGTGTAGTCATGGAAAAATAGGGTTTATAAAATGCTTATAGGATGTAATGATCTTACATGCACACAGGTTTCACAGAAATCCTTGCAAGTTGTCCAGGTTCCCCTGTAACTTGTTTCCTTCTGTGTTTTACAGTCTGTCTGGAAATGCACTGAATGACCAGAGCATTGAGAGATTGCTGAGCTTCCTGCCATACCTCTGCCAGCTAACACTGCTGAGGTAACGTTTGAGGTCTCTGCTTTGACTGTTACCACCAAGAATTCATTTACAAAGTGCTAATGGCACGGCTCCTTTTAGGAGCCTTAGGCAGAAACTGTAGGTTAATAAGCTAGGTAAAGGAAATGCGAGCTCGTTCAGAAACACTTTCACACCAGTACCTGTCTTATTTTGAAAACCAAAGTAGCACTGAACGTTTTTTATTCATGCGTGCATAGGTAGAAAAGAAAACACTGGTGGCCAGATACCTGCCCTAGGCTCCATGTCCCCCATAACCCTCTCTTAAACAGTTCCTTTGAGTGTGATTTCCAGCGCCCACAGTAGATACTTATGGTCAAAGCCTTTAAATCCTTGCTCAGCAGTGTTGAATTAAATGGGATGGATTCAGGCTTTTGCATCTTGGAGGAAACAATGGGAAAATTGGACCACGTGTAGAGAAGCCATTCTACCTGGGAGCTGATTTCATTCTTCTTTCTTCCCCCTGCTTTTCAGTATTAGGAACAACACATTTGCCCCGTGTTGTGCTGTCTTATTCGCCAACTCAATCAATCTCTGTGGGCGCATCAGAAGGGTGGAAGTAAGGTAAGACTCTTGGGCTGCTTGGAGCCCAGCAGCTCAGCTCAAAAGGGATCACAAAGCTGACATCTTTGAATAGCACTGCTGAAGGACTGTCCTTTCTGTTTGCTTTAGGTCAAGTCAAAATGCTTTTTTGCACTTAGGAACAAGCATGCAAAGCCAGAAGACAACCTGCAGGTACTGACATAAAGCAGTTTTAGTCACTTGTCCTGATTAGACTTGAAACATTAGTGCAAGTGCTCAAATATCCTATTTTATGAAGACTGGTGGGATGGTAGTTGGGGAGCTTTGTCCTGTTAACAAGGCTTTGGGTCTCAATTCAGCAGCCTCAGTGGCTGGACAGGCTTTAACTCTTGCTGTGTCTTATGCAGGCTGACTGACTGTGCCATCGGGCAAGGGCAGGTAGAGAAGCTGTGCAGAGTCCTGGAGCAGCATGGGTGGCTGGCAGAACTAGAGTAAGTGGTGTTCATGTTGTCACCACCACCTGGAGTAGGAGTCACCCAGAAGAGCTGGGTCAGCATGGCTCAGCATCACCCTGGTTTCCCTGTGTGTGTGTGTGTGTCTTCCTTCAGACTTTAGAAACTGATTTAGAAATAAATCAGTAATCACACGGCTCCTTTATGTATGTTCTAAGAGGGCTTGAGCTTCTGTAGGACAGCGTCCTTGGGGTTTTCATTCTGTGGCCATTTTGAGGGATTTGTTGCTTTCTTTGTGACAGCACTTGGAGCTCTTCATCTGAGCTTGCCCCAGAGTTTGTGCATTTGGTAGTTTTGTAGGGCAGTAGCTTGCAACAGACAAACCTTCAGGGGCTGGGAGGAGATCTGAGTCAAGAAAGTGTGGCTCTTTCCTTTGAAGCTTCTCAGAGTAGCATTACTGCTCGATTTTGGGTCTGCAGCCTTGTCCTTTTGCCTTTCAGTCTCTCCAGGAATCAGCTGGGAGATGAAGGCCTGAGGTTCCTGTTGGACCACTTGCATCGAGTGCCTGTTACCTGTTCTCTCAAGTAAGAAACCGTTGTGAAGCTGAAGGCTTAGAGAGGCTCCTGAGCCCTTTCCTCAGCACAGTGCTCAAAGGGAGCAGGAGGTGCCTGAGCAGAAAGGTTCTCAAACCTGAAGCTGGTTGTTATGCTTCTTGCCCAGTCCCACCTTGAGAGATAAGGTCTGAGTGAGCCAGAGTAGAGCTCAAGAGCACTTTCTGCATAGTGTAATAGAAGCTGACTCAGTCCTTCCCAGTGTTCAGTTCATCACCTTTCTGAGAACAGTCTTCTCGAAGTTGGCTTTCAGTGCCAGCTTGAATTTTGAACTGTAATTTCACCTCTCTGGCTAAGGAGCTTGGGGACAGCCCAACACCTTTCCGTTCTCTTCTTTGCAGTCTCAGCCATAATAGGATTTCTCAGCGTGGAGTTCTGCATCTCATAAATGCCTTTACCACTTCTGGAAGTACCACTGAAGTTCAGGTCAGGTATGTGTCTCCTCACTAATTAATGACTCTTTCCTGCATGTTTGCCTCTTAATTATCCTAAACTTTGTGATCTTCAGTCTCAGAAAACAAGGGCCACATTTTGAGCTAACTTTATGCATATGTGCATGCTAAACTTTTGTTTGTATCCATTTCTACTGACCAAAAATGGCTTGGCATGTTCCAGAGACAAAGCTAGCAGAATGTTATTCCACAGAGCCCAGTAGCTTTGTGTATAAAGACACAGGTATTCAGGTTACATATGTTATAATTCTAGTTATGCTTATATCTGTAAATAAACCCCCTCAGTGTGAGGGCAGCATCTGCTTGCTAAAAAATGTGATCCCTAACTCATTTGAGTATGTTGAGATTTCAGAGTTAGTCTCTGTGGACCAAACTTAACTAAGGACGCTTTCGTTCATTCCTGCTTTTTGAATGTAGGTGCTAAATCTCTTGGCAGGGTTATAAAAGCAGTTCAGTTTTCTGTTTGAGCTCTCCCCAGAGCTTGGCAGAGGAGCAGAGAGCACAGGGACAGGAGGAGGGAGATGAGAGCAGGGCAGATCAGGATTGCTGCTCTGACTATCAGTGCTGTCTTATGCCAACATGGCGTTAGTGAGAGCTTATTGAAGCACTCAGTTGGTTTCTCATGCTGAGAGGTGAGCTGGGTTGGGTTGCTCTATCTCTGCTGAGCTGCGTTGCTGTGTGCAGTTTGATGTCTTGTTGAATCCTGACCATTGGGAAAGTAGTTATTTTCTCTCCAAATCATACACTGATATGTCTTCTCTGTGCAGTCTGTGCTCCAAAGCAACCTTAATCATCAAGCTGACAAGCCAAGATGACCCAAGAAAGATTTTAAGGTAAACAATACAGATTTTGTGTGTGATTTCTTTGACAAAAAATACTGACTTCTTTATAGAGAGGAGGCAAACAAAACCACTTTTACCATCTAGTTCCTGGAGTGGTGGTATTTCACTCAAAGAGATGGTGCGTTTCAATTGATTCACCTTCTGAGAAGAGCTTTCTCATATCACAGAAAATCCCCCTGCTTCCCAGTGACTGCTCCTCTCCTCCATAGCCTGCTGGCAGTGTCATGCAGCCTCATCTGCCTTGCTAGCTCTTTTTTTCCCAGCTAAGAAGACAAGGTGTGTGCATCAGAAAGATCTCTGGTGCTCTCTGGGTGGGTCCTTTGGATGAGCATGACCTTGGGGTGTTTATCTTCTTGGTGTCCTGCAGTCAGTGGGATCTGTCACAGGATGGGGTGCTACAAAAAGCTGTTCTGTGAGGATATGTGTTATGGATATCTGTATCCCAACATCCGTCAGGTGTTTTTAAAGTGTTGTCAGAATATGTTTGGAAGCCCTGCAAGGTGTTTCAGGTTTTGATGCAGCCTTTCTTTTTTTATGAGGAAAGGCTGTGATGCCTGAGATTTCTGAGTCAGAAAGCCTGAACTGTTCATGAAGAACTGAGACCTTTCTTCTTTTGCATCCTTTCAGACTCACGGAGTGCAGCTTTCAGCCAGAGCACTTGGAAAAGCTGTGGTTGGTCCTGGAGAATTGCACCAGTCTGACAGAATACATGTGAGTGAACAAGGTGTGCTCAGACCCATTGGGCTTTGTTTGTGAGCCATTCATTACCATCATCTTTGGTTCCAGATCCTCCAACAACAACATAACAGTCGATGCTGTGGAGGGACTTTTACGTTCGCTGAGTAAAACTCCAGGTCCTCTAAAAATCAGGTATGATGTCACTGTGCTGCTTTAGATATTGATGTGGGGCTGATCTGATAATCTTAAGATCTCCTTTTATCTGGAGCAGCAGTGAACCGTGCTTGTTCCGAAGACAGGTAGTGATGGCCTGAGAAATTCCCATGCAGGACTCAGAATTGTATTACAGCTTTACCTCCTTCATCCATTACGAAGCATTGTGTGAAACTGTGGCAAGAAACTGTTCTGATTTTGTAAACTTCCACCTGCCTTATAAAGAAGGGCTTAATCCTGCGTGAGCCCCTTTGCACTGTGTCCTCACCAGAGCATCCCACAGTTCTGCTGGTTAGAGCCACGAGAGCCAGGCTTCTTCTCACTGCTGTCAGCAATATGCAGACAGAAGTAGAAGTGTACATCCTCTTCTGTTTGTTCTCAGTTTGCATCCTTTTTTCCCCTGTACACATCACTTTGATCAGCAGAGTGGCTTTTCCATGTATATGGGGCACTGAGCACTCAGCTGCCAGAGGCAGAGATGAATGTGTGTGTGTGAATAAAGCAGAGCTGTTGTACTGTGCTTTGCAGCATAGAAGAGCCGTGGGTATGTAAGGAAAGTGTCATGAGCCTTTTTGAGCTGGCTGTCCAGGCCCGTGGAAACATCACTGCAATCACGTGAGTAGCAGCTCAACTTCTAGTATCTTGGAGGTATTGTAGCCTGAAACTTGGAAGGAAACAGGATTGAAGCCAGCACCTTAACTCATTGCTTTGTTCTCTGACTGCATTTGTTACCCAGCTTGAGCTGAGTTTGAGCCACATGTCTGGTGGGTAGAAGTTCTTAGAAAGTTTGTGGTCATGTTCTTTAGAAGGATCAGTGGAAAGGAAATGCTGTGCTTCATCTCCTTTGGGAGGACGGGTGCCCGGGAACTAGTTTAAACACTGCACATCTGTTCAGAGATGGGTGGTTATCGTGAATGCTGATCTTTACCCCATCCAGTGCTTCTGATTTTTATTCTGGACAACATGATGTTCTCTCATCTCTGCCTTCCAGGATATGTAAAGAGAAAAGCCTCTTCCAGCTGGGCTTAAGGTTCCCACACTGCCTGGAGAAGGTGGGATCAGTCGTTAGCAGGTGAGGAGGTGTCTGTTTGTTCAGCTTGTTCCTTGTTCTGCTGCTCACCGCGTGATGAGAAGTATCTGAGGTCTTATCTCCACGTGTTCAGTTTCAGGCACTTCTGTCTAGCACAGGCAGAGGGAAGCTTATTTGTGTGTGATTTGCAGGCTGCCCTTTTTCAGACCCATACAGGACCTGGACCCGCATGGGGCTAAAAAAAGTCTGCCTGCTTTCCTCACAGGCCCAAGAGTGCTCATGCAGAAGATGGGTGCTTTGGATACTCTTACAGCCTGCTGGCTTCTGCGTTAATGTGTAGGGAAAGAAGAGTGTTAGTGTCTTTTCCCCTTTGTGTTGCTGAAGGAGGCAGCATCCATCTTCTTGTGCAGTTGGGTCGGGCTGCGTTTCCCTATATTAAGCTGTGGTGTAGGCAGGAGAGCTCAGAGAGGGCACTTCAGGGCCCTGAACTGTTCCTAAACTTGTCTCCAGGGGCTCCAGCTGCTGTGTGCAACAGTGGGAGCTGCTCATTGTCACTGATGCAGGTGGTGCTTTTTTGTCTCACAGACTGAATTTGAATGAGCCAGAAATCAAACGGGCTTGCTTCTACCAAAGGGTTCGTGACAAATGCACCCAGCTCCAGGAGTTGAGGTGAGTCACCAGGCACCTCAGAGGATTTCTGGGGACAAAAGGAGTAGAGTGTTCAGGATGGGAGTGTATTACTCTCATACTGTGTAACACGTTTTCCTGGGGATATCCTTTCTACCTGGAAGCATAGCAGTATTGGTAATGATGGCTGCTCCAGACTTGCAGAAGCCCTGAGAACATGCACTACGTGGAGGAAATCAAGGTGGGCAGGGGAAAGGCCACTGCAAGATCCTAGTCCTGGTCCTCTAGGTCCCCTAAATAGAGTGTTGGGATGGATAATAGAAAAGACCCCATAGTGGCTTCCTGGGGTATCTCCTGAAAGCATCTAACACTCCCCTGTGACCAGCTCATCTGTGCTCTCCCATCATGGCTGGGAGCGACGGAGGGGCCTTGTCATGTGCCAGTGACGTGACATTTCATGACAGTCCCAGCAATAAAAGTGCTTTGGTGGTGGGCTTAATATTGACCTTTTGTCACAGGTGGATCATCAGCTCACACCTGCTGTTCTGTGCTTGCAGATGGTCCCATGTTGAACTCCACGATGACACAGAAAGGCTAGTCAGTATTTTGCTACCTCTTCCGGATCTGAAGAAGCTTGAGTATGTCTCCAGCTTGGATTTCTTTACAGTTTGCTCAACCCCATGCCTCACCCTGATCCTCTCTGAAATGCTCTTTGTCTGGAGTACGGCTGTGAGCTTTGTGATCTCTGCTGAACCATGTGAGGTTGTGCTCTCAGCAGCGCCCTGCAGTGTGCGTTGTGGGTGGCTGTAGAGGCATCATACCTTGAGGTTTTTGCTTTTCCCTTTTTTTCAAATGAAAGCAATTTGAGATCAAGTCCTACACATTGTTTTATACTGCCCTACTATTTTGTGGTATAAACAGCACTGAATCCTTTTCACAGCCCTCTTCAGCTCCCTCTAAACGAGAGGCAGACTTGCAGAGGGTGTCTCTGCCTGGTGAAATGCTGGGGGTTGGTTGGCCAGAGGCGTTATGTGCTATTTGGCACTTGCACAATCTGTATTTTGGAGCTCTCTGCCTGCCCAGTCCTCACAGCCCTGTGTGCAGTAGATGTGGGACAGGGCACTGAAAAAGTAAGCTCCCCTGTCATGTTGTGCTAAGAACTGTACTTATTTGATCCTTGCTGTTTTGCAGGCTGACCTCTTGCAGTTTTACGCCAACTGGAATTGATTACTTGATCAGAGGTTTGCAGAGGTGCCAGGCCATTGAAGAGCTCAAGTGAGTATACCAGGAGCCATTATCTGCTGTACCTTTCTTGAAGCTTTAATCAAACTACACCCTCTCTTCTTCCTGTACTGTAAACAGGCTTCAGATAGGGAAAAAGCAGCAGTTCCTCTTTACTTGCAGTGAAGGATGATGGGAGAGACGAGGTCTGGGATTCTTGGTATTTTATCAGCATCCAAAAGCATCCAGTAGTATTGAAAGCTTTTCACAGGGACTGAAATACACTTCCACTTCCCTTTTGTACTGTTCTCTGCTCTGAGTGCTCACATGGCTGCCCATGAAGTTGTTCCTGTGTTATTTCATCTTTTAGCCTGGGCCACATGAAACTCGGTGATGCTGCCATTCCTAAACTTGTGTTGGGACTCTGTGAAATGCCATCTCTGAAAAGGCTGATGTGAGTATGTGACCACAGCTCACCAGTAGCCCGTCCTCTCAATTTGTGAGTAAAACATTCTCCTGGGGATGTCCTTTCCAGCTTGAACCATGACAGTATTGGTGATGATGGCTGCTCCAGACTAGCAGAAGCCCTGAGGAACATGCACTACATGGAAGAAATCAAGTAAGTTTTTCAGTTTTTCCTTGCTTGTGGTCTCTCATCAGCTATGGGGTGACCCTTAGCCCTGATGTTTGGTAAGATCTGAATGTGCTCATATGCAAAAACAAGATGGTTACAAAATGCTGCATATGAGGAAATCAGAGCCTGATGTTGAAAAGGGAAGATTTAGTCTAATGTCACTCCATTGCAGGCAGGTTAAATGGAGCCTCTCTAATTAAATCTCTGAAATCCACTGGACTGGAGACCCCCTTCTCTCCTGGGAGAACCTCGAATCCATCACTTCCCTGCTCTGAAAAGATCTGAAGTTAGAGCTTGCTCTGACTTTTTGCCCCCCTACCCCCATCATCTCCCTCCAGCCAGGTCCTGTCCCTTCTCCAGCACAGTGGTTTGGAAGACCAGCTGTGCCTTGGAATTCCGGCTGAAGTAATTTCCCACCCCTTAACAAGACCCAGTGATTTTGATTGCTGTTTGTAATTTTTTAATGCCTCATTAACAGCTATGAGTCTTTCATGAGAATGTTAAGACAAGCAGCTCTTTGATTCTGCTGTCAAGGTCAGAACGATCATTCAGCAGATGTGAGACATTAAATGTCATACTGTGATGCCTAGCATTTTCCTTTACAGCACAGCCTTTTTTTTCTTCCTTTCTGAAGTTTAGGCCACAACAGGATTGGAGATCCAGGCCTGATAAATATAGCTGCTGTCCTGCTGGAAATGCAAAACTTGAAGAGAATCGAGTGAGTCACTTTGTTTTGTTTGCAGTGATTTGGAGTTGTTGCCAGTTGGTGGGAAAGCCTGGCAGGGAGCCCTCTGCTGCCTTCCTTTCTGCAGTGTTCTGCCTCCTTCCAGTCTTTTCCATATCACTGAAGATGCCATACAAAATGTACAAAGCCAATGGAAGGTGTTTCCTTCTCCTCCCTGTGTACATCTGGGTCTGGATTGAATTTTTCTGCCAGTGCAGAGGCTGAGAGTGAAAGTCAGAGCCCTGTCCTCGTGCAGTCATCCCCAGAGGCAGCGGGTGGGCACTCGCCATGCTTTGTTGGTTACTTGAAATGAGAGCTCCGTGGCTTGGTTGTGTCCTGGAAAGTGAATCCACCAGCTCGTGGGGAATTGTACAAGTCTTGGATCTATGAAGTGCTTTTCTTTGGGCTGCATGGAGTTCTTAGAGCGGTGGTCCCTGCTTTGCTACACTGCTCTTCTTTTCCTAGTATAAGAAGAGGTGGAATTGGGAATTCATCGGAGCAAGGACACTGCCTTCAGACAACGCTCTCACTCTGAGATGAGGACCCTTACAGTTCCTCCTCTGGGGGAATGGGAATGGGAACACCCAAGCTATCTGTTAAGTTCAACTCCAGAGTTAAAAGCCTGAAAATGACTGACATGAGGAAAAAAGGAATTCCAAGTTCTGTCTGGGAGTGGAAAAAGTGCTCCTTCACCCTGGTATCTGCTGGGGCATGGGTGACTCAGTGCTTGAGGAAAATGCTAGACAAATCCCCAGGCTGTTTTCCAGTTGTGTCTCAGGACAAACTGAGCCCCATGTAGCCTGTTACTGCAGAAACCCAAGGCTCCCATTATCCCAGACCACAGTGAGGTGTAGTGAGGTGTCTTAAACTGGTACGTTCTGGTTCTTGCTCAGTCACTAAGAGTCTTCCATGCTTATTTCAGCCTCTCTGGGAACTGTCCTAGTCCTGTTGGAGGAGAAAAGCTGATGGAAGCTCTTTCCAATTGCAAGCACCTCGAGGAGTTAATGTAAGTTTGCCATTTCTGGTGTCCCTTCAGGAAGCAGGGCAAAAGTCAAGGCATAGAAACCAAGTCTAATGTGCCTCCAGTAAGGCCAAAATCAGTTTTAGCACTGATTCTTAGGAGAGCAGGGTAAAAACTCACAGTTGTGGAGGACAGGAGTGTGTGGTGCTGGGTGTGGGAGGTTTGGGGACTTGGAGATTCCCAAGAACTGTACAGACTGCGTCGGTGGGGAAGAGCTGGATCTGCAGTCAGACAGCCAGTGTCACAGGCACATGGGCTGTGCAGTGTGTGTGGTGCTTAAGAAATCAGGAACAGAAAATCTGAGCTACTTGCACTGTTTTCTGGCTGAAAACGTTAAGGTGATGGCCAGAGACATCACTGCAAGTGTGCATGAAGTAGCTCTTACATCCCTGCTTAACTTCTGCCGTGGGATTTCAGGACCTCGTTGTTACTTCTGCCCACCCCCAGCTCCTTTCAGCACAGTCCTCTGCACACATGGGTGAGGAATGGAGGTCACAGAGTTGTGTGCATGACACATAGGTGAGGAATGAGGCTCTGTAGTTTGCTGCATTCAGTAACATTTCATTTCTGCCCCGTCCAGACTATCAAGGAATGCTTTTGGAGATGGGACAGCGGTGAAACTTGCCCTCAGTCTGCCTCACATGAACAGGCTGAAGATCCTGCAGTAAGTGGCAGCCTCTGCTCCGGGAAAGCAGGACGCCCTGGGAATTAGTTGGATGGCCAAAAGGAGGCACTGAAAATGGAACAGGGCATAGATTGAAGTGGTACCGCTGATCTCTGGTGTAGATGTTATTTTGAGGGGCTCAGGATGGAGAAACCATGCTGCATCAAACACTAACAGTATTCATTATTTCCACCATTGGTGTCACATCAGCTGTTCTTGTGTAATCTCTTGCAGTGTTAATTTTACAGATGAAGCAGATGTTGTATTCTCAGTAAAGCAACCCTTTGAATTGGTCTTGACCTACTGACTTAAAATTGACATAAAATGACAGACCATGTCTGTCTTCCTATTCTGGTGTAATGTAAGCAGAGATATGAGCAGTTTTTGTGACCCTTCACTATTCTTTGCAGGTACCTTTGAGTCATTCTTCCTGCTAAACTCAGTGGTATTATGTTTTCAAACCCTGTACTGGAGTCTTTCTAGAGCTCTCTCATACTGCACTACAATAGTGAAGCAAGAAATCCATGAGCTAAAAGAGGTCACTGGGCTCAGTTAGCAGAGTGGTCTGTTTTCCATCCTGTCTGATGTATCATCAAAGCATAACTTAGAGAAGCAACCCCAGTGATCAGAGGCTTCAGTCCTCTGGGTAGGTTCTCATTTTTGCTGGGAAGGTGTTGGGAAATCTGCAGACTTGAGGCTCATCCACTTACTGTTCCTAAGGCTGTTCCTCACCATCTCAAACTGATCCCATGGGCACAGGGCTGGAGGCAGGCTCCCAGTGGTGCCGTGCAGTGTTTGCTTTTGCACCAGCTTGCTAATTGTGCTCCTTTGTTCTGGCATGGGCAAAAGCTGCTTGTCCTTAGGGCCAGGTATACCTGGCAGCAACAGGAGCAGGAATCACAGTGAGGTGTTGATTCAAAAGATGCTGCAACCTTCTTCCTGGCAAGTTATATGTGAGCTTTTATTACAGCTTTATTCTAAAATAATTCTCCTATACTTGTGTTTCTTTGGCTAGCTTGCAGCACAATAACATCGGGCCAGCAGGAGGAACGGAGCTGGCCAGAGCCCTGGTGGCATGTGAACTGTTAGAAGAGATAAGGTAGGTTGTGGCAGAAGCACTGGGGATGGTGCCAAACATACGGACTGGTTTCACTCTGCAGGCAGGAGGCATTTCAGCCCACAAACCCTGGGGCTGCATCTAAGCTCTGTCCCTGCTCTGGGTGGCCTAATGGAAGGCAATCCTTCCACCCCTCCTAGACAAACTTCATAGGATAAGAGGAAGCAGTCTCTGAAGTGCTGGGCCTTGTGTGGCTACATGCCTGTGGACTGCTCTCTGCAGTAACCTGTGGAGTTGCAGAACTTTGAATCTGAAAGAACGGAGGCTGTGTGAATGAATTCTTCCTCCTGCATCCTTAGTGCCACTGTTCTTAGTTATGTGTACATTGTTAAGGGACAAAATCAGTTAGGATGTTGGTTTGGGTGTGAGGGATGGTAGAGCAGGGCAGGCGTTGCCAAGGCTCGTGTTTGCTGGTAAGTGAGAGCAGAGCAGCACACCCTAGTGAAGGCTGGAAGGCAGTTAGTCAGAGCCTTTCAGATCCACGCCTTCATCCCATTCTCCCTTCGATGTACAAGTTTCCCTTTGTTTCCTCTTCGACACACCCGTCGCTAACTGTAGGATAACGTCTTAATTCCCACTGTTCTTACAGTTTGTCTGAAAATGACCTTGGGGAGGGAAGTATCCGTGCCCTGTCCGAGGGACTGCCACATTTTGAGCACCTCCGGAAGATTGAGTGAGTATCAGGGCTCTGAATACTGCTTGGACAGAGCATGGCTTTGTTTGCAGCATTGCAACAGATGGTGCTGGTGCCAGATTCGCACCAGTTCTGATACCAGCACATTTGTGCCCTCTCTGTTTTTTTTTTTCCCCCTCTCTCCTCTGTTTCAGGTTGAAACTCTGTGGAATCACTGATGATGCTTCGAAATTGCTTTCTCGTGGCTTCCAACAATGCCCTGCTATGGAGGAGATAATGTGAGTGTGGGAATGGATGGGAATGGAGATCACAGGTATCTCAGGCATGAAGTAAAATCCAGAACTTTATTGCCCTCAGCTGGGCTTGGCTGACTCACTGCCTGGGATTTCTTGTCTGTCTTAGATTGTCTTGGAATGCCCTTGGTGATGGAGGAGCCCAAGTGTTGGCCAGAATCCTCCCTGGGATGGAAAAGCTGAAGATGTTAGAGTGAGTACAGCCCTGCGAGTAGCACCAGAAGACTTGTATTTGGAGCTGGGTTTGATGTTACCCACTCAGTTCTGATCCAGTCCAGCACTATTCCGTGGTAGGGACTGTCATCTGCTTCCTTCCCCTTGGCCCTTTGGAACATGTGGTATGTGCCTTCCATCCCTCAGCTATACAGAAATAATGGTTGTGGTTCAGGAACAGAGTTTTGTTTGTCTTGGGCAGGGAAAATACGCAGTAGAGCTTACAAGTCCTATTGCTAGAAAGAGGTTGTGGGCAGCAGTGCATGCTCCTTGTATAAATAGGGCCATGGTCATCGAGCTGAAGCTGGTGTCAGTTGTGAAACATTGCTGTGCTCGGGCAAAAGCATAGCCCTTCTTAGACAGGAGAAAAGAGCCATTGATGGTTCTGCTGTTTTCTGCTCTTGATTTGTTTTTGCTTTTTAAAACTCTTTTTGTTTTTTAAAATAGCCTGGAGAGAAATCGCATTGGTGCCTGTGGTGCTACAAAGTTGGCAGAGGAACTTGTCCGGTGCCCGGAAATTCAGTTCATAAGGTGAGCAGGGAGAGCTGGGGCTGAGTGTTGGCCCACTTAGGGGAAGCTGAGGTGACCAGTCCTGGGAGAGATGTGACTTGTGCTGGCCTGCTGCCCCAGGTTAGCTTGCATGGACTAGGATGCTGCAGCCAAGGAAACGGGGTTTTCCAGGCCAGAGAAAGTCCTGAAAAAAAAAAGAAAGTCCTGGCCTGAGGCCGTTTCAAAACCTTAGCTTCTCCCAGCATTGATCAATGAGTCTATCTTAGCAGGCAGGCAGCTGCTGAGTTGCTGCTGTGTTGCTGAGATGTGACTTCACTCCCGTCTCACTTTCGGACCAGCTTTGCTAAAAACCCAAAGCTGTTTCTTCCAGTTAACTGCTGTGTTGGGTGTGCTACCTACTGGCCTGCCACGCCAACTCCTGCACTTATGTGGTTGCTGTTGTTGTAGGCTGTGGGACAATCCGGTGCCCAAGAGCTTCGCTGAAAGTTTGACAAGCCAAGACCCAAGACTGTGCTTCTCATTCTGTTAGCCCTCACCTGAGTGGAATTGCTCTACGTTTCCCATTGACCTCAAGAATTGCACTAAAAGGAATCCTGAATTGTTCAGGAAACCAAAATTCCTCCAGTTAAAACTTGTTGCTGTGTCTTCCTTCGTTGCACTGGACAAAATGTGAGCACTTCCGTGTGTTTTTGTATATGGTGAGCTTTTATTGTGAACCAAAAGACTGCAGAACTGCTGCTGAGCAGGCAGCATTCTTGGTGTACCAACATTTCAGCTAGCTTCGGGATGATGAGATGCATCTGATCACACTTTCAGAAAACCAGCAGAATGCTTCATTATCTTTAATCAAGATTGCAACACCTACAGGATGTTCCAATCAAAGGATGAACATCCTCCAGGAGAGGATGTAATTTTTTTTTTTAACTGAACTGTAAACTGTTGACACAGTTACAAATGCACTGGAACAAGCTGTTTGAAAATTGTATATAGCTCTTTGTGAGATACCTCTGAGGACTGTAACATAGGTTGCTGTTTGCTTCAGAGCAGGCTTTGCCTCCTGCAGAATTGCTTCTGTTTCCTTGTAAAACCTTCAGCACTTTCCATGTTGTTGCAGTACAGGTGATAGATCAGTGGCTGTCCAACAGTGTGGACAATCCTCTCTGTGTGAGAGGATATTCCTGTTTTCCTGTGCAGATTTCCAGAATTTTAGTGGGGTTTTGTATGACCCAGTTGCACTATGACTTTGAGGTGAAGTGAGGGATGAGTTAGCTTGACATGCTGCAACATGGTCTGCACAAAGGATCCTTCAGGCCTCTACTACTGAATCCCAAAGCCTGGACATGCTGCTGCTGGACCCTTGGAGACCAAAGGAAAAAGATCCTAAGCAGTGAGTTTGAAGTACTGCCGAGGAGACCGACCATGTCTGCCCCATGTCTGCACTGAACGACAGCTTGCGTTGCAGCTACGTCATTCTCATTATTTATGAACTTGTGTTACAATGTTTTCCTTATGTGTTCGTGCTGTAAATATTTAATCCTTGCGGTGAGCTCATGGAATTTTGTTTACAGCAGAGTTTGCCTGGAAAGACCAAACTGCTGTGATTTGGGTGGGGCAGGAGTGGGAGTGAGGTGGAAATGCTGGGCCCTAGCTGGGGGACCAGCTGGTTTTTGTTCCACCCGGAGGAGCTGCCAGCCTTGTTTTAGGGTCAGCATCAGGTCTGTGGATCACTGACCTGCTGCCTGGAAGAAGGACTCATTTGGCAGGAAATGTACTGTGAAAAAGACTCACAAGCTACAGCAAAGAAAAACAGGAGTGATGTTTCTTAGTAGACCATAACTCATTAAAGTAATCAAGTCTCCAAGATTTA
This sequence comes from Odontophorus gujanensis, assembly GCA_013399175.1. Taxonomy (NCBI): domain Eukaryota; kingdom Metazoa; phylum Chordata; class Aves; order Galliformes; family Odontophoridae; genus Odontophorus; species Odontophorus gujanensis. The sequence continues at coordinate 37,346 of VXAB01005157.1, forward strand.
AACACTGGATTTTAAGTGTAAGCTTCACCAAATGTGGCATTTCTTCTCAGTCTGTATTTTCAGGGCTAGGTTGCAGAGGCAAATCTCTGTATTGCCTGTTGGAGGAACAGCGTGGCACACGAGTGCTGCGGTCCCACACAGCACAGTGCCACAGTGCCATTGCTTCTCTGCAGCTTTCCAGTGAGCAGGTTTGCAGAGTGGGCTCCCAGAACTTGGGGAAATACAGAGGGTGGGCAGAGTGCTTGGTCAGAGCTCACTCAGACCAGGCTGGTAGTGGAAAAGCTGTGTTTCCTGTGTTTTCACCATCATTTTAGTGGGACCGAGTGCTGTGTCTCATAAATAATAATGTCTGCTAGGTGTGAAGAAGGGAAGCAGTGTGTTAGCACTCCTCAGCACACTCCAGGACAGCTGTTTTGCAGCAGCCACAAAAACCTTGCTTCCCTGGCCACCTCCGTGAGACACTTGCTAGATTTCCCTTTGCTCAGGTGTGGTTGTGATGATTTATTTTCCTCATTTCCCAGTGCGTGCTGTTTTTCCTTGTCATGGTTTCATGATTTTTGGTGTTGGTATTCCACATCATAACATCATGTAGTGGATTAAGAACTAAGGAGTTAATGCTCCAGCTCCATGGATAGTTATGGGTGTACCTGTCTCAGAAGAGAAGAACTATGTTCCCCAGAGGACTTTGTGTTGCTTTGTATTTTTATGTATTTTTTCTCAGAGGGAAAGATAAAAACTGTGTATCATGGGACAGTCTCTTTCCTTTTGGATGGACTCAGCAGTGGGTGCTCGCTGCCGTGGCGCCTTCAGTGTTAGCGTAAGGCCTTCGGTTTATCGGACACGCTTGCTCATTTTATTTGATTTATTAGCTTCAATTCCAATTATATTGTATTATATTGTGTTATTTTGCTTTCCCTTACCTTATTTAGTAAATTAGTTTTCCTCCTCAGATTGTTGCCACTGTTTTGTTTCTAGGCCCATCTCCCTTTTCCCTTTCCCCCTTCCCCTTTTCTGGGGTGTGGGTCTGTGAGTCCCTCGCACCAATTGTCACAGAACCAGGCTGAACCAGCCCGTAAACCGTTGACATTACTCCTTATGTGGATGGCAAAAATGTACAGTGGGATAACTGGGATTGCCACGCGGTGTTGTTTTCAAGTCGGTGTTGTTCCTTGCCTCCGGGGTGGCTGCCTTTGCCCCGCGATCGCAGCTTTAAAAAGGAGAATAGAAAATGAGTGAAGGCAGCGATGAGCTGGCTCCTGATGTTGGGATGGCCGCGCTGTGCTGTAACAGTCAGAGCAGCACTCCTCTGGGCTTGAGACATAGCACAGTGCCTGGGAGCTCCTCCAGCTTCGGGTTCACCCCCAAATTCCCGCTGCCCGCATCCGTCAGCCCGGATCGTGGCTGCTTGACGCCAGGTGTCAGCAGAGCCCTGCGCTGCGTTGGCTGCCGCGGGCCTGGCACGTTGCTTTGTGGGAATCCCTTCGCGTTTGAAGGAACTGGAGACGAGTTCAGCGTGTTGGATATTAGGGAAAAACAGCCCCGAAGGAGCGGTCGGGCGCTGGAAGAGGGGTGTGTGCGTGGGGGGGGTTAGGGGGGCACCAGCCGTGGAGGTGCTCAAGAACAGCGGGCTGGTAGGTGGGCGGCCGCCCCACCCTTAACGACCGTCTGACCATCCCCAGTCCCACGTCGGGACCGGGACCAGAGCCCTCACGTCGGGGCTCAGGGGGAGCGCCCATTGCCGCCCACAGCGCGCCCCGCGAGCGGGCCCGACCCGCCAGCGCCTGAGGGGGGCGGGGGAGGGGGCGGCGCTGAGGGCCGCGCCCCCCAGAGGCGTCGGGCAGCGGCCATGGCGAGGAGCTGAGCTCGCGCCCCGCGGTGAGTGCTGAGCGGACACGGGACGGCTCTTTCTCCCCGGGCTCCCTCGGCCCGCCCGCTGCTGGGGAGTCTCGCACTGAGAGCGTAGCGCCGGGGGGACTGAGGGCTGTGGTGCCGAGGGACGCGGCTTGGTGGGCTGCGGGTGGGATGGGGGGTGGAATGAATGGGTGCGTCGGTGGTGGGAGCGCAGCACCTGCGCTGTGCTGCTGCCACGCCGCTCGTTAGTTGGGAGCTCGTTAATTAGGAGCCTCGGCTTGCGGTCCTGGGGAGGAGGAAGGCTGAATTTGGCGGCAGCCGTTTGGAGCAGGAGCAGAGCGACCGACCGGCTGAGAAGAGCGCGTCTGCCCCCCCGCCCCGCCGGCAAGTCCTTATGGTTCATCTTTTCCACGTTGGTGCAGGGAGCCCAGCCATCCTTCCCCACACCCCTGGCTGCCCGCGCTGCTGAGGCCGTAGGGCTGCTGGGTTCGCGATTCCCGGCGGCTCAGGTGAGTTATGGAGCACGTCCTGCTGCTGCTTGATGCTGCTTCGCCCTCTGCTTCTTTCTGGGCCTTTGGGACCGGCCACGTTTCCTCGGCTTTTCCGTGAGCACCACAAGCTGAAGGGTTTAAGAGGAAGCATCAGGCATCGCGGGGCTTGCGTTACAAACGGGAACAAATCAGGGCTGGGAATGCAAGTTTTGCGTCCAGCTCTGCGCGACCATTTAAAGCAAGTTTTACGTTCCCTCCGGCGGCTTCCAAAGAAAGGAGCTGTGAATCCGCCAGGCTTAACTCCCATCGTGAAGCAGCGTTCGGGGCTTCACCCCGTCGGGGAGAGGAAATCAGGAAAAAGTGGGCTCTGAGGGATGGTGTTGTGCCCGTGTGCAGTGTGGGGCTGAGTGCAGGGCTGTGATCCGTGCCTCCCCCATCGCTGCCCTCCTGCTCTGTGTCTGTCCCCGGCATCGTTGTGGCTTGGTGTGTCAGTGTGCCGGTGCTGCCGAGCGTTGCGCAAAACTTAATTAGTGCTTATTTATAGCGTTAAGCTTTGAAGTTTCTGGCTGCTCAGCAAACCCAGAGTGTGCCCTGGCTGGTCTGCCGTGGCCCTAATGGGTGTGGGCTGGGGATCGCGGTGGGATGTGTTGGTTGTAGGGTGGTGGAAGCCCTGGTTCCTGCCCTAGAACCAGCCCTGGTTTGTGCTGCTGCTGGAGGCTTACTGGGAAACCCCTCTCTGCCAAGTCCTGCCCCTGCGTGGGGTGGAGGGGCCCGGGGGCTGCAGGTGTACAGCAACGCTGGAAAATGCTTAAGGATATTTCTCATTGCTGAAGTGATGTTTTTTTCTTTTCTCCCTTGTGTTGGCTGGAAATAAGAAGTCAATTACAATTCAGAAGAAGAGAATTTAGGGTTTAACACGTTAGGTAAGCCTCTCAATAAGCCAGCATGCACTGGGGGTGGAAGGGACAAATAGTTTCCACCTCAGACCTTCATGAGGCTGGGAAGACTTCAGTGCAGTGGCTGTTCTCTCTGCTGGCATCTCCTGGCTCCTTGCACCTGAGAGCCCCAGCCCTAGAATTTGTCTTCTGCACTGACTTCTTGATAAATGCAGCCCGCTCCGGGTTCGGTGCCATCACCGGGATTCACAGTGACATCACAATATTTTCTGCTCTAAATCACAGATTTCCCTAAATTGAGCCTGAGAGGAAGCGTGTATTTGAGTAAAAACATAAGGTTGTCGTGGTGTTTCTCAGCTAAAAGTCCTTGTGAGTGGCAGTGGGCTTGGTTGGAGGGAGCACTTGGGTTGAGACGTGGTCCTCTCCTGCTGTCTGTGTGTGGTGGGGGCGGAGAGGCGGCGGGAGGTGTTGGTTCTGTGTTGACTTCTGCTGCAGCTCCTGGCTGGGCTTCTGGGTCGGTTCTGGGCTGACTGTGGATAAAGTCTGGCTGTGCTCGAGGGCATGGTGTGGGGTTGGCTGCTCCCCAGCTTCAAAGCATCTTTCCTGGCTCCGGCTGCTGCCATCCCATAGCCTTCACCCATCCTCAGCAGGGAAGTGCAGCTCTACAGCACTTGTCCTCAGGGCTGGAGAAGCTCCTCAGGGCCCAGGGCTCTAAGCCCAGCTTCTGCTTGTCAAAACTCAGATGCAGGTTAGTGACTTATTCCCTGTTATCCCTCTGGCTGCTCTCTGGAGACAGCTTCTGCTGCGTAAAGCTCTCCCTGCGCGGGGAGCCTGGACAGCTTGTTTCAGTGCCCTGGCACTCTTTCTGAGCAGGAATTGTTTCTAATATCCATCCTGAAGGGACAGCCCCAGCCTTCCCTTTGCTCCGTGGTGCATGCAGACCCACCTGGGCTGTTCCAGGAGCAGGGAAGGAGCGGGAGAAGATCCTTTCTCTGGAGACATTTTGGGGAAAGAATTGATGGAAGTAGTCAAACTGTGACCCAACCAAGTGGCTGAAGGGATGATTTCCATCAGGACGGGTTCGTTAGGGAGATGACACGTCTGTATATTGAGCTGTTACAGACACTGGGTGCAGGCTGGTGAGTCCTCCGTGGCGCCTGGGTGAGGCTGTATGGCAAACGCTTTGCTTTGCAAAATAATTCTGGCCATGACTGTGTTTGTTGACAGAAGGGAGCTCAGAGATGTCCTCTGTGTGAACCCAGAACTACCTGCTTGACTGCCATCCCTCCTCTGCTTCTCCTGTAGTGGGTAAACTGAGTCATGGGTGGCTTCTGCGCTGTCCTGCAGGAAGCTTTTCCCAACAGAAGGAGGAGGCTTGTGTTCTCTGTGAAAAGAAGGATGTTGATTTCTTTTTTCCTAAGGAGAGAACGTCGCTGAAGTTGGAGGGTGCTGCTAATAGTAAAAGAGCCTCCTGTGTTTTGCTTGCATAGCATCAGAACGCGCTGTACTGCTCTGGGCTCTGTGCTCATTCTCCGTCCCAGTGAGCAGCAGTTATTGTTCTGCTTCCCTACAAACTGCGCATCTGTTTCCTTTTGTAGCATAAACTGTGACCTCGTGTCCGAGTTTGGGCGGTTTGTTTTCTCTTTCACTTTTCTTTTTTCCAGTTAGTGGCGAAAATGTGGCCAGGGAGCTGTGCTTCTCACTGGGCTTCTCGGGGGGAGGGAGAGGGGGGAAGAGGAAGAAGAGGAGGGAGGAAAAGAAGAAGGAGGAAGGAATAAGAGGAGGGAAATAAGAAGGGAGGCAGTGGGGGAAGGAGGGCAAAGGGAGGAAGGAAAGGATGAAGGAAGAGGGAGGAGGAAGGAAGGGAGAGAGGAGGAATGGGCGGGGTGGAGGAGGGGAAGGAAGAGGAGAAAGGATTGCTGGAGTTGTACAAAACCACAGAGGGTCTGAGGAGCACATCTCTCTGCCCTATGCTTAGGACTCTTCATCAGGCATCTGCAGTGGGTGGTGTTGGATGACAGAGGGACACCCTGTCTCGTTCCCGGGTGTCATAGGGGGGTGGGAGTTGGGATGAGGGGACTGGACAGATGTACCCTGCACTGCCCGGACCCACTCTGCAGGGAGCTGGGCGTGCATTAGGAAACCACGTGGCAGCACAATGAGCACGAAGCTGGCAGCTCTGATTATACGTTAGGAGAATGTTTGGCTGCGGGTGCCAAGTGAGTCGGAGGACTTCATTTAGGGCGGTGAATGCAGAGAGACGAGAACAAAAAAAGGAGGAGAGACTGGAATATAGATGATGGAGAGCCTGCTCCAGTGCCAGCTCCAAGCTCAGAGCATCCCATCGCCCCAGGGAAGATGGTGGCTGTGTGCTGTCACCTGGCCCAGGGGCACGTGCTGCAGGAGGAGGTGACACAGGTGGCCAGGGTCTCTTTTGGGCATCTCCATCCTCAGGGAGAACTGGCCTGCATCAGCAACTCCTTGATGGAAAAGTTGGCTTCGCTGGTATTGTAGGCAAGGGGCTGGTGGCATCTCCCTGTTGCCTTTTACCTTCCTGGGAGGTCTCCTTCTGGGCACCCCTGCAACACCATGGGCAGGATGGAGAGATCAGCGTCCCAGTCCCTGATTTCAGGCAGTAGGAACAGGTCCTGCTGGCCACTGCTCCCCTTCCCCATGGCTGCTTTGGCCTCGAGCTCCTGGAGGAGCAGCAGGGCTGGAGTGCACGCAATGTGCAATGCACTCAGATGTTCTGATGCCAGCCAGCCCTGGGAAAAAGCTTTTTCCAGTGAGTCATTTGCTGCCTCTGCTTTGTGTGTGGCAGTGACGAGATTTGGGGGAAGGGGAGAGGTGGAAAAATGCAGCCCAGATCTCCCTGCTCCAGCAGGACCCCGTCCGTGGCAGCGCAGCTGCCCTGCATGTGCTTGTTGAAGGCAACAACAGCAGCAGACAGCAGCATAAATAGAACAGGCCTGGCTATTTTAAGACATAGATTGCATGATCTGGGTGTTAAAATAATAGAAAAAAATATCTTTACTTTAGCTGCAACTGGCTGCATTGGCTTGGAGGGGAGCGGGCAGGTAGTGCCCGTGGGGTGGAGGGGCTGGGAGGTCTTCTTTCACCCTTTTGATACTGTTTGAGGAACCAGTGGGTGTTTCTCCTCGAGGATACGGCAGCAGGGTTCCTCTCCTGTGCTTCATTTCTCCTTGCTGGGAACTGGGAGCAGCAGTGTTCGGTTGGATGAGCATTGGGTTGTGATACAGGGAGGTTCAAGTCAGAGCCCTGGGCAGATAGGAGCAGGTGAACCTGTTCCCCTCCTTCCCCTCACCCTGCAGTGGTGGTCTCCCTGCTCCATCCCCAGCAGCAACACAGCTCCCGGCAGCCGGAGCATGGGTGCCTGCTGACACTTGTGCCCAGGCAGAACAAACTGATGCTAATTAATTAGGATTTCCATACCAAACAGATGGTTTATCAGGGGGAGGAAGATGATGTTTGAGGTTCTGAAATGATGTGGATGAGCCAGGAGCCAAAGAGGGCTACTGGAGAAAGATATTGAACCAGCTGATGGGCAGAGCTGTTGCAGAGATAGCAACCCCAGCCATAAAAGTTTATTAGTTTAACTCAATCTGAAAATGCTGCTGCTTCTCTTTTCCACGTCCTTTTCCACATCCCTTTCCCCCTCTTCCCTCTTTTGTCAGAGGCATTTTATGTTTGTTGCGAGTGGACTGCAGAACTGCCATGTGGGAGGTGGCTGGGGTTGTCACATAATAATGGTATGAAGCTCACGTTAATCTCTGTAACGCAGCTTTGATTGCAGGCTTCTGGTAAGCTCTTAGAACAGATGAGATTTTATCAGGCCCTGTAACTCACCCCATGCACCCGATCATATGGCGGCTGTCACGTCAGCCTTGCTCTTCTCTCAGGGATCCCTCTTTCCCTGTGAAGCCAACTCACTACTGAGCTGGGAGGCCTTTTACACCAGCCCACGGCTGCAGGGTTTGTGTACCCAAGGTGTGGGGATGTATCCAAGGCTGCTCTGTGCCTGGATGAAACAGAGGTGGGACATCCAGGAGGGGACTTTCCTGCTGCAGTGCAGTGAACTTGCTCCAGCAAACACTCGTTAGACGAGCTCAGTCTCCTCTCACCCTAATATTGTGTCTCTCTCTGCTTCCCTTCCCATATTCCCTCTACTCCATACTTTGTTCAAGACCCCTTGCCTGGCCATGCTGCGCCGCAGTGGAAACAAAGCAAGACAATGAGGGTGAGGAGGGAGATCAGCAGCAGTGAATGACCCATGAGCAAACTGGTCCATAGGCAGAGGTGACAGCCACACTAGCTGGACCTGCTGCACTTCACTGGCTCTCGTTTCTTCCTGCTCTCTTAGTGGGTGTACAGAGGACATCACCTTTCCTTTCAAACCTGCTGTTCGTGGAGCAAAGCCAGGGCATGCTGTAGTTGCAGTGCTGGGCTCCTCGGGAACCCCCTGTGGCTGCCATGAGGGCCTTTGTCTGCGTGTCGTTTGCTGTTGCTGCCTTTCTGCTCGCCCTGAGCTTTTCCTCCTCTCTGTCTGTCCCACAGACTGCCTGGAGCTGCACTGCTGGAGTCCATGGCGTACACTGGGACCCCATTGCCAGCGGGGCCCATCGGCTCCCAGTACTGCGTCTGCAAAGTCGAGCTGTCCATCTGTGGCCAAAACCTGCTGGACAGGGATGTCACTTCCAAGTCTGACCCTTTCTGCGTCCTGTTCATGGAAGTCGATGGGAAATGGATGGAGGTAAGTCTTGAAGCTGCATGATTTCTGCTTCCTATGGTTTGCCTCTACAGATGTCCTAAATGACACATTTTGGGCACAGTGTTGAACGTGGCTTGTACGCCCTATGAAGGAAGTTTGAGTGGGTTCCTGGGTTTTTCAGAGCACTTGGAAACCACCTGGGCTCCTGTCTGAGCACCCCACTGGTGCAGACAGACTGGGGACAGAGTGGCCCATGGCCTTGCTTTGTCCTGGCAGGGCTGGGCTGTGTGTGGAACCAACCAAGTCAAGGCAGGAGGTGTCACATAAGCCATCCCTTGGATGTGTGCAGGAAGTGTTGTGTGATCAGGATTCCTTAAAAAGGAGCGATTCTGTGCCTTGCTTTGTTAACAAGTCCTCAAGGTAGATAACGAGAGTGTGTCTTTATCTTTTCCTTCCCTCTGTGCTCAGTATCCAGCCAGGCTCTGCCGGCAATAAGGGCATTCATAAAGTGTTCTAACAGCAAGCCAGAAATTCCTAAATGGGCTTGTGCTGGGATCTGTGGGAGCTCTCAAGCCCCCCGAGGTTCTGCAGGTCTTGTTTGTCACTGTATTGTCTCTTGGCCAGGACATGCTTCTCCCTGCAGTGTCATGGTGCCTGTGGCAGCCCCTTGAAGGTACAGCAGAGCATGGTCTTGGGTTTGGGCTTTTCTACACTGAAACAGAAGCTTCTTGGCAGCCTGGGAGCTGCACGTGAGCTGCTGTTCCTCTATACTCAGCATCAGTGGGCCCCTCACTATGAGAAAGGCTTTGAGGCCCCAGAACGTGTCCAGAGAAGGGAATGGAGCTATGAAGGGTCTGGAGCTGAAGGAACTGGGATGTTTCAGTCTGGAGAAGAGGAGCTCAGGGGAGACCTCATGGCTTTCTGCAACCCCTGAAGGGAGGTTGTGGTGAGGTGGGGGTCGGCCTCTGCTCTCAGATGACAGCGATAGGACCAGAGGTGATGGCCTCAAATTGTACTGGGGAGGTTTGGGTTGAATGTTAGGAAGAACTTCTTGGAAAGAGCAGTGAGGCAGGACTGTAGTGGGTGAAGGTCTGGGAAGTCAGTCGTGTGGAGCACAGAAGTCCAGGGCTGCTTGTTAGGAGTGCCTGGGTCTTCCTCTACTCTTAGCCTGGTTTTGTAACAAGGTGTGCATGAAGCAGACCAGGAACTCCCAAGGGTGGTTTTCATGGTGCTTTACTGACTGTTCAGCACATCACATGCAGAGACTGTTGTTGTCATTTCCTTCTTCAGCAGTCCTTGCTGTGTTGTCTATGATTGAATGAGTGTCTTGAATTCAAACTTGTCTGTGCGAGAACGTTTTGCTCTGTGCCTAGAAAATACCTTTTGGCTGCAGAAGGAAAGACACTGAGGTAAAATGCCTGCAGAAAAACACATGGATTTCATCTTGTAAGTGCAATTGGAGCTAGGTAGTGTAAGGGCTTTTCAGTTCATCCAGGGGGGAGCAGATAAGTAGTGCATTGGGGTGTGATAGATGGACAAAACACTGGTGCTCAGCAGCACAAAACAAGCAGCTGAGGAGCGTTAAATCCCCCCCAGCTCCCAGGAAATTAGTTGGTCTCTTTTCTGATACTCGGATTTATAGGTCAGCCTGAGCATTTGGCCAGGAAATGGGGGATCAGTGGGCATCAGCTCAGGTGTTCCACAGCTGGTCTCGATGTCACGGGCAGGGTGTGGGGGCAGACCTCACTTCTGCCACACTCTGCAATTAACTTTGCTCAGCAGCAACCTGAATGAGGCTGACGAACTTTCCAGTCCTGATAGGTGTCATCTCTTTGACCTGACTGTGCTTTTCAGGAATTCCTCTTTTGCTGTCAGTAACGTCTCAGTCCAACAGTTTTGATTCCAAAGCTTTTTTGTTCTGCAATGCAAGTTTTGCTTTTTTCCCCTTCTGCTATTTTTAGCTTTCTAATTGGCAAAATAGGTGCTGGAAGCCAGCCTCTGACAGCAGATTGTTCTGTGCTCTGCTGCTGTGCTTTCAGCAGAGGTCAGTGCATGACCCGAGCTGCAGACATGTGGAGCATGCTGTGGTCAGAGGCAGTACCCAAGCCTTCCCGTGTCCCTGTGTCATGGTAGTGTGGTGGTGCCAACGTCAGTGCCTGCGTGGTGGGGCTGGTTCTTCCAGCTGTCACATTTGTTCCCAAATACAATTATTTTGTCTCACTGAGCTTAAGAGGAATTAAAAAAAAATATATAAAATGTTCATGAATCAGCCTTGGAGGGGGTGGTAGAGGGAGAGACAAAAAGCACAGGTCCAGAAGTGACACAATGATGTCGGTGTTCTCTGCCTAGTGACATCATGCTGTAGGAACCAGGATGGACCTGGACTGTGACTCAGCTGTGCCCTCACTTTTGTGCAGCTCTGAGTCACCCCTCCTGAGCCTGGGCAGTCCTCATCTCCCACACTGCTCATCTCAGGGGGGGTTTGGGGACCACCAGCTGCTGACCTGGGGCTCTGAGGACATCTCTGCTTCCAAAAGGTGTCCATCCCATGTTCCCTGTCCCTGGGAAGAGCATCTCCCAGACGGACAAGATTGAACATCTCCAGCAAACCCTCTATCAGAAACTGGAGGACTCATTTAACACAAGGATTGCCACTGGAGAAATTCCTCGGATTTGTGCTTGTCTGAAGACAAATCTTTAGTTACCCTGGTTGCCTCTTCAGAACCCTTGTGCTTTTCTCCTGCTAGGATGCAGAACCAGCTTTGCATTTTGCTAGGCCCACAGTTGTGTGAGTGCTCAGGGGGGGCAGGAGCCAATGGTACGTATATTTCCTGGTGTGGAAAGCCCTCATATGGAACATTCACCAGCAAGGTGGAAGGGAAAGAGCTGCACCAAGGTAAAGGTTTAAATACATTCTCCTCTTCTACTCTGCTGTTGTGAGGCCTCCCCTGCAGTTCTGCATTTGCCCTATAGCATCCCAGACTCATCTCTAGCCTTGTTGTGGGGGCATTTTGGGTAACAGTGGGGCAGGAGGAAGCACAGGCAGCCTGCTGCCCCTTCTGAGCCAGCTGTTACCCCAAAGGGCAGGTGGCTGCTTGATGGGAGCTCGCTTTTCATCCTGCTTTGACTCGTTCCCAGCTTTCCCATTAGCTCAGGGTACATGAAAGGAGCTAAAATCCATTCCTGTTGCCTGCATAGTCTCATCAGCTAGGCTTGAAAGGGGATTTGTGTGTGTTGTGCTGATCAGATAAGGTAGAGCTCACTGATGGCTGCTGCTCCTGGTCCACCAGGAGCATCTCTCTGAGCAGGCATTTGGGTCCTGAAGTACTGGTAGTGGCAGAGTGGGGAGGATCTGTGTGAAGCTGTGCTGCCCTGGCTGGTGCACAGCGTGCTCGTGTTGGTTTATTCAGGTCCCATCTCCCCGGAGGGTGCGGCAGGTGCTATTTTAAGAGTACAGCATTTCCTTCAGTTTTTTCCTGGCAATTAAAACAGACTAAGTGACCAACTTGAAAAATACTACCGTGGTATGTATTAACAAACTTACTGCCTTTCCACTTCGTCCCTCCAAATTATTTCTTGTGTGCCAAATGAGTTTCATTGAAACTATGAGGCTGTGTCTTTTTTCTTTTTTCTTTTTTTTTTTTTTTCCCCTGCTGTGATGTGTTTATTTCTGGCTCTGCTGTTCTGGCAGACATCCATCCGTCCTGCAGTCTGTGGTGCCTGCACAGGAGCTGCTTGCTGCAGATGAGCTGCCCTGGGATGTGGGTTGTGTCTTGCATTCGTCTGTGAGTGCTGGTTCCCCTTGTTCATTTCAGGGCAGGCTGGTGGCTCTTGGGTGCTCCCAGGGCTTTGGGAACTCACAGTCTGGTCGTGGCTACCACTGGTATGGTTGTGGCCACCGCTGTACTAGTGCAGGATGGTGTTGGAGGCTTTGGAGGAGTGCTTTGTGACTATCCATCAGTCTTCCCCTGCTGCCTTCTCTGCAGGGTGCTGCATCCTGGTTGTATCCCTCTGAAAGTCCACTCGGAGAGCAGTGCCACGTGTTTGGAGGTTTGGAGCCTCGAGTCTGTGCATGTTGGGGCCATCTCGTCAACAAAATGAGGCTGGGGTGAAGCTGGATGTGCTCAGCACATTGTTTTTAGGCAATAGCCAGAGCTGGGGTGAGTTGTGTCTCCAGCTGGCCAAGCTCTAGGCTGCTGGAAGGCATGCTTCAGAGCTGGGAGGTTCCCATTTGGACCCACCTCACATCTCTTCTGTGCTGGGCTCAATGTAATCCCTGACGTGTTTATATGAAGGAAGCTATAAAGATGCTCTGACTGCCTGAAGGTATTCCAGAGCTATTTTGGATATCAGAGTCCATTGAAGTCCTGCCTTCTGCATCCTTCCAACCTCTGGCTTCTGCTAGTGCTTGGTGAAACCCATGAAAAATGGACTATGATGATTTGGTGATTTAATGTTTTTTTTCCCATGGACGGCCAAGTCAGAAGAAACCACTTGAATGTTTTGTTTCAAGGTCTAGAAGGAAATGCTAGAGAATTACTCTTCTGAGTTGTGATGCTTTGTTTATTTTCACTAGTCCTTGCTGTTAGATGTGTGGCCTGAAAGGAATAGCTTTGGTTGACTTAGAAAGCATTACAGGTGTGAGTCTGGTTGGCAGAGGAGCAGAGCTGCAGGAGGGAGGTATGTGAGAGCATTGGCTCGAGGAACATTCTGTGTCCTGGAGTCATAAGCAAATGCAGACATTGTGGCTTCAGTAAGCTTTTAGTCCACCCCAGACCCTGGCATGCTGTCCTCAGGGATGCAGCACTCCGTTAGATGCATCTCACCTCGCATGCATTTAGGGTTGTGTCTGCTGTGTGCCTGTTGCTCCCATGCTCTGTTGGCCACCACAAGGCTTCTTGATGTCAGGGCTCCAGCTGCAGTCACAGAAGAGACATTGCAGTGACAAAGATGCAAGATGCAGATGTTTAATTGACCATTTTTTCTGTCTTTGCAGCTTGACAGGACAGAGACAGCTGTGAACAACCTCAACCCAGCCTTCTCCAAGAAGTTCATTGTTGACTACCACTTTGAAGAAGTGCAGAAGCTCAAGTTTGCCCTGTTTGACCAGGACAAGTCGAGCATGCAGCTGTATGAGCATGACTTCCTTGGCGAGTTCTCCTGCACACTGGGCACGGTGAGTCTCTAATGTTCTGTCTCTGCAACTTCCAGCAAAGGGACCCCAAATCACATCAGACAGAGAAGTTGAAGGGCGCAGAGCTGCTCCTCTTACCTGCTGTAAAGTTTGCTGGATCGTTCCTGGCAAGAAGTACATTGAGTGCTTGTCACACTTTTATCTCTTCGGGTTGAAGTTACTTGTCCAAGTCTGAGCTGGTCATGGGGTGGGCTTCTGCTGTTGCCTGCAGAGAGGCCAAACCCCTGGGGAGGTGCAGGAGGGTGTTGCACCCCTTTCCTCTTGAACGCCTGCACTGGAAGGCATTGAAGGTACCTGTTTGTCAGTAAGGATTATAGTAATAACCACAATGAGCAGCTTGAATTTGGACCTTTTGCAGTAAGAATGATTTGTTTCTTCTGTTTGGAACAAAGCATTTGAGAAACACGTGCACAGTAACCTTGCTCTTGCGTAGTAAATCATGCCTCCTACTGTAGCATGTTGGTACAGGAATGTGTCTTCTGCTCTTCCTATGGAAAAGCTTTTGAGACAGATGTGATTTATAAGCCTTTGGAAGGTCTTTGCATTCATGAGCCCGGACCCTGTTAGAATTTGGCAGCTAAATTCTCCAAACTTCTTTGTCTTCTGAGCATGCTCTGACTCAGAGGCGAGAAATGAGGGAGATTTTTCCATTCTTTTTCAGCCTCCAGCTGCCCAGGACTGCTGTGGTACCTGGCAGGAGTGAAGGAGCTGGGGAAAGCAGGCACTGTAGTAGGTGGGTTGGTATGGACAGCCAGCCCAAGGTGTCCAAGGAGGCTGGTGAAAGTGGTGACGTTATTACTTACTATCTGGTACTACATATGCCAAAGGGAGCGGAGTGACTTTGCTGTTACTGGGTCGAGAACTTGTCAAAAGAGCACTGACATTTACAGACTTTGAGGTTTAGTGTCTGTGTTTTCAGAAGAGCTCTGTAATGACCTAATTTTGATCCTGCAGAAATTAAGAGAGAGTGCAGGAAGCAGCCCGGGCTGTTGCTGAGTGATTTGTGCCAAGCCATTCAGTGTTCTCCTGCTGTTGGCTGCAGCCACCTCTGGCATGGCACAGTTCAGCAGTGCTCATGGTGAAGTGCACAGTCCTGGTGAACACTGTGAAAAGAGAGTTTGTGGACATGAAGAAACAGAGCTGAAGCCTCATCGTGGCTCTGCAGCCTCATGCTGGGGAGAAGCATCCTCTGTATGCGCTAGGGAAGAGGGTGAAATTGTCACCTCCTGAGTGGTTGGATATTGGGGAAAAAGTTCCTAGAATGAGCAGTGATGCAATGGCACAGCTGCCCAGGGCTGTGGGGGTGGCACCATCCCTGGAGGTGTCCCAGAGCTGTGGAGATGAGGCACTGAGGGATGGCAGTGGGCATGATAGGGTGGGCTGGGGTTGGACTTAGGGATCTGAGCGCTCTTTTCCAACCTTAATGATTCTGTGTTAAGGTCCTGAAGGAGCCCAGCTGTTGCTGAGCCAGGGGAGGAGTGTGGTGGGACAGGGAGGACTTGTGGGCTCAGCCATTCTGCTGTGGGTTTTCTGAGGTCTGCTTTTCGTCTGGTGAGGTGTTTTCATGAGTCCATCCAGTTGTTCCGAGGCACGAGCAGCTGATGGAAGGGAAGGAGAGAAGTTGGGGCAGCAGCAACCTGCCTCTGCCAAACCTCACGCCAAGCACCTGACTTTCCAGTTCTGTGTTGCCATCAGGGCGCTGTCAGATTAGCTGGATTGTTTTATTGCAGCTAATTAGGTCTGTGGTGAGATTTAAAAGGTTGGTTGGATCACTCGGAAGCCTGTAATGACCCCTGTGGCCAAGTGAAACCTTACAAGGGATCAAATTGCAGGCTGCAGGGTGTCCGTAGTTGCTGCTTGTCAGGTGATGAAGAAATCTCATGCCACAGCAAGGCACAGACATCTAGCCCTGTTATTTGGTGATTCTGAGGTGTTTTGGAGCCAAAGCTGCAGGGCATGGGTGGATTGAAGATCCCAGCACTACTGTGGGAGTCTCAAGGGGAAGGGGTTTTGCCTCAAAACTGCAAAAAGAGAGAAAAA
Source organism: Odontophorus gujanensis (assembly GCA_013399175.1). Lineage (NCBI taxonomy): Eukaryota > Metazoa > Chordata > Aves > Galliformes > Odontophoridae > Odontophorus > Odontophorus gujanensis. The sequence continues at coordinate 52,547 of VXAB01005157.1, forward strand.
AGCATTTTTGGAGAGCAGTAGGAGGACTCCAGGTGCAGCTGGATAGCAAGAGCTAGAAGCTAAGCCATTTCATTACGGTTTTCTTCTAATTATTATTTTCTGTCTGTGTGACATGGGACCAAGGGTAGAGATGGAAGGATGGATGGGACTGCATTTTTAAACTGTAGCCTGTAGATTTTGAAGGACAGACAGGTAGGTATGGAAGAAGAGCATGGCTGATTCCAACAGGTCATCGTGAGGGGCTCTGTGATCTTTGGGGAAAGCTCACAGCGTTCTGGGGTGGCAGTGGTGGCACTGACAGCATCGTGGTCACCTCTGAATGTGGCATCTTTTTTTTTACTGCTGTGAATGCTGAATGCAAATTGACCAACGATGATCAGTTGCTTATGAGTCTGCTTTGATCGTGTGACTTTATTTCCGTTGTTGTTTTCCTAGATTGTCTCCAGCAAGAAAATAACAAGAAGTCTGCTTCTGGGGAATGGCAAGCCAGCTGGGAAAGGGATGATAACGGTATAGTAACTCATTTACCTTACCCACGGAGTGTGTCAGTGCAGATAGTAAACTGCAGGCAATGCAGAACGCCAGCAGGGCTGGGGTTATGTCCCTTTATTCCCTTGCATCCCATTTTCCTGCCCACCTGAGGTCTCTTTTGAGGACAGCATTCTGCCCAGTCCCTGTCTGGTGAGTTCAGCCCGTGCTTTGGTCTCTGAGCGCTAAAATAAGAAATGCTAAATCTAGAGAAGTACAAAGTAACTATATGCTGCTGTTCGTTATCTCCTACATAACGCCTGTTCAGACCTCCCGGGAGCAACCAGAGGTAAAAGGGCCAATTTCTTTGCTGACAGTCAGTGGTTCTGTTTGTAGGAAGAGGATGAGAGTTCTGCCGTAGCAACAGGTCTCATAGCAACAGCCTCTGCTCCTGCTGCAGACCCCTCGGGCAGTGGTGTTCCTGCTGTGGATCTATTTAGTGATCTGGTTTTTTTTTTGTTGTGTGTGTTTTTTTTTTTTTTAAAGAGGAGACTAAATTAGGCTTGTTTCCCCCTCATCTCCCATCCTTTTTGTTCACTTCTGCATTCTGGTTTTAGTTAGACTTGCAGCAGAGCAGTAAAGGTGTGGAAGAAAAGGCCAACAAGGAGTTAAACTGCAGGCAGGTCTAAAAGCAGCAGATGGGTCTAAAAGCAGTTTAAAAGACCAGGACCTTCCTGTTGCAAGAGCATCTCCATTGCTGTTTGCTGTAGCGACTGGGAAGATGCTGTTAGCTTTTCTCTCCTAATTGCTGAACTTAATTGTTAAAGGCAAAAGGAGAAGCTGCATTAAAGCCTGCAGTGGTACCTGATGCTGTGTGCCTTCCCCAGGAGTGGGCTTTTGCTGCCCCTTGCCTGCCTCTCGAGTGTGAAGAGCTGGAGCAGTTGAAAAGTTTCCAGTCAGTGGTTTCCAGCTTTAAAGGGCAAAGCTTCTGATCTGTCACTAATGCATCATCAGAACCAAGGGGGCTGAGATGTCTGCTGCTTTGCTTTGTGTGCTGGCAGCGTTGGGTCCTTGCAGCCTGGCACCTTGCTGGAGCTTGTGCCCCAGGGTTAGTGGTGCCAGCACCAACTGAGACGGTCTTCTTTGTGCTCACAAGATGTGGGGTTGGGAGCCAAACCCTGCCTTCCTCACCCACAGTCCCTTTGGCTTTATCCAGGTCTTCATTTTCTTAACTGCAACACGCGAATGTCATAGGGGTGAGTGCAACAGAAGTGCCTAAGCTGGAGTACTGGTATTGAGTGAGAACCTGAGGTTTTGAAGATGTGGGAAATCTCAAAGCACGTCACTGCAGGAGTGAATCTTGAGGTCTTTACAAAGCAGTGGGGATGTTAGTGTCCATGGGTGGATGTCACCATGGTTTGTGTGTGTTACCCAGCTCTACCTTAGCCTCTGAAGAGCCCAAAATTGCAGGGACTCCAAGTGGCATCTACTGTGGTATGCAAAGGTAATTTGTTTCCCTGCAGCTCCTGTTCCTCATGCCACTTTGACCACCACATGTGTCCACCAAAGGCTGGGTGGAGGAGAGGAGCGATGCACAGTTTTGTTAAAGTACATAGGAAGCAATCTGCTTTTTTGTAAGCAGTGTCCTTAAATAAATCCAAACATTTGGGGTAGGCAGGGAAGAGAGCCCTGTGAGGTGTCCTCACAGGAGAGGCTGTGCTTGAGCAAATTCAAAGCCTGTGACTGCCTCACCACCTCTACCTGCTCCCCTGCATCCGTCAGTGTGAATAAGCCCCTGATTGCTCATTCTGCTGGAAGTTGTCCCCTTGTTTTCACTGAGTTGCAGAAAGGCCCAGTAATTAGGCTGCCTGGCCAGTGAAGGACAGCCCAAGCCCCTGCTGTCCAACAGTGTCAATGAGAGGAGAGGGAAGGACAGGAGATGGGAGGTGGAGAGCAGATGCTTGGGTAGGACACAGCCTGGAGAAGAAATGCAGTGATTCAGAAAGTGGCTGCTAACAGAAGATGTGGTGGTTTTCTGGTTGTTTTATTTATTTTTTTTAAAAAACTTTTTTGTTATAAACATTCCCTTTCTTAAAATACCAGGAGACTCATTAGACGGTGTTCCAGACAAAACCAGCCCACTGGTCTTTGGCAGTCAAAGCCATTTTGGAGCATGTATGAGAAAAACCTTTGAAGTAATCTGGGTTGCACTTGGGTCTGCTGCAGCCATCAGGAAAGGCAAAGGCCTTTGAGCCATCTCACATTGCAGGCATTGTCCTCTGGGTTTTGGTTCAGTGTTCACTGACTTTTCATGTGAAAAATGAACACAGCTTCCCCTTGTCTTTCAGATAGCTGCCCAAGAGCTGTCAGACAACAGGGTGATTACTCTGAGTATGGCTGGCAGGAAACTGGATAAAAAGGTGAGTCGTGATGTGTCAGGAGGATGTAAATGTTGAACTTCTGTCTCTCCTAGGCTGAGGGTTCTGAGATCTCTGCTCAGGGGTACTGCAGTGTCATAAAGCTGTCCCTGTATAGAAAGCAGGAGGCTGGGGGTGGAGGTCTGGAGTCAGGTCCTGGCTGTGCCCTCCCTGCTGGGTCAGCCCATGCCTCACCTTCCCTGCTGCCAGGATGTGGAATTCTTCCCAATGCACTTTCAGAAGGAAGGATTCTGTTTGACACACGACCTGTGTACTATCATGTCTTAAAAACAATGTTCCGAGCCAGATTTGTTACTTCAGCAACTGCTGTTTGGAAGTGTCTCCTGACTGGGCTGACATTTTTGATACCCCTTGATTCAACATTTCAGAAGTGCTGAGTGCTCCTGGCTTATTGCCTTTAGCCCTCCTTGAGATTGAGTGAGTGTTTGTTTATATATCAAACAGGAGGGCCCATCTTTCCAGAGGAAGAAGCACCGATCTCATGGAGGTAGACAATGCTGATTTTTGTTTTGGGTATGACGTGCAGGATAACTAAGCCTTTTTGAGCAAAGCAATCTGACCTTATTTACCAGGCAGCCAGAATGATTCCTCTTAAACCAGTTCTGTTGCTAAGCGATCGATGGGTTGGTTTTTTTCCCTTCCTAGTGTCTCCAGAGCTTGTATTGTTGGTAGGATGGCCCTTGGTTTTCAAACCACATAAAGCATGCAGCCAGGCAGACTTGCTTTGTTCAGTCCCGTTGTCCAAACCAGATGATTTATCCAAGTGTTTTTGCTAGCTGTTGGGAATGACTGTTACCTTGCTTTTCCACTTATCTCGTCTACTACTCTACAGTGCAAGGAGCTGGATGCTCCTACTGGGGAATCCCCAAGTAACTTCATTTCCTAAATGAGTTGGAAAACGTCTTTGAGCTGGTGACTTCTTCTGAGACATAGCCAAGTCAGCTCCATGCATGCCAGTGAAGAAATCTTTGATGCAGTGTTTTTTTTTCCCCATGAAAAAGCCTCTGCCCTCTTGCAAGGCAAGGGATGAGATTTCATCCTAGACGTGGTTCCTTTGTGCTTCAGGGTCTCTCTGTGGCCATGGCCATTGTGAAGACCAGAGCCAAGGATCTGGATCCTTACCTAGCCTCACTGTGATGCTGGTACCTCAGGCATATATGCAGTTGTTATATTGGTGTCTTAATTGTTGTCGTCACTTGCTCCACAGACAGAAGTTTCCTTTCTAACCTGGCTTTCAACCAAGTCCAGGTTATGCTAAGCCAAAATCTGGTGATATTCTCCCAACAGGTCATCACAGGTTGGTCTACTGTCCTTCAGACCCATGGTCAAAATACCGAAATTCAGCATCTGCCTGCGGTGTTATAGGCAGGCAGTTTGTGTTGTAGACATAGATAAGCAGGGCTGAGCACTGTGAATAATCTCAATGAGTCTGGGTTTCCTTCCAGTTTGTCAATAGATGTCAGCAGAAAGCTCCTTGCTGTGCTTCTGCAGTTAACGAAAGCTGGGGGGGCTTCCTTGCTGTGCCCCCTGAGACAGAGAACCACAGCAGTGCTCAAAGCCCTGGTAGTGCATGGGAGTTGCTTCAGTGTGGAACACAAGTGGAAATGGTCTCTGTGCATGTAAAAGGAAACTGGAGACATTCAAGGCAGGTCCTTGGGCAGCCTGATCTGGTGGGTAGCAACCACTTTGTGTTGCAGGTTAAGCTGGAGCAGGCAGGGCCAGGTCCATCGAGCCAGGTGTGCACCACTGGTTCTTCAGCTGAACAGCAAAGCTTTAGAGCACTGAGCCCAGGCTCTGTGTAAGCAGGCACAGTGCTGTACTGCAACCAAGGCTCTTGCAGAAAGAATGGCTTATCCTGCTCTTCTGCAAACATGAGAAAACATAGGAGAAAAGCAGCATCAGGGAGCCTCCCTGCAAGCTCTAATGGACTACTCTTCACTATTGATTCGTGGCAATAATATAAAATAAAATGATTGGCGTCCCCTCAGCCCTGAGCATCCCCTCTGTGTCCCCTGGAAACCAAAGGGATCCTTCCTCCATCTGAGGATTCAGGCAACCACCTCCCTCTGGAGTTCTCAGGAAACAGGAAATTATTTGGAGTGTTTTGGCTTGGTTTTTATTGCAGTTTTTCTGAATGGGAGCAACGTTCTCTCCCAAGCGCTGGGGTTCCTCCCATCAGCAGTCCCATGCTGCTCCAAGACCTCAGTCACCCTGTGCAGATGCCCAGCGGGGATGTGTGCTGTGTTTGCCATACAGCAGTGGCCTTTTATTGGGGGGATATCTAAGGAAAGCAAACACATGCTGACTGAAGTCTGCGTGTCTCGGAGGGTGTTGTATGATCTCTGTCAACACCCGTGCAGCTTGCTCCTTCAAGATTTGCTCTGCTCATGCTTTCCTGCTGTGTGTAGGAGGTTTTTTTCCCCCCCCCTCCCTCCCCCCCAGATTCTCATACACTTCATAATTCTGTTTGTGCTTTGAAGCTCTGGTTGTTTTTCTAACCCAAACACAGCTGCCTCCCAGCTGGGGCTGTTTGCTGTGGCATCGGTGTCCAGAGAGCGTGCAGGGGAGTGGGATCCACGAGCAAAGTCCCACAGACACGTGCCTGGGTGCAGGAAGGCCGTGACACAGCGTGAATGCTGCCAGGACCTGCAGGACCCACACAAACACCCATGGGAGTCAGCGTCCTCGTGGACCACTCATGCACTGCTGTTCAGGAAAAGCAGGAGGATGGAGATGTCTTTGGCCGGTGGCTGCTTGACCAACTTGCAAATCCCTGTGTAAGCTGTGCTGTTGTTCTTCCCCAGGACCTGTTTGGAAAGTCAGACCCCTTCTTGGAGTTCTATAAACCTGGTGACGATGGGAAGTGGATGCTGGTCCACAGAACGGAGGTGAGCTATTGAAACACCACAATCCTTAGCTCAGCTCCTTTTAAACATGGTGTTATCTCATAAATCCCTGGTAAAGGGGACTGTGATCCTGGGAGGTGCCTAAGGGTCTTGCTGGGTTTTCCTTTAAGCAGTGGGGTGGGGGAGAAGGTGTTGCAGCAGCCCCCCTGTGGTGCTGCCCTCGTGCCAGACAGGTAGCTTCATGTTTTGAGATCAGATCCAAAGAAGGTAAGTTCTCCATTCCTGCAGCTTCGGGTGCATGAATGTAGTCAGGTGTTAGCCTGAGGCTGACATTTGTCTTGTCAAGAGGGAGGTGGCTGCAGGGAAGGGTTAGTGCTCTTCTTCCAGCCTGTTATTGAGGAGGAGCTGAGCCCAGTTGGCTGCATGCAGTGAAGGAGCAGGATCCTCGCACCACCCACCCATGGGACATGGTGGCTGGCAGCATATGGGCTCCACTCCACACACGTGCCTCCCTGCGTGGGCTCTCTGCTCTCCCAGCCTCCTGGAGGAGGTGTTTACAAATTCTCTGCTAAACTGTGCTCGCAGTGTCAGGGTTTTTCCCAGCCTGTCAGTCTGTAATGTAAAAGCCCGTTGCAAGCCCCACATAGTTATTTATCAGCTCTGTCCTGCAACAGCAGGGACAGACATGCTCTTCTCCTAGCTGAGCTGCTCCTGATCTCAGCAGAAGTAGCTCTGGAGAGAAGAGAGGCAAAATTTCTGTGTCTTGTGTGCTGGGGCACACAGATAAGGTGAGATCTGAGCATATCGAGGGCTGCTCAGCTCTCCCTGCTGGTTGTGGTGTCCCACTGCTCTTGTCTCCTTTGTGCTCACACCCAAATGGATATAATGGGGCAGTAAGCAGTAGGTGGGGTGAGGGATGTGGAGACAGGTTTATACAGGAGGGAACATCCCCTGCTTCGTCCTGTTTCACCCTTTGTAACAGCATCCTTCTGTTCCCACCCCACAGGTGATCAAGTACACACTGGACCCTGTCTGGAAGCCCTTCACTGTGCCTTTAGTGTCACTGTGCGATGGAGATGTGGAGAAGCTGATAAAGGTAGTAGTTACTTTTCAGCTTCCTCTTGGGATAAGGAGAGGCCTCATGGCAGCCTACAGCTTCCTTGCACAGAAGCAGATCTCTGCTCTCTGGTGACAGCAACAGCGCCTGAGGGAACAGCATGGAGCTGTGTCAGGAGAGGGTCAGGTGGGGGTTAGGGAAAGGCTCTGCACCAGAGAATGGTGAGCACAGAACAGGTCCCCAGAGCAGTGGGCACAGCTCCGAGCTGCTGGAACTCAGAGAGCGTTGGGACACTGCTCTCAGACATAAGTTTGGGTGGTGCTGTGTGGAGCCAGGGGTTGGGCTTGGTGGTCCTTGTGCGTCCCTTCTAACTTGGGATGTTCTGTGATTCCAGGTCATGTGTTATGACTACGACAGTGATGGAGGGCATGACTTCATTGGGGAGTTCCAGACCTCAGTGGCCAAGATGTGTGAAACCCAAGATGCCTTTCCAGTAAGTGCTGACATGTTTTCTGGGCAGAATGGGGTGAAGGCAGTGGTGGCCACATTGCTCCTTGGGGCTGGAGGTGGGTTTTGGTGCTTGCACTGAGACCTTCAGGCTGTGCAGGGGAGGCTCTGAGATGAGGAAGAGCTGCTTTTTCTTCCCATGTATACCACAGATGATTCAGGTCACTGCTGTAGCTGAAATAGATATCTTGAGTTGCAGAGTATGAAGGCAATCTTGTCTGGAAACCTAACATTTGTATGAAGCAGCATTTGAAGATGCCTTGTTGTCAGGGGGGGCAGTGGAGGGGGCGTTCCCTGCTTGCCCGTGCTGCTGTGCATGACATGCTGGAGCACGTGACTTGGGTGCAGCTGGGGACATCCCTTTGCTTCCTCCCCTCATGTGGCTTGGCTGCTGCCTTGCTTGTGTAAGCCCCAGTGCCTCGGGGAGCAGCATCTGGGCAGAGATGAGGGCTGCACCCAGAAAGGTCGGGCACTCTCCGTGCCCTGCACATCTGTGCCCCAGATGCTGGGGGCAGTCTCAGCGCTGAGTAGTGCACACCAGCATCCCTTCTCCCTGAGGCAGCTCCTCGTGACCTGTCTCTTCCTTTCATCTGACCACGCTGATGTGGGTAAATACAGAAACAGGAGCAGTTATCTCTCGCTGCAGAGCGGGCGCTGCACGTTTGCAGATAGGAATGAAAAGATGAGAACTTGTGTTCCCTCTGCTGCTGTAGCATCGTTTTTCTTCCTTCGAGGCTTTGCTGTCGTTATGGTTGACATTCCATTGGACAGGAGATTTGGTGAGGACCTCTGGCACCAATGTGGTTTTGGGATCAGGTGGCCAGCAGTAAGGGTGCAGCAAAATTTCATGTGCTTATTGCGAGGAGTTAGCCCTGAATTCTCACCTCTGAGATCCAAAGGGAAAAAGCACTGCTTAAAATCCTCATGTTGTTGGTTTCTCCCATAAGCGCTCTCCAGGGTAAGGTCTTCTGCTCTACTGAATCCCCCAGGGCCTGGCTACATTCCCTGTCAACTGGTGCTGCTCCTGTCATGGGCCTGTCAGCATAATTCAGTTCAGTCCTCTGTCCTGGAGGATTTTTGGTCTTGTTTTTGCTTTTTTCTTGGACATGCTGGTATTTGACCTCTGCTGGGACATGAGATAGCTGAAATACTCAGCCAAATATGCCTTTTTTTTTTTTTTGTACACTCTGCCAGAGCTGCAGTTTTGAGCCTCTTTGCAAGCAGCTCAGTCTGCTTCTGCTGGCTGTTCTGTGCTCTCAGCACACCCCAGCCATGGTGGTCCTGTCAGAGCTTCTTGGAGTCAAAATATGGATGCTGTAGGATTTGGGCACCCATTTGTCAGAGCTGACTCTTCTAGCCTCTGTGTGCTCAGCTGATCTCAGATTGATCCCAGATGCACCTGAGCTGGAAATCTGAGCTGGTGGGAGTTGTTCAGCATCCAGTGACTGCAGGAACGATGAGTTCAGAGCCCACATTTAGACTTTGTTTTTTGACAAGAGTTTTTATTCAAATTGTTTTAGATTTAAAACAAACAACAACAACAAAACAAAGGCAATATTGCAACCATTATTTTCTGAATATTGAAAAGCCATTTATTTCCCCAGAGCTTTAGAGGAACAGCTGTGGCCTGCCCTAGCTATCAGTGAGCTTGTCCTTGCTGTCCCAGCTGTGGGGAGGACAAGGCAGCAGTTCTGTTTTGCAGTTGGCTTTGGGTAACAGCTTCTCTCTTACAGCTAGAACTAGAGTGCATTAACCCCAAAAAACAAAAGAAGAAGAAGAATTACAAGAACTCTGGGATCATCATTGTCAAGTCCTGCAAGGTGAGCACGATGCTGGGATGCTTTGTTCTACTCTTGGGTAGATTTGGGGCTTTATATTGCACTGTGCTTCCCATCCTTTCTGTCTCCAGTGCTCTTGGGCTTCTAAGTGCATGTTCAATGGGGTGTGACTAAAGGCAGTTTTCCTTCTATTTGTGTTCCTCTCCCCTTGGAGACGGATTTATGGCCCTTTGCTCTCTGTTGTGCCAGGCCTGTGTCCCTGGTGCAACGTGCATGAATCAGTGTGGTTGGCCACACTACATGTAGCTTAGGTAGTGTCAGAATGCTGTCCTGGAGGACCCCGGAGGTCATATATCATTAAGGTTGGAAAAAACAACGAAGATCACGAAGTCTAACTCCAGCCCACCCCCACTGTGCCCACTGACCACGTCCCTCAGTGCCACAACTCCACAGTTCTTGAACACCTCCAGGGACAGCGTCTCCCCCACCTCCCATGGTTTTTAGAGGTATAGATAGAGGTCCAAAAACACAGTGATGGGAGGCCTGAGTGGTTTTCGGTGGTGTCTTTTCTTTTTTTCCTGCAACAGTGAAGATTGCTGATACATTTTGTTCTCTGTTTTCTGTCAGATAACCAGAGATTTCTCGTTCCTGGACTACATCTTGGGAGGCTGCCAGCTGATGTTCACTGTAAGGACTTTGGCTGCTGCTCGTCCAGTAGTGGTAACAACAAAGCTGCTGAAGGGAGGTGCTGCAGGAGGCTGCCCTCAGGCCAGCTGAGCCAAATCTTGCTGGCTCAGCAGGGTGGGATTTCACAGCAGTGAGGGGCTGCTCCATTTTACTGTTAAACCACACGGTATTGGTACTGGGGATCAGCACCGTGATGCTCGGACACACAGCCTACTGCTGCTCAAGGCTGTTGCTGAAGCTGGGAGTCCCACAGAGTCCTCCACAAATTTGTACCAACTTCTCTCCCCATCGCTGTGTAACTGAGATAGCTCAGCGAGGTCTGGGTGTTTTGAACCCAGCTCAGAGGCTCTGGGCTGTTAATGAGATGGTGTTTCTGCATTTTTCTTTGCATTTCCAGCCTCACTCAAGCTGGAACACCAGCATTTTGCCAAGAGGAGTTAAAGGGGGATGCTACAGCCCTGAGTGAACCCACCACAAAACAGAAGTGTCGTTTTTTTTCCCCCCACTAGCTTTCTGATTTCTGAAAACTTTGCTGCTGCAGCACCCAGCGAGCGCTGGGCGCACGCAGTCATTTCAGTTTTTATTTTGTTGTCTTGTCTCAAAACATTGGAGGGGAGAGGAGGAGGAAGAGTTACCATAGAAACAGGAACGAGTGCGAGAGCTCTTTATGTGCCATTCTGCTGCTGTACGTGAAGGTCTTGGTGCTGGGGAGTGAATAGAAAGGGAAAATCATCAAGTTTATTGGTAGCACAGAGCTTTTGTGTGAATTAGTTGGAATGCTGAAATCTCACTCGTTGCTTTGAGACCTGGTAATGGGAAGTGCTGGGATTTTCCCCTCCCGAGGCACCTGGGTCAGATTCTGCTCTCCTACGTGGCTCTTGGCATGTTTTGCATGGCTCCTCAGTTTCCTTATTGCGCTCTGACCAAGCGTGGATTGGCTGCTTCTGTTTCATCAAAGTAGTGAGCTATAATATAAGACCATCACTTTCGTGCTGAAGAGGTTAGATTTTACCAGGCTTCTCACGTGATCCCTTGCTGCCATCCTGCAGGAATGAGCCCAGGGAGTGGCCCCTGGGACCCTTCCCATCCCCAGCTGCCCCGTACTGCAGGATACGTCTCATCGTCCCTACCCTTGGCTTTGACCCAGTCCAGGAGCTGAGTTTTTGCTCTCGTTACAGATACAGAGCAAAATCCCCTGAGCTCAATTTAGCCACGAAAGTTATTTTGGGTTTTTCCTATTTGCTCTGCAAACAAGGCGAGTGCAGGCAACGCCGTCTGCTCGTCTCTTCCTCGCTCTTCCCTTCCCAGTCACTTCAAATCTGGTGGCTCGTTGCCTTGCCACATCTGACCACGTTTAACTGGGTCCGAGGTCTCACATATGCATTCCTATAAATGTCTTTAAATAGCGTGGAGGAGCGAGAAGCACGAGTGCCTTGCTGACAAAGCAGGAATTCAGCCTGCGTTGGACCCGTGTAGGGCAGCTGTAGGGAAAGCTCAGCTCAGTGTTGTGTCTCTTGGGGCAGAAAAAGTCCTGACAAAAGCTCAGGCAGCCCCGGTTACATCGGTGTCCATGGACTCCTTGGTACCTGGCAGGTGGGCAGTCAGAATTTCCCTGGTGGTGGTGGAGGCTTGCTCCTTTGGGACGCTGTGTCTGTGGTTCTTGATGGTGAAAAACTGGGGCATGGTGGTGCATTACTTTGCCTAACCTTGCTTTTTTAGTTTCTTTAGGGAGGACAGATTTGTTAAACTTGCCAAAATTGGAGGTTTGGGTCGTGATAGGGCTGTGCCTAGGCCTCCCCACCATCCATCTGCTATGGAGAGCAGGAAGATAGGTCTGTAGTGGCTAACAGGTTAACTGACTGCTAACAGGGGGTGGTCTGTGCTTCCCTCAGGTCGGGATCGACTTCACCGCCTCCAACGGGAACCCGCGGGACCCCTCCTCTTTGCACTACATCAACCCCATGGGAACAAACGAATACCTGTCAGCAATCTGGGCTGTTGGGCAGATCATCCAGGACTACGACTCGTAAGTGCTGTGCCTTTCTGCCTCTGCCATTGCTTTGCAGGCATTCCCCTGGCTTCCTGAGCTGCTGGGATCTCCAGGACCCCTTTCTGCGACTTGACTTCCCACCCATGGAGCAATGGGAAATAATGCCCAGCTTTTTGAAAACTCCTTGAAAGAAAATTGCGGTGTACAGTGAGATGGGGGCACTGCAACAAGGAGAGCTCACAAGGATAGAGTTTCTCCTCTTTCCCTATCACCACTTGTGGAGTGTGATGGTGCTCAGGCAGATGGGGAGTGCCTTTCCTCGAGCTGGTGGGATGGGAAGGCTGTTGGTGTGTGCATGGAAATACACTCATATGTTTTCTTCCCTTGTAGAGACAAAATGTTTCCTGCTCTGGGATTTGGTGCCCAGCTCCCGCCAGACTGGAAGGTAATGTGCAGCAGTGATCTGTGTGCTTGAAACATCTTTCTCCTGAGAGCAGAGCTGGGGCATGGGGCGCATTCAGGTTGTAGGGCTGTGTGAGGTAGGGGTGGAGTGCAGGCAGCCAGGCTGGCCCTAAGGCTTCCTGGCACTGATGCCAGAGCCAGTGTTACTGATTCTTTATGCTGGTGGGAGGCAGGAGCAATCTTGGGGCCCTGGATGAGTTGATTAGGTTGCAGTGAGCTCTGGCTGGGAGCTGGGCAGCTTCCAGATGATGCTGTGTGGCGGCACATTAGGGCAGGGAGAGTTGGGTGTACGGGGGTTTGAAACCACCACTGTCCTGGACAGGCTGTGCTGGAGCATCAGCAGCATGCAACAGAGCAGAGGGAGCCTGCTGCAGCTGCTGTTCTGTCTGTGAGCACTGCTCCTGGCTGGAGGCTCCAGGAAGTGGAGCTGGGGAATTGCTCCCTGCATCTGGAGCCACTGCTGGACCTCTGCAGGGAGCTCATTCCCTTCCTCTAATGTTTTCAGAGCATAAACATTCTTTAGCCCCTGATGGTCACTACAGCTCAGGGTGCCTCCAGCCTCTACCTCGTCAACGAACTCCTCTGTGTTGGTGAGCACCAGGTCAGATGCAGACAGGCATCCCCTCTGGTCAGTTCGTCTGATGCCTGGACCAGGAAATTATCCTCAACACACTCCAGGAGTCCATGGGATTGCTTACAGCCTGCTCTTTGGCATCCCCTGCTCTTACATCCCAATTCTCCCCAGGGGTCAAGGACAACTGGGGGCATTTTAACCATGTACAGAAGCCCTACAGGACCGGCCCAGCGCTGCTTGTCACAGCCACAGGAGCCACCGTTGGCTGCAGGTGACACTTCCCATCCAGCCTCCACCTTTACATGTCCTGACATCTCTCAGCTGACCACAACCATTGGGCAGAGTCCAGGAGCTCTCGTGGTTCCACCATGCTGAGACAGGCTGCTCTCTGTGGCATCCAGAATCCCTGTGATTCACGCAGGAGTCGCTACTGGTTGCCACTGTCTGGAATGGCACACACTGGAGCTGATTCATCCCCCTTGGCCCGTGAATATCTCAGGTCTGTCACTTCCCCAGTTTCTGTGGGAAAATCTTGGTGAGCAACTTCCAAGGAATAATGGTTGCCAGCTACCTCCAGGGGATTTATTGTTTGTGGAGAGAAACAGGAATGGAAAAGGCAGCGGGGCTGGAAGGAGCACAGCGTGCAGGGATGAGTGGCTTCAGAACCCAAGTGCTGAAACCCCAGGCTGGTTTTGGGGCAGGCTGGTGGGGAGCTGCGTGCCTGATGCCCTGTGTCCTGGCAGCGGGTGATGGCCTTTGTGCGTGGCAGAGCAGGCTGAAAATGGGGAAGATGGTTAGAGATATGAGTCATGTACGTTGTGCTTTGTTCTCGTCGCACTCCTGTTGCCATGGCATCGCCGAACGCTTTCAAAGAACCAGTCGGAGTGAGATATTTTGCACACAAAAGTCTCGTTGGAAATGTCAAAGAACATCTTGCAATGTAACAGCTCTGTAAAGAGCCTCGAGCGGTTTCCCGGTAGGAAGCAGAAGGAAGCAGATGGGTTTTGGTTGCTGGAGGATGAGTCGGTCCCCCAGAGGGTGATACTTAAAACTGAAGCCCCACCAACTGCCCCATCCTCCTGGGCTTGGGCAGGTCTGCAATTCTTGGTGGGAGAATATGGAGCTTCCACCCACGACCACCTCACCCAAAGGGCACAGGCAGGCTGCACGTGTGGACATCCCCCCCCTTTGGGGCTGCTGGAAGGGGCAGCTCCCAGCTGGAAAAAGTCCTGCACTTGGGCATGGCTTACTGGGCATGCTGGTGATGGGTTGGGGTTGAACTGGATGGTCTTCGAAGTCTTGCCCAAGCTTAATGATTCTGTGATTCTTGCTGGTGAATGTTGGGTACACCCAACAGGGAATGAGATTTCCCCCTCCCCCCCCCTTTTTTTTTAAAAAACTTTGTTATTTTGAAACACTGTTGATTTCCTATTGGATTTTCTAGCAGATACATATATAGATCATATATATATACATATATATAATCTGTAAAGACTCAAGAGGAGGTTTTGAAACATTTCAGCCACGTAGGGGGTGTGCTTCATGTAGTGCTGCAAAAAGTGAGGAAAACAGCTCCAAACTGCTTCACTGCTGCTTAAAAGAAAAAGAAACCCCTCTTTTTCAGTTGCAAAACATGGAAGCATTTCTGTTTACCTTCTCTATAAATACTCGCGTGGCAAAATTTGGAACGTCTTCTAAAAAAAACAACAAAAACCAACACAACCCCAAAACAGCGAGCCCTTTAACGACTGAAAATCCAGAAATCTCAAGGAAGAGATTACCCAAAATGAAGTCTTCCACCAGAAATGGTGTGTGGAAAAACAAGCGGTGCGTTTCAGAGTGTGCCTCAAGTCTCCTGTTGGTTTGAAGGGGATCGTTGCTGGCCGTGCTCATGGGCACAGAGGCACCCAAGTGGCTCAGTACCGTGCGTGGTACAGCAGCTGGTTGGCTTTGCAGCACGCCGGAGTTTGAGCCTGACCTACTTTTGTTTGTTTGTGTCGTTTCTCACCCCACGGTGCCTTGCAAAAAGTAGTTTGTGCTGCTTTCGACACAATGCCCACTCTAATTGGAAAGTCTGAACCAGATGCATGCTGCTTTCGCAGTCTCGGGAGGACTTTGGGCTTCACACGGCGATGTGGAGGACGTTCATTCTGCCAGTGGTGTGAGTACGCATGTCCTGAAGCCATCCCTGGGCTGAGAACCACAGCGAACTGCCACCCTTGTGAGAGGAAGAAAATAGCCTTGTTTTGTAACTGCAGCGTCGAGTTTTTTGCTTGGGAGCCCTTGTCAGCAGTGGGCTGACATCCCACATCGTGCCTGCAGCCCTCAGAGGTGCTGAAGGAGGGAGCTGTGTGTCCTTGGTGCTGCTGGGGGCCTGTTTGCTCCTCACTGTGCCTGAATCACAGAGCGAGGAACACCTCAGCCCCCACATGTGGTGGTGGTTCTTCCCCAAGAAAGTGGTCAACCCATGCCAACGTGGGCAAGGTTTGTGTTGGAGCACAGGAGCCCTGAACCTCTCTTGCACCCCCAGCCATTGAACTATGTTTTCAAAGCAGCTGTTCCCTGATTTTTTTTTCTTTTTGTTGTTGTTCCTGTCTGCAGACACTTCCTACAGGAGCAGATTCGGAGGGTTTCTGCTGTTGGTTTCTCTGGCATTGGTGATGCTACAAGCTAGGGTGTGCTGGGCTATCCACCAGTGTCACTGGGGACCTCCTTTTGAGGACATCTCCCTCAGCTTGGGAGGAGGTGGCAGAAAATCCAGTGGGCCTTGCACCTACTTTGTAGGTTTTGTGGTTGCATCACCTCTCCTGTACTGCTTTTCACCCTCACCGTGGCCCAGATCATGAAGCTAGTTGTGTACAGTAGGATGAAGTCATTTCTCCTGGTGAGGCATGTGTTCTCCCTCTGGGCAGCCAGCAGGAAGCCATGGGGACAGCCTGCTGTCACTGCTGGTGATGTGATAATGTTGGGTGGATCCATGATGGGAGAGGAAGGTCTGAGGAATCAGTCCATCCCCAGCTCTGAAACTGATCATCTTTGCTCCTCGCTGTCAGGTAGCAGAGGGCTGGGAAGCATTGCTGGCCCAGCAGGACAAACTCGTGTGACACTGCATCAGCCGTACTGATAGGGAGCACTGTGCTCTGCCTCTGTGCTAATTCAAATCTCTTTTCCTCCACAGGTATCCCATGAGTTTGCCATCAACTTCAACCCCACGAACCCGTTCTGTTCAGGTGAGCGCCTGCCAGGCCTTCGCATGCCTTCAGTGTCTTCTGTCCTTCCCTCTGAGCTTCTCCATAACTTGTCACGGGAGTTTGTCAAGGTCAGTTCAGAGACAGCCTTTAACACTGAAGCAAAGCAGCTACTACGGGTTCACTCAGTGGAAAGCAGAGAAGATCTGGAGGTGTGTAGGAGGGCCCAGGGTAAAATGCAACTGGATTCAGACAGCATAAAAATAACACCTTCGTTCTGAGTGTCCTACTAGCTGTCTGCTGGTGAGAAACACAGGGGCTGTTTAGCAGATGGGGAATTCAGGCTTAATGCTTCTGTAGCTCATTTAGCAACTGAGAGCCAATAGCAGTCACTGCTGAAGAGCTGTTCTAACCATAGGCAGTGAGGGCTACCTTGAGCTGGCAAGGCCATCTGTGTTGACCTCTGCTTTACCCCAGCAGAACTGGAGCTTAGTGATAAAGAAAGCCTTTTTGGGCTGGCTTTGTTCTCCTGGTTCACATGAGTGGGGAAGGATAGAAAGATCTTCCTGGGCAGCTCTATTGGATGGCAAAAGCAGAAGAGTCTCTGGTGACTTGGAGGTCAGAGTATTGCTTCTCAAACAGCCTGGGAGCTCTCAGGGTGTTTCTGCAGCATTTTGGCTTCTGCACTGCCTCCTTTGCCCCATGTCTGTATGGTATTTTGTTAAGCTCAGAGACGAGGAACTGCTTTTCTTCTTGCTCCTCCTCTTTGCCTGATTCTGAGATTTTTGCAGAAACACAAGGAAAGCCTTTGGTTGTGGGTGCTGTGAAGCCTCTCACCAGAGAAGGTGTGAGGATCTGCTGCAAAGTGGCTGAGGAGCAAAGCCTTGATTTTAGAGCATTTGCGTAGAGGTGGATGAAACTTCATAATCTGGATGAGTTTGGAGGAAAAAGATATTTCAGACTTGAGCTCCCTTGGCCATTACTATCTCATCATCCTCTGCTCGGTCAGGTAGCAATAGGACAAGGGGGAACTGAACTAAAAATGAGATTTACAGTGGGCCTGCAATTCTGTGATCGTGCTTGGAGTATATGGTGGCTGGCTTGTGCTGTTGCATGTTGTGATGTTTGGGCTTTTCTGGTTTCCCCACAGGTGTGGAGGGCATCGTCCAGGCGTACTCAGCCTGCCTGCCTCACATCCGCTTCTACGGACCCACCAACTTTTCCCCCATTGTCAACCACGTGGCTCGATTTGCAGCTCAGGCAACCCAGCAAGAGGCTGCATCCGTAAGTCCTGCTTTTCTCTGCCTACCACGTGTCATGGCCAATGTGACAGGGTGCCCTGCTTTCGTGTCAGGAGAGATGAGGCTGTGGGAGAGGCGGTGCGGAGCCGGGCTCGACCTGGGCTATTTGTAGGAGAAAGTTTCTTGTTTGGGTTTAGCAACTACTCCAACACTTTGCCACGTGGGGAGAGCAACCAGGCAGGTGGCGGGTTGTGTCTGAGCTATCTTGTTGCTGTGGCATCTCTGCAGGGCTTCCTTCCCTAGGGATGTGACATGCTCAGTAAACAAAGCTGGCCAGACAGACTGGGCTATTTAGGGGAGCTGGGGATGAAAGCTGCCTGCAAACAATTGTGGGAAGATCTCCCCATCCCTCGTGGCTGACGTGTCTGCTGTTCCATTGCCCCATGCTGGTGAATGGAAAGGGCTCGGAGGAGAGTTAGAACTAACCCTGTCTGTGAAGCCCAGCCGTGGGCTCTCAGCTGGCTGTCATCACTTCACACAGAGAATGTCAGAAAAACAATGCGAAAACTCTTCAACAGTCAACAGAATGGCAGCTGTGGAAAATCAGAAATTACTGGGGAGAGGAATGAGATGGGGGTATGAAGTGCCATCAGTTGAGTGACCCTTGGATTTATACGAATGAGTGCAGTATGAAGTGTTGCTCTCCCCTTATCTCAAAGAGGATCCAGTAGCCCTAGATGATAGCTGGAGTTGACCATGTGTGGAGCAGCGAAGTGAGAAGTGATAAGGCTGCAACCTGCTGGCCTGGAAAACATCAAGGTATGAGCTCAGGAGTCCATAACAGCACTGGCAGGATACAGGAAAGCTTTGATCTTTTCTCCTTTTTTTTTTTCCTGAAGCATCCACCACTGGCTTCTGCTGAGCTCCGTGGGGCTTTGGTCTGCCTGGGCAACTTCTGTTCATATGGATTCTGGCCAAGAAGGGAATGATAGTCCTGAGAAGTGCAGTTCTGTTGCTTTTCAAATAGCTTTGGGCACTTGTGCAGTGTGGGAGAGACTGTCATGGGGACCATGGGGGAACTAGGACGGTGACAGTGCCACTGTGGTGTGAATGGGACACGCGAGCAGCTGGGCTGAGCTTCAGAGAGTGGCTGCAAACCTTTGGCTTAAGTCACTCGGCCACGAAGCAGACAGCTGGAGGAAGATCCTCTTGGTTAAAGCAACATGTTGCTCACGTGGCCAAATGCAAACCTTCTCCTGGAAGAAGACCTTCCTGCTTCTCCCCCTTGGATGGCACTGAGTGTTTTGTTTTTTATTGCTCTTTTTCATGCTGGTTGGACAAGCAGTGGGCTCAGCCAGGACCGGGGTTCCCGTGTGGCCACTCCAGCCACTCATCAGTCCATGAAGTCACAGCTAATTAGCTCAGCAGACTGCTCACATCCATATGTCAGAAAGCTGCTTGTTAGCGTGGAGGCCTGTTGCAGCAGGCTGCCATCCTCGTGTGCAGGAGATGGTGACAGCATGGTGGTAGGAGGAGGATGCTTGTGCACTTCTGCTCTCCCCAGCTCCAGGCGTGGAGCAGTACTGCCCCATGCTTGCCTTTTTTCTTCGCTTTCTTCATTAAAATAAACCACTTCTAGCTACTGCCATTTCAGGGGGATCCCATCGCTTCCCATCCATCCCTCCCTCACCCTTCCATCTCCCCCAGGAAGGCTGTGGGCTGTCAGCCCTCATGTCCATGCACACTACTGATTGGGGGAAAGCCTGAATTGGGTTTGATTTGCCACAAACCCAGGTGCCTCCTCAGCTTTCATTTTCTCTCCTTGCATAGGAGGGGGAGGGAGAATCCCCCATGCTGTGTGCCAGGCAGAGGCACTAATCGTATGCAAATTGCACCCCTCCGTTGGCACTAATAGTTTAATCAAGGGAGATTTTAAATAATACGCACCAAAGGAACAGGCTGGAGACGGCTCTGCCTTTTTTGGAAGCACAGGACGTGATGGGTCAGGAGCTGAGCCTCGGATGGGCACGATGGGAGCAGGCAGCCCTGTCCCACGTCCTTGTCCCCATCCCGGCATGGGGTGTGTGTACCGTGGTGGTGATGGTTGCCCACGGAGTCCAGGCTCAGCCTTCCCAGCTGGGCTGACATTCAGTTCCCAAGGAGGTTGTTCTAAAATTGCCATCACTTGTTTGGAGTGCGTCCAGGCGATGCTGTCAGGTAAGGATGCTCACAGCTGCTCTGCTGCAGTGCCCTCGGGCTTTTTGGATGATCCCCGGCATCATCTCCTATTTCACTTCTCTTCTGAAATAAGCAGTGGATGAGCTCTGCTCCCTCCTTTTCTCCTGCACACTTTCTAATGCTTTTCTCCATCACGGATTTCAGAGAACATGAACAAAAGGAGAGAGACCTTTCTTGTTTCGTTCTTTCTGACCACTCTCAGAGGTCAGTTCTGCACTCATGCACTCCCAGGCGAAGGCTGGGCAGGAGGGGTGGAACCAGCTGGATTGCTGCCTGTTACAGCTGCTCCCTTTAAGGCTTCACTCTTCCTCCCTTACAGGTGCAAGGCTGTGAGCGTGCAGCTCCTCTCTTTTAACACCAAAAAGCCAGATTGTTGATGCCATTTCTGGATTCCAGATACTGCTTTCTCTTATAAGCCTTCCCCTGGAACACTTTTTACCCCCTGGCTCTGTGTGTTTGCCCTATTTTAGTGCCGTGCTTCCCAGAATGTGCCTGGGGTCCTGCAGTGCTCAGGGCAGGAGCAGGTCCCGCTGCTGTGGCACAGTGGTGCCAGGAACCCATCCTCATTTGCACTTGGAGTTTTGCTGAGGGAAGAAAGCACTTAGGGGAGATTTCAAGAGACAAGATGTGGGCTGGAGGAAAAACAAGAAAATGGGCTTCGGGCTGTGTGTCTCCTCCTGCTTTTCTAGGACGTCGGCACTGGTGGTTTTCAGAGGAAATGGAAAGAATGAGGAGAGGAACAAAAGGCTTTAATGCTCCTAAGTGCTTGTTTTTCATTTCTCCACCACGCGCAAGATGTGTAATGCGCCAAAATGGAACCATTCCTTTCCCCTGAGGGAGAGGAGGTGGAGGCACTGGTCTTCGTGGGGTGCGTGTGCCCCAGCCTTGCTCTGTTGTGTCCGTCCATCTGTCCCCATGTCCTCACCTTCAGCTCCATGGGACAGGGCAGTGTGCAGGGACGGGGAGCTTGCATCCACCCGCAGCGAGCCTCGCTCTCCCAAACCCCTTGAGTAGACACGTCCCTCACAGCCCTGCCCAGCTCTGACCCTCTGTTCCCCTCACTCTGCAGCAATACTTCATCCTCCTCATCATCACGGACGGGGTCATCAGCGACATGGACGAGACACGCCACGCCGTGGTGCAGGCATCCAAGCTGCCCATGTCCATCATCATCGTGGGGGTGGGCAACGCTGACTTTGCTGCCATGGAGTTCCTGGATGGGGACAGCCGGGTGCTGCGCTCCCACACGGGCGAGGAGGCGGTGCGTGACATCGTCCAGTTTGTGCCCTTCCGGGATTTCCGCAATGTGAGTCCGTGCCCCTCAGCTATGGGGTCTGGGGGCTGCTCCCTGGAGAAGAGGTGGCTCCAAGGAGGCCTCGCTATGGCCTTCCAGTACCTAAAGGGACACCATGAAGGTTGGGGAGGGACTCTGTCTAAAGGAATGTAGCAGTAGGATGAAGGGGAATGGCTTTAAACTAACAAGGGGAGATTTGCGTTAGACAGACATTAGGAAGAAATCATTTTTGGTGAGGCCAGTGAAGCCCAGACACTTCTGCCCAGAGCTGCAGGTCCCCCACTGCTGGAGGTGCCCGAGGCCATGGATGGGGTTTTGGGGAAACTTGGTGGATGGGAGGTGTCCCTTCCCAGGGCACAGACAGATACTGTGCTGGAAGGAGGTGATTCTTGAGGTCCCAAACCATTCTAATTCTGTTTCAGTCATCTGACCCACACCACTGTGTGTGCCATTCTCATCTTGGAAGTGGGGCAACCCCAGCAGATGCCAAAACGTTTGGGAGCCACTTAAAAGAGAGAGCACTCCTCACGCTCCCATCACCTCTGCCCTGCGAGAGAATCGTCCCTAAGATGGTGACAGACAGTATTAACCACAGGTCTATCGAGTCCTGTGCCACTGCTGCTTTTTCTCTTTGCCTGCAGGCCCCCAAGGAGACTCTGGCCAAAGCCGTGCTGGCAGAGCTGCCCCAGCAAGTCGTGCAGTACTTCAAGCACCAAAACCTGCCCCCCATCAACTCGGAGCCCGCGTAGCGCCGCGCCCGGCCCCGTCTGCATGTTGCTGAAGTCTGTTGGTCCCGCTGAAAACGCATGTTCCACATGCTGTTCAATGAAGAATACCCTCCCTGAAACACACAGGTTTGTACTTCTTAATTTAATTGTTAAGTTCTTAAAGCTCGTCCCGGAGAAGCGCCTGGATCCACTTTGTACAGCCCGAGGTAACACCCAGAGGCCAGGCCGTGCCCCAGTCCCGCTCCGTTGAGTCACTTTTCAGTATTGAATGTACTTTGTATAATTTTAGTGGAACAGGATACAATTTTTACAGACGAAACTTGCTTTTTCCAAGCAATGAAATGCTTAATGTATTATTATTCCCATTCGTTGAACTGGTCGTGTATCTGTGCCGTACCGCTGTCATGCTCTATGTTCATTTTTATACTGTGTACATGGTTATATTTGTTATACTCAGGTTAATAAAGAAACTCGGACGTTTAAAACATGGGGCTGCTGTGTGGTCCGGGCTGGGAGCACTGTGTGAGGGCTGTGTGCCTGGGGTGGCCCCGTGCCCCTCGCTGCTCCACCTGCACCATGGCTGGAGCACCACAGCACAAGGCCCTGTGTGCCATCTTCAGCCCTGGAAGGTGGGGCCAGCTCAGGGAAACGTTTGCCTTGCAAAGCCCTCTGGAAAGGAAAAAAAAACCCAACTCCCCTCTCCCTCCCCTTTTCTAAATAGGGAAGTGGTCTCTGAATGGTGGCTTGTTCAGAAGTGACGCTGCCAGCCAGGCAGGCACTGTGCTGCTCAGCTTTCACATCAAAGTCTGGGGCTCTGGAAAAATGTTTTCTTTCCGTCAGGCAACCTCGCACAGAGAGAAGGAAATCTGAAATAGTTCAATTCCACCATGAAACGATGGTGCTGCCCTTCTGCAGCCCCAGGGCAGTGTTCCTGCCACAGCTGCTTCCAGCTGGGCTGGTTTGCCCTCTGGTCCTTCATGCGGTGTCTCAGAGTGCAGTTAATACTCTTAACAGCAGATGACTGTGTCTGTAAGACAGTAAATGGGACTCGCTTACATGGGGCAGCAGCAAGAGCAGCATGCTGGAAGGGACTCGTGCTCAGGGCTGCTGTGAGCTAACTCTGCTCCTGCTCTTCAAGAGGCCAGAGGAAAGCAGGGCTCTCTCGCAGCAGAACTGTCTCCCTGTTGGCCGTGTAGGGTCCAGCACAACCACCTACGTGCCACCACATCTGCCCACAACTGCCAAATCCCCCTCTGCGTTTCCATCTGAACCTAAGAGCAGCTTGGAGGGCAGCTATGCCAAATACCATTCAGGAAAGCACTCGCAGCCGTGGTGTGCTGCTCTGGTTTTTCGGAGGCATCACGGATTGAGCTTCAATGCCAGGCACAGACACCTACCCCTCCACTCCAGCTACACCATGAACCTGCACATGTGACTAAAGAAAAGCAGCTGTTATTTGTTTGGTTTTTTTTGCTGCATCACTTCCATAAAAACCAGAGGCACTGAGATCCGGGTATCTTCCATCGACAGAGAAGCTAGGAAAGGCAGGAACAGCTCGGGAGCAAACACCAGAGTGCCAGGTAGCACAAATTCAACACAAATTCAACAGCTGTTTGCTTTTCTACTGCAAAAGGCAACGGAGATCTCCAGACCGTGCACAGATTGGTTGGACTGAGCTGGGATATCCCACCCCCTCAGTACTCACAGTGCTACACCACTGAGCTGTGAGCAGATCCCCCACCAGTTCCTCTGCACTCACTGAGGGCACTGCCTCGTCCCCGTGCTTGCAGGGGCTGCTTGTGAGCCTCAGTGGTGGGTTGAGGACGGGGCTGGCTGAGCACAACCCAAACTGCTTAATGGAATGGGAACGATTATGAATGGCACAAGTCGAGATGGGGAAAAAAGAAATGCATTCAGAATGTCTTTAATCGCGTAACACTAAAACTTCTTTACAGTGTCATGGCAATCTACACTTCACCATCTGCTTGATTTTTGTTCTGCCCCCGTTTCTCAAACACAGAATAAAAATGACATTTTAAAACAGAACACATGGTTGCTCCTACAAGACTTCCGTGCTTCAAGTGCTTTTTCTTTTTCAGCCTGCTCGTCTTGTATAAACTCCACAGATCACCAAAATCAATTATTTTCTTTCCATGACAATCTTAAAAAGGCGCTGTCCTCCCTGCCCCAGCCCTCACCTACAGGACAAGGTGTGCCCTCTGCTCTGGCATGGCAGCATTCCCCCCTCAGGCTCAGTAAGAATCCCAGAAATGGAAACAAAAAAATAATAATCAGGGAAACAAAAAAAAAAAATAAAAACTGAATTATTTTAGAAGCATCTGAATGTATTAAAGTTGAGAGGTTAGCTAGAAATATTACACTTGGGACAGAAGGATGCATCGAACATCCAGCGGGGCTTTGGAAGTTACTCTGCACTACGTAACACACGGAGGGATTTGGTTATGGACCATCGAAGAAACTGTTGCTACGAAAGACAGAAGAGACAATCTTCCCAGTGGAATTGATGGTGCCTTCACCATCCGAGCTGGACTCCGAGTCGCTGCTGCCCGAGTAGGCGCCGAGGCCGGGCAGGATCCCGATGCAGACCGCAGCTGATGGACAGTGGACTGCAGATCCTCCCACGGAGCTGCTCCCCAGGGGAACACAGGACGGTTTCTCTGCGAGAGAAGGACTTCAGTCAGAATGGGTTTCTTTCATCGGCCTGGGAGCTGCCGGGTGCTGGTGCTGACTGCAGGATGTAATGACAGCGTAAGGCGGCTTTACGCGGCACGAAAGCGATTCTGACAGGGAGGACTTGCTACCTCGGGATTTTTTCTCATCAGCTCTACGCTGGCATTACAGATTTTTATTCTTAAGGCTGTCAGTTTGATGGGTGTCAAATAGCAAACCCACTAAATAAGAATAAATAGCTCCGTTTCGTGCAATTAATTTTTTTACAATACAACAGCATAGTTGGGGAAAAGTTTCATTCCAGTGCTCTCCTCCCATCTTCCACAGCTAATTAATTTTTTTTCCAGCAATTCTGATAGTTTGCTGAACAGAAGGAGATGCAGGAAGTGCCTTGGGTTGTCATTACACGATCGCAGCTCACCCTATTTGTGTCAGAAGATCTTGACAGCAAGTCAGTTGCAATCCTGACAGCTAAGACTGAAACACAACTTACTTTTCCTTCTAGTTGCTCACAATTTTCTGAAATAAATTGGTTTCAGTATGGACAGGATGACTTTGTAGCACAAGAAGCGAGCAGTGGAGGTGCACAGATACAGTCGGTGGAAGGGAGTGAGCTGTTCTCCATGCCTGTGGCTGATAGAAGCAACACTGGGCTCGAAATGCAGCTAAGGAGACTCCCATTATTTATCAGGGAAAGCTCTTTAAGGGTAGAAACAGCTAAGCATTAGAATCAACTGCCTCAGGAGGGAGCACAGTCTCTATTTGCAGGGATTTAAGAGCAGCTTAGACAATCATCTGTCAGGAATGGTACAGGCAAGGGACGGACTGATGACCAGAGCAGTTCCTTCTGCAAAGGCTGTCAGTGCCCACGGCCCCCACAGCCACAGCATTAGGAGAAATGTGCCAACCTGTGCTGCCTAGCATGATGGAGCAGAAAAGCAAATCCCCCATCAGATCTAATGCTCACTAAGTCAGCTGCTGTTCAGGTGAGAGGCAGACAGCTTCCCAACATCAGAAATCAGGGCATACCTTGATTCTTTTCTTCGTGGTCAGTATCAAGCTTCAACCTCTTCACACTGTTACCTCCATCTGAACTGTGGGAGAAAGAAATTGTCTCGTTCTCATAAGCCACCACTGCATTACTGTGAAGTTCAGTCACATTTTCACCTCAGATGCTCCAGCAGCTCCAGCAGGGAGCGATCCAGAGCTCACTCTGGGACTCCCACTCAGCTGGAATACAGCAGAGAGCAGCAGTGAGTGCGTGAGCTTTGCTCTCCCTGCCTGACATGAGCAGTCACCACCCTGCAGGTGTTCTTCCCCTGCCAGGGTCTTTTTCCCCTCCTGTGGCAGAACATGAAAGGTTATTCTGAGCAAGGAGGTTTTAACAGTGGAAGCCCTTTGCAGGCGAACTACGAAGCTCTGAAAGCAGACGCTGAACTTGTGCTGTGTCTGATTTTGGCTAGCTTGCCGTAGAAAACGCAACAACAAAAACAGAGGACTGCCAAGAAAGCCAGTGATGGCACTGACGTGTCAGCTACGGTGTTCCCTTCAAACAGATGCTGCCTGCAGGCTTCAGAGGTGCCACTAAGCACACCCCAGCTCCTTCTCTGCATCCCACTGGGTTACGTACCAATGGTTGCAAATGAAAACATTGCTGGCTGCTTGCTGCTTGCTGCTTAGGGGTTTTCCTTCTCTCCCCTTAAAAAACCCAGTGCCCCACGCACGAGGTGCTGTCAGCACAGACAGCAATTACTACTGTGCTGGGAGCTAAACATCGCCCTACAGGATGAGCTTCTAAAATAATCATCTCTCATTCTCTGGGATGCACTTAAAACTACCTAGAATTCCTGGATGTCAGGAATTGCCTTAAGCATTCAATGTCTTGTCTGTGGGGAGTCAGCCTGGGCACAGGTGCCTGCTTTATCCCTAACCCGGAGCACACCAGCAGCTGTGTTTGCAGCTTGAGATCAAAACAGGCAATGGATCACAGACTTAACTGCCATCTCTGTGGGACAGAAAGGGCGCTGATGTATCAGTGGCAGTCGGTGAGGAACACAGGATCAGATCAGTATGCAAAGCTCTTCTCTCATAACCTGTATCCCCCCTACACTGCCCCCAGCAACTACTTAAAATGATCCCTTTTAAACACAGATCAAATAGGCTGTTAGGAAAATCTGAATCCAATTCCACAAGTGAGACGGATGCTGATATTTTCAGAGCTGAAAAGGAGAGAAGCTCTGGAACCCACAGCAGGGTTGCCCAAGCCTGGCAGCCTAGAATGAAGAGCCTGCCCACTTGCTTTACACACGCTTATCCATTTGAATTGCCTCATGTTTCTCCAACAGTTGGTGAGAGCCCATAGAAACAAGGCTGGTCTTTTCCTGTACCTCCCCCCTTTTCTCTTTAGGCCTAAGGATCACACCTCGTTCTCTGGAGGCAGTTTTGGCCTGCTTCCCTTCACACTGTTAACCAGGTTCCGTTCCTCATGCATTAATAGAAGTGTGAAACTAACCTTCTGTGTTTCACAGCTCCTGCCAACAGCTTTGCCTGAGAGAATTTGTTCTTGTTTTCCACTGACTTCATGGGCAGTTTCTTCTCAGTTTCCTTCTTTGGGTCCATACCCACTCCCACTTTGGTGAGAGTGCTGTGAATTAAGGGTTAAGGATCAATGAGGGAGGAACGGAGAGGACAGGCGCTTCCTCCCTGACACACTCAGCTGACAACAGCAACTGAAGCTCATTCATATTCCACCAAAGGATGCTTATTTATGAGGACACCTATCTGGCACCTCCAGCTGGAAGAGGCTTCTTTGGGAGGTACCAGGAGAGGCAGAAAAGCTGCAAACCTAAACACTGCACACGGCAAAGCAGAATTAATTTAAAAGGATATCAGCTTATGACCTTAAATCTGCCATTCTGCAGATTCCTTCTCTGACTGCCATCCCATTGACCACCCAACGTAACCATGAGCCCTGAGTTTCACAGGTGTCCCAGCTACTGCATATAAACATCCAACAGTGAATTTCCCGTTCATATTTAAGGTCACGGTTCCCACCCCACCACTGAACACCTCCAAATGAACAACCAGCACCTTGCTCTGAAGGGACCCACTCCAAGTCTCCGATCCCTTTCATGGAAGGCTGTTCAGGTGCCCTCGCTAACTGGACTTTCCCAGGGATATAGCAACAGCCCTGACTGCTCCCTGCCTCAGCTAAAACCCAAACGTCGCTGTAGTGATGTTTCTAAGACGGCACAGGAGTGCCATCCTGTGGCTAACAGAAGCAATTCTGAAGCTCATCCTTCCAACGATGGTTTGTGTTGCAACCCTTCCTCCTTGGAGGGGGATTTCTGCGTTCACACAGCACCGAAGACAAAAGGATGCTGCTTTCAAGCACTTCTTGAATCTGTCTTAAGAAAAAATCAGTCCAATGCTGAAGAGGCAGGGTAAGGAGCAAAAAACCTCAGCTATTCATGTAAGAGGAAATAAAAACTCCCATGCATCCATGCATATGAATTTCTCATGCTTGAGAGCGCATTCAAATATTCCAAGGCACATTTATCTTTAGGACCGATGTTTCACGATTGTTTTACCACAAAAAAGAAAGAAAACAAACAAAGAAAAAAGCTCTGTACTTCAATATTGATGTAGGTTTTCACAACAGCTCTTGAACTGGCTGTTTTACCAGGACTAAATCATCACACCCCATGGGTTGACAATCCTCTTCCTAGCGGGGGAGCTCCTGCACAGTGCCTACAGACCACCCAGCACATCTACCCAGGACCTTTTTTAAAGAGTAAATTATTAAATCCATGAGTCATTTTGCAAGTTGCTCCAAGGTTCCTTCCAGTATTACCCAGTGCAGCAAGTTCTACAGTTTAATTCCCTTTGTGACTTCAGATACAAAGCTGGCTGACTCTACTGAGACTG
This sequence comes from Odontophorus gujanensis, assembly GCA_013399175.1. Taxonomy (NCBI): domain Eukaryota; kingdom Metazoa; phylum Chordata; class Aves; order Galliformes; family Odontophoridae; genus Odontophorus; species Odontophorus gujanensis. Next base: position 80,661 of record VXAB01005157.1, read on the forward strand.
AGGATCGATGCGCCCGTCTGGAAGAGGCCCTGCTTGGTAAATTCAGGGATCAGTGCATGACGTGGCTAATCCAAGACAACAGAAGATTCATTCTGGGCTGGGATGGCTCACCCCTAGACATATGTGACCTAACTAGGGCTGTCAGCTGCTTCCAAAGCACAGTCTGATTCTGCACATCCCTGCATCAGCCAGACCCGCGAGCAAGCAGCACAGAACCTAAATATATCCCATAATTAGATCCAACAAATCAAGGAAATATTCCAGATCCATCAGCCAACTGCAGCTTAGTTCTGACATAAAAGTTATAAAAAAAAAAAGAAATGCATCAGTAGTGCCTCTTCGTAAATGAATTAGTGAGAGAACTTGGATGCTCTTCACAGAAGATTTATATGCTCTGAGTTATAAATCCTTAACTAACTCAAGGTAATGCAGCTCCTTGTAGCATTTGCTGACTATTTTTGGTCACCTCATAAATGTGAGCTGCTCACTCCTTATTCTTTCTGCTCTCAAACTCCTTCATTTATACCAAAGCATCCTTGAGAACTTGCACTTTGTTCACTTACAACTTTAAGCAGTGCTTTTCATCCAGAGGCAAAGCAGCTATTGCTTTCTGCACAAGCAAGGTAATCCTCAGAAGACATTCAGTTCAGAGCAGACAGCAATCCTACTATCACTCCATCATTTCTGATGCAGATGAAAGACAAAAAGCATCCTACACTGCTCTCTAGGACATCTTTGTGAAGGGCTGGTGGTCTGGAATCAAATATTCCAGTAGGAGATCTAAGCTGCAACAAAAACAGTACAAAGCAATCATCACACGTGTTCTATAAAGCATTCACAGGACGTGAATGACAGATTAAAACCACAGTCCAGACTCCAAACCCCCAGTACAAGAACACTACCCCTATAAGCAAAGGATATTCTGTATTCGTTTAGTTCTTTCATCTCCTCCTCTCTTCGTTGCTTTTCTAGTAGCTCTTGCTGTCGAGAAACCTCGTCAAGGAAGTTTGTCTCGTCTTCATCTAAGCCTCTCACCATATTTTCTGAAAAAAGGAGAAGAATGCATACAGATTAGCTCAGCCATGATCTTCCATCACTTCTCTTCGGATGATTTTCATCTGGTGATTTCCAGCTGCCTCATGAAATGCAGGGAGCCACGCACATCTTGCAGATGGTGACTGAACGCTGCTGAGCTCAAATACTTTGCACAGTGTCCCTGGGATGCAGTGAGTGGAGTCCTGGGTGACTGAGTCACGTCTTCTAGCAGTTACACCATCTTGTCAGGTAATAAATACAAAGCAAACCCCACAAAGGACAAACTTTCTGCTTCGTTCTGTAATTAAGGAGTAGAAATACTTTGTGGTTAACAATGCTGGATGCTGAACAAGCCCAAACTCCTTTGTGCCTGAGCACAAAACCTGCAGCACACTAACACAGGTCAAGCACACTCTTACCACAGAGTAAAGCAAGGCAGGGTTTGTAGGTGCTGTGCAATGCTATTACACTTGCTGCTATAACTAAGGCCAGTTGGCTGTTTCCATACTGGCAGCCTTTACTCAGTCCTGAGGATTCTGCTGTTTGCAGTGGCAGCCTGAGAAATCTGAACCCAAACACCACCTTTGGTCATTAGTTTAATTCCTTAAGAGGATTTTTAGGCCTTTAGACGAGGCAGACTTTTTGTGTGTTGAATCTTCACCTACATAGTGAAGTCCTATTCGCTCTAATGGCAAGCTCAGCAATCCATTTACACTGATGACTGGCAAGCTGCTGTCCCCGACAGGAAAGGTCTGCAAAACTCAAACACTGCTAAAGGTTAGCCATGAACAGAACTACGTCTAACGTGAGAAGTTCTAGACAGAATCCAGCCATGCAATGTGCAGCTTAAAGCATGCATCACTTCCCAGTTCTCGTTATCATCTTCGCACTCAGCAGCACGTATACAAGTGACACAAAGCAAAGGATTCTTCTATAAAATCAGAAATTCAAACGTGGGTAGAAATCAGGTTTTCGTTTCACTGATATCTGCCTTTTGAAGGCTCAGCTTCTCCACCTTCACTTCACCCAAATGCTGACCTTGAGCCTCAAATTGCTCTGTAACATTTGAGTCACCTAATTCTGGTTAGGAAACATAACACCTGTTGCAATGACTGGATGCAAAGAATGGTCCAACATCTGCAGGGTCATCTGCTACCTCTGAATACTCCTCAGCTCTCTGCCCCTCTCTCAGAGAGGCAGGCAGGACCCGCAGGCATACCCCACAGATGCTGCATACAGCTGCTGCAGTTTGCTGAGTTTTGTTGGAAATAAAGAGACATCGGTGCTTACTGAATTTAAACTGCTCCTCAAACTCCTGCTGCTTCCTTTCTCTCTGCTCCTGAAGCCTTTCATACAGTGAGCGCGGGTCATATGCCTCCTCAGGGCACTCTGAAAGGAAGGAATAATTGAGGAAATCAGACTGTATGTTGGAAATACGAAGTCACCCACGATCCTTACTTTCTCTACATGTGTGGGAACTGTTGAATCACGGCCTGAACCACTGAGGGATCACCTATGGTGAGCACTGAGTCAGCTGCAGGAGCACAGGTGAAGGCAATGCACCTGTGTGACCAGAAGGGGTGGAGTCTGACTCCACCTCTCCCAGACCCCGTTTAAGGGCTGACCACCACTGGGGGAGGATCTCTTGTTGGAGATCCCTCCTGTGTGGAGTTCCAGGTGGGCCTTGACCTTCAGTGACAGGTAAGCCCTTCTTAATTTATTGTGCATCTTTATATCATCTGGATAATCTGTCCAAAAATATACTGTCCATCCTCATTATATTGTTTGGGTGCTATTTGTTCAGGGTATTCATCCTACAACATGAAAACCTTTTGGAGCTTGCAGAATACAAGCTACTGCTTTTTATTTCTGTCTTCTTTGAAATACCCCTGGCTCTCTTCCCCACAGTTATAAATAATCTTTCCCATACCTTCTGGATCTTCGGGTTTCCGGACCTTCTCCCATTCTTCTTGCCTCCTCTTTCGCCGCTCCTCTAGCTCCGCCTCAGACACAAACCTCTTGTTTATCACGAGGTTGGCAGTACCATCTCCCCCATCCATGGTGGAACTGTCCTAAAAACACAACGTGACAGACACTGGGCACCCCCTTCCAGTTTGCAGGGTGTGAGATATTATTACATGCTCTGAAAAACACGGAGTCAGGCCTGCCCAGGCTGCACCAGGGGTCAGAGCACAGGATTAAGTCACACAGAGACTTATGGTGTTCAACAGTTGATGGAGAGAGGGAATTCCCCCTCTGGATGAAAAGGGACTGTGGTTAAAAATCTGGAGCAGTGCTATGGACTACACAGCACACCTCTGCTTCCAGCTGGTGATCCCCAAGGACCACCCATGTCCCTGCCTCGACCCCAGGCCTGGGGCTGAGATGCTCCAAGGGGTCAGCCTGAGAAAGAAACTCAAGGCTGGCTGCCATCACCCCAAAACACAGCAATGACAAGCTGCCTGGGCCAACCAGGCAGCTCCTGCCAGCTCCATGCTGAAGAATGAGAGGTGTTAACACCAGTTCTTGTGTCTTACACCAAGCTTGGATATGCAAGCAGAATATAAACACAGCCCCAATAGCTACGTTCATTGTATTCATTTAAAGCCACACTAACCCCAGTTATTTTCCATTTATTTAGTTTTACTTTCATTGCAGCAACGATGAGAGACAACTGCCCCCTGCACTGCTGTTTGTTATCCATTTAGGACCCCTTCCACCTGCATTTCAGTGCTGGAGGAGAAGCCTGTTATCCTTCCATTGAGGGAGGGATGCAGTAACTCAATGAACAGAAGGAACCAGACTGCCATTCTTCCTCCACACAACGAACCACTTGTGCAGGAAGCAGGGCCCTGATGTTTTCACGGACACTGATGCTTCTGTGGGCTATTGTCTGCAGGACAAAATGATTACGTGAGGCCTCTAAAGAAATCCAGGTGAAAACACCACCGTACGGGTATTTCTTCAAAGTATGATGTGCTCTTAAAATGAGTTCAGCACCCTGAAACCAAGGGAATATCTGCTCTTTAGTGTAATCTCCCATGGTGGTTTGAATCAGAAACCTATAGAGAATGAAGGAACTGCATCTCCCCCCAGAACACAGGTCTGAACAGCAAGGCCATCCTGCTTAACCAAGCACAGCATTACCAAGAAGAGCTGTTTCCCTGCTCGTGCCAGCTCAGTCTGAGAGGAAACAAGACATTCTGATACAACGATGACAAAATCAGAAAAAACAAACTGAACAGCCCGATGAGGCATGAGTACAGCATCATCTTAAGACTAAAGTCACCAACCATCTGCCTTGTGCTTCAGCCAGCTTGCTCAGATAACACGCTTTAAAGCACTTGGAACAGATGAGGCTGTGGCTATGACTTGATATGCAGCTACTCCTTCTCCAGGAGAGCAGTGGGGCACTGTCACAGGCTGATGTGGCACTGGGTGGTGTGGCCCAGTGCAGTTGCAGACAGGGGCTGATGGTTGAGCTCAGTGCTCATCCCAACCTTAGTGATTCCACAGTATGTTCACTACAACCCTGTAAAGCTGGTGGTGGGTGAAGCATTTCCTCGAGTAATGGTGTCAAGGACAACCACATCCAGGGGCACAAAACCACGGGGAGAGGGAATTATCCTTCAGCCCGGCGTTACAATGCCTTCAAACTCGGGAATTCAGCTCGCCTCACTGCATCCTTTGCCTTCCCTGACCTGAAACGTGCACAAACAGGACGCGACAGATGCTCCAACGCCGCCCTGCGTGCAGCCGCTCTGCAGCCGGCGTCCAGGCCAGCAGGTGACACGCTGCCACCGCAACAGCCACAGCTGCGAGCCCCGCTATTACACGGCCACAAAACCAACACTAAAACCCAAAACCTCGCAGCCCAGTCCCACCACCCCGGGCGGGGCAAGGATTGGGGTTGGGGAAGAACCTCGCCTCGCTGTTCCAAGCGGCGCTGCGACGCGGCGCAGCCACCGGAGCGGCCCCTCCAGCGGAGGCCCGGGCCTGCTCCCGGCCCGCCCCCACGCTCACCGCGAAGGCGGAAGCAGCGGCTCGGTCCGCTCACCGGGCCCGATCCCCCACCTCGCTGCACAAAGCCCCGGCCGCCCCCAGCACAACGTACCGCGCCGCGGGCGCCTCACAGCGAGAGGCGCGGCCCGGCCCCGAGCGCCGCCATCCAGCCCCTCCCGCCGGCCCGC